>SJYX01012058.1:27312-110355 GCA_006410675.1 Oreotragus oreotragus | reverse complement strand
CCTGTGGCTCATGCCAGGTGCCTGGTTGGATGAGTGGCCTCCGGGTTTAATGTTGGATCATATCCTGGAGCAGGTCTTTCTCTGCTGTCCCTGGCTCTCTTGTTTCTCTTTGGTACCAGATGCTAAAGAGTCTTAAAGTCAGGTGGGTTCACAGCATAGCCCATGTAGCTGGGTTTGAACTGAGCTGCTGGTTTTTCTTGCTGTCCTGGGCTGTTGGCTCCCTGGCTGGGGTCACTAAGCCTTGGATGGATCCCATCCTAATATGAGTCCCGGATCTTGGCTGTGGCAGCTCATGGGAGAAGCAGACATAGAGGGAGAGGGAATCCTCCCCACTGTGGTGCTGGGAGTGCTGATTTCAAAGTTGTCCAGCCTCAGGAATACTTCCTGCTGGGGATCCAGGAAGGCCAGGCCTGGGGCTGCATAAGGTGCAACTGGTGGAGCCCTGGGCCCTTTCAGGAGGTTGGTCTCTGGGTGTTCGTGGCGGAGAAGAGGGGAGGAGAGGACGTAAACTTAGGGGCTCATCTGTGTGGTAGTGCTGCTAGTCCTAGTAGCAGTGCCAGTTCGCTAAATAATCAATTTTCTGAAGCAACTGCCTGTGTTGTGATCAATCTGTACTGCTTGTTGTTCTTTATATTTTAGATGGTGGAAATCTAAACTCAGCCCAGAATTTTCTAAAACACAAACATGTTTCCTTTTTGATCTCCAGCCCTCCTTTAATCCCTCAGACTGTGGCTCAGCTGGTAAAGAATCTGCCTGCAATGAGGGAGACCTGGGTTCGATCCCGGGGTTGGGAAGATCCCCTGGACAAGGGAAAGGCTACCCACTCCAGTATTCTGGCCTGGAGAATTCCATGGGCTGTCCTGTGAGAACTGAGGAGTATCTCTTCCTCTCAGAGAAACAAGTACCAGGCTGTGGAGCACTTGCCAGTCACCCGTAATTATAATAGAACAGCCAGAGAGTTGCCAGCATCCCTGGCCCCTGTGTGCACCTCCACAGGTGGAGAAGACAGGTCCCCACGTGCCCGGGGTGGAGAGGAGGAGCCTGAAGCCTCTGCCTGGGCCTGAGTCACAGAGACTCCCTCCCCAGGTCATCAGCGTGTCTCTCTGAGAGGCGAGGTCTCCGTTGCTGGTGTGTAAGTGGGGTGACCTCAGAGAGCCAGAGTGGGTTCACCCAGTCCCTTCCCCTGAGAGGGGAGGTGTGGCCGGGAGATATATTCTCTTCCCAGGACCCTTAGAAGTGGCTAGCCTTGTCCAGTCACTTGGCCTTTGTCTGAAGCCACTTTTGCTGATGTTCTCTGGTCCAGGTGGAGTCTGTGGGACTTTAGAGCTCAGCTGATGAGCAGGAAGTAAACAGAATTCTCTGCATCCCAGTGGGCTTTGTGCCTCGACTCACGGCTGGTTGCCTGAGAGCTGAGTGGTCTTTGCATTTATTCCCCAATCCTTTCTTCCATGTGTCCCTCACTTCTGCTCAACCCAGGAGGCTGAGGAGTGGCTGCTGGTGGCAAAGATACTGTGGGCTGAGAGCAACCACTGAGGACCACATGACAAGGGAGAGAAGGAGGGGGCACTGAGCCAAGCAGAAGGGGACCTGCAGGGCAGACTTGCTGTGCGCCCTGCTGGTTCCTGAGAGCATCGTGTTAGCCATTAGGTGTCAGTAATACCCACAGTGATGGCCTTGAGTTATAAATTAGGGTTTTATAGCCAATCTTATTTTCTTTTTCAAAGCATATGTACATTTTTAATGTAAAATTAAAAGAATTTTTTAAATTGAAGTATGATTGGCTTACAATGTTATAATAGTTTCTGGTATACATCATTAGTGATTTAATACTTTATACAGTACATGATAAGTTTAGTTACCACAGTCACCATGCAGTTATTCCAATATTGTTGAATATATTTCCTATGTTGTATAATTCCGTGATTTATTTATTTTTTAAATTTTTATCTATTTTTTTTAAAATTTTTATTTTTTTTGTTTTTTGGTTTTTTTATTTATTTATTTATTTTTTTACACGAACTCCCAAACATGAACCCCCCTCCCACCTCCCACCCCACATCTTCCCTCCAGATCATCCCCATACACCAGCCCCAAGCATCCTGCATCCTGCATTGAACATAGACTGGCAATTCATTTCTTACATGATAGTATACATATTTCAATGCTATTCTCCCAAATCATCCCTCCCTCTCCCTCTCCCTCTCCTTCTCCCTCAGAGTCCATAAGTCCGCTCTACACATCTGTATCTCTTTTGCTGTCTTGCATACAGGGTCCTCATTACCATCTTTCTAAATTCCATATATATGTGTTAGTATACTGTATTGGTGTTTTTCTTTCTGGCTTACTTCACTCTGTATAATTGGTTCCAGTTTCATCCATCTTATTAGAACTGATTCAAATGTATTCTTTTTAATGGCTGAGTAATACTCCATTGTGTATATATACCACAGCTTTCTTATCCATTCATCCGCTGATGGACATCTAGGTTGCTTCCATGTCCTGGCTATTATAAACAGTGCTGCAATGAACATTGGGGTACATGTGTCTCTTTCTATTCTGGTTTCCTCAGTGTGTATGCCCAGCAGTGGGATTGCTGGGTCATAAGGCAGTTCTATTTCCAGTTTTTTAAGGAATCGCCACACTGTTCTCCATGGTGACTGTACTAGTTTGCATTCCCACCAACAGTGTAAGAGGGTTCCCTTTTCTCCACACCCTCTCCAGCATTTATTGTTTGTAGACTTTTGGATCACAGACATTCTGACTGGCATGCAGTGGTACCTCATTGTGGTTTGATTTGCATTTCTCTACATTTTCTTGGAGATTTAAATCCTTTAGTATGTAATACCAGTTTTTATCCTCACTTATATTTCTTTGTTGTTGTTGTTTAAATATAAATTTATTTATTTTAATTGGAGGCTATTAATTTACAATATTGTATTGGTTTTGCCATACATCAACATGAATCCACCACGGGTGTACATGCGTTCCACATCCTGAACCCCCTTCCTACCTCCCTCCCCATACCATCCCTCTGGGTCATCCCAGTGAACAAGCCCCAAGCATCCTGTATCCTTTTGATAGCTACTTTGACATCTACTCTGTCTTTTAGCTAGTGGTCCACATGTTTGGGCTTCCCAGGTCTCACCAGTGGTAAATAATCCACCTACCAATGTAGGAGACTAAGAGACACTGGTTTGATCCCTGGATTGGGAAGATGCCCTGGAGGAGGATATGGCAACCTACTCCAGTATGCTTGCCTGGAGAATCCCATGGACAGAGGAGCCTGGTGGGCCAGAATCCATGGGGTTGCAAAGAGTCAGACACAACCAAAGCAACTTAGCACACCACTGTTTACTTTTAACCTATTATTGTATTTCAAGTGACATTTTGTATTCAGAACAGAATTAGCTCTTTTTTTTTTAACCTCAACCTGAAGCTCTCTTTTAATTGGTATATTCAAATCATTTATATTTTATAGGACTGTTGTTGTGTTTGGAATAAAATATACCATCATAATAGCTGTTTCCTATTTGTTGCATCTGCTCTTATTTTCATTTTCCCTTTTTACCTGCTTTTTTTTGGATCAATAAATCATATACCATAATCTTGCTTATCTCTATGCTGACTTATTTATACATACCTCTTTTAAAAAATGTTTTCTCTAGTTTTGTAGTTGCTTTAGAATTTAGTTTTAAATAACCAGAGTTTACCTTCAAAAAGTAATATGATTCTTCACATAGAGGAAAAGGATTTTACAACATTAGGTTCCCAGTTTATCTCTCCCATATCTTGGTTTAGTGCTGGGGTGCATTATTTTGAAGCCTGGCATGCTACAGTCCATGGGATCACAAAGAGTTGGACACGACTTGGTGGCAACATTTTTTTAATATATATTTTATTTTTTAAATGCATTGATATTAATTTTGGGCTTATTGGATCAATCTTTTTTTGTGTTATTACTTTTCTTGACACATATGATATTCTTTTCAAGTCAGGGCATGATTACCGAAATAATGGTGTACATCTCTTTAGAAAATAACTAAGATGTTCATTACCAAAGGAAATATCAGAGCTTTTTTCCTGAGCATTTACTAAGTCTGAGAACTGGCTTAATCTGGAAACATAGCAAGGGATCACGGTATTTTATTGGCATCACTTCCCTTAGCCTCTTGATCACTCATGTTAACCAAGAAGAAGGGTCTAGGCCTGAGAAGGCTCTAGCCAAAAGTAAGGGAAATTTAAAAGGGCTGGTTTACATTGACATGAATCCACCACGGGTGTACATGAACTCCCAAACATGAACCTCCCTCCCACCTCCCACCCCACATCATCCCTCCGGATCATCCCCATGCTCCAGCCCCAAGCATCCTGCATCCTGCATCGAACATAGACCGGAGATTCATTTCTTACATGATAGTATACATATTTCAATGCTATTCTCTCAAATTATCCCACCCTCTCCTTCTCCCTCTCCCTCAGAGTCCAAAAGTCTGCTCTACACATCTGTGTCTCTTTTGCTGTCTTGCATACAGGGTCCTCATTACCATCTTTCTAAATTCCATATATATTTGTTAGTATACTGTATTGGTGTTTGATGTATGCCAAAATCAGTACAGTAGGTGTCAATGTATGCCAAAATCAATACAGTACCATAAAGTAAAATAAAGTAAAAATCAAAATTAAATAAATAAATAAATAAAAGGGCTGGTTTAAATGGGGAGAAAAACAGATAATGAATAGCAGTTGCAGACTCAAGACCAGTGCTATATTTTTCTCACAAATTTTCCTACTCTGTGATTCCCCAGGCAGAAAACGAACAACAAACAAACAAAAGCAACCAGGATGTTAAAGAATTGTTTCCACATGGGATAAAATTACTGTGCAGAGCAAGAGGCCTTGAGAAGAACAAACAATGAATAATAGTATCGATTGTGGTCTGACAGTCTATTCTCCTTTTTACATATTTGACACCTGCTCAGCCAGCGTGTTGGCTGCTGAGAGTTCTTAGCTGAGTACTTATGTGTGGTAGGTTAGCCCCTAACCAGCTAACCAGGTATACTCTTAAAACACTGACTGATAGCACAGAGTATAGTGGCCTATTCCTCCAACTTCAATTCTCACAATTTTTAAGATGCTATCATAGGTCCAGAGCTTCTAATGGGATTGCAGTGTCTCTGATGATGAATCATAGTTCCATGTCTCTCCTTCTCCAAATTTGCCCTCTTGTCATCTTATATGATGTGTTCTAAGAGCACTCTGCACATCTGACCAAGTTGCTAATATCTTCCTTAGAGTTTATTTCCAAGAGAAGTTGACTTAACATGCTGTGTTAGTAGTAAAGTACATTTTTTTTCTTGACTATACATGTTTTAAGAATGTTGACTAGATTTCTTGCTTTGTTCACTTCTTGTTAGACCTGGTGACCTTGAAGTATGTCAACCAGAAAATTCATGTGATAAGAGTTCAAGCACATACCTTTTGTGATTCCCTTTCACCCAATCTATCCAACCTGTTTCACTTATTTATTCATGTATTTGCATTTTTTTGTCATTTATTCCTGAGTTTTATTGTTATTGTTTTGGAAGAGCTGATACTTAAGACATTTAATAAACTTTCCCTCAATTTATTCATGTATTGGATAAACTCTACAGTGTTTGCAGAATTATTGTAAGAAATAAATGAAATAATATATGCAAACCATTTAAACACTATCACTCATAATAAATATAACTGTTATTTTATATCTTCTCTTTTCTGTACTTTAGCATGAGGATGTCAAAGTCCTTAGCATATGGGACCTTTTATGAGATATTCTCAGACAATTCAGTAAAACACATTTTTACACCTAGTCATTGGAAAACACTGATGCTGGGAGGGGTCGGGGGCAGGAGAAGAAGGGGACGACCTAGGATGAGATGGCTGGATGGCATCATGGACTCGATGGACGTGAGTCTGAGTGAACTCTGAGAGATGGTGATGAATAGGGAGCCCTGGCGTGCTGTGATTCATGGGGTCGCAAAGAGTTGGACACGACTGAGAGACTGAACTGAACTGACACCTAGTCAATGACACTAGTTCCTATAAGAAATTAAGAAAGAAATAGTAACAGAAATTACCCTCACTTGAAACAGGAAAAGTTTTGTTCCTTGTTACAATTAACAAAGTTATTTATTAATAGTAGATTATTTGAAGGAGAAAGAATGTGTCTTTTTTGCTTCCCAAAGCATAGAAACATATGCACTTATGTGTATTGTATATGTGTATTGTCATCCTGCTTATTGAACTTCTATGAGGAGTACATCATGAGAAACACTGGCCTGGAAGAAGCACAAGCTGGAATCAAGATTGCCAGGAGAAATATCAATAACCTCAGATATACAGATGACACCACCCTTACGGCAGATAGTGAAGAAGAACTAAAAAGCCTCTTGATGAAAGTGAAAGAGGAGAGTGAAAAAGTTGGCTTAAAGCTCACCATTTAGAAAACAAAGATCATGGCATCTGGTCCCATCGCTTCATGATAAATAGATGGCAAAACTGTGGCTGACTTTTTTTTTTTTGGCTCTGAAATCACTGCAGATGGTGACCGCAGCCATGAAATAAAAAGATGCTTGCTCCTTGGAAGGGAAGTTATGACCAACCTAGACAGCATATTAAAAACAGAGACATTACTTTGTCAGCAAAGGTCCACCTAGTTAAGGCTATGGTTTTTCCAGTGGTCATGTATGGATGTGAGAGTTGGACTATAAAGAAAGCCGAGCACCAAAGAACTGATGCTTTTGAACTGTGGTGTTGGAGAAGACTCTTGAGAGTCCCTTGGTCTGCAAGGAAATCCAACCAGTCCTTCCTAAAGGAAATCAGTCTTTGGTGTTCATTGGAAGGACTGATGCTGAAGCTGAAACTCCAGTATTTTGGCCACCTGATGTGAAGAGCTGACTCATTTGAAAAGACCCTGATGCTGGGAAAGATTGAGGGCAGCAGGAGAAGGGGATGACAGAGGATGAGATGGTTGGATGGCATCACCAACTCAATGGACATGAGTTTGGATGAACTTTGAGTAATGGACAGGGAGGCCTGGCATGCTGAGATTCATGGGGTCTCAAAGAGTCAGATATGACTGAGCAACTGAACTGAACTGAACATTAATAAATACATACAGAGATATATATCCACAGACACACAATGACAATCACACTTAGTGAATTTGGATTTGCCTTGCTTATGGGAACTTAAATAGGATAAGATCATGAAAAATAAATTGGAAAAATAAAAATAAACATGTCCTGGACATTTTTCTCAGACTATTTTGAAAGAAAGAGATAGAATTTTTGGCTTCATTCATTTCCAGACTAGTTAACAATAGCAGGACAAATTAGGAGTAATTCAAAGCAAAAATAGATCTGTGAGTGAATAATCCACAATTAAGAAAAGCCAACAACTTTTTTTCTTTACAAGGGTAGACAGTTAATATTTTAGGTTTCCAGGTCACCTAAGTGCTCTTGTGCATAATTGTTGTTTGTGTTTGCTTTGTTTTCTTTCTTTCTTTTTTTTTTGGCATGTTTTTAAAATGTAAAAACTGTCTTTCAGATCATGATCTGCACAAAACAGACTGTGAGTTGGACTATGACCCAGGGGTATTTTAGTTTGCCAGCTTCTAGTCTATGGCATTCTCTATACTGTATGCTTTGTGAATGTAGTAAGTCCATCCAATGAGGGGTGACTATAATATAGGCTCAGCAAAGAAGGGAAGAACCCTCTATTATAATAAACTTGACCTCTGCTAATTCAATGGAACACAGGATATAGGCTAGGGGTAGTAAACTCTTATTTGAGCTGTAAACTAAGTGAGTAGTAATGGTTATAATTAGAGCAAATATAGTCACCATGATTTGTCATTCCTGATTTTATACCCAGAGTGATATCTTAACCAAAGAAAACCTATCAAATTTTTTTTTACCATCTTCCCTTAAAAATGCACTGCAGAGTTTCTTAGCACTGTTTTTCTTCTATGACATCATTAAAATGTGACCAGTTGATGGAGAATAATCATGGATGATGATGATAGCTTAGACATTGATGCTGCCTCCCAAGTTTTCAAAACTTAATTTTAAAAAAAGGCTGACTCATCAGAAATAATAAAGTCTTGGCATTTTATGCTGTGAATAATTGATAAACAGCTATGTAGCTTGAAAACAATCTGACATAGAACTGAGAGAATTAATACTTTTCTAGGAATGGGAAGATCACAAGCAAGAATTTCCCCTCGAATTAAAATGAAAATAAAGTTTATTTTTAGTCATTGGAAGCTTCAACAAGAAATGTATATCCCTTCAACAGTTTATGAAACACTTCTAATACTTGCTGCATTCTCTTAATATTTAAATAACAGTAACCTATTATTTCAAAAATTGTAATAAACTAATGATATGATGATGATTAGAGTAGTCTGAATTCTCCATAAAATGTATCAATTTTATTGAATTGCAAGTAACTTGAATTTCATATCCCTTGCCACTTCCAAACACATTTTCAAGCTTTAAGCACAAGTCAGTCTAGAATTTGATGCATTTATTCTTTTATTAAACTTCATGAAAATGTAAATGAAAGGTATATTAATACCAAAGTGAAATTTGTAATGATAAAGAACACAGGGACTTTGCATTAAAATCCACTATTGCAACAGTGAAGATAAGTGTCAAAGATTAAGGCAATAGCTTCATATATAAAAATGTGCATTACCATGGAATTAGGAAATATTTAACTGACTGACCCTGATTTGCAATGAATCCTAGAAAGAAATGTGTGTAAGAAATAGTGTCCATCAATCTATTGTAAAGATTTTTAATTAAGTGTGCTGCTTGGCTATCTAACCAATAGCATTGATTCAACATTCCCAAAAGTGTGTTGAAGATAAAACAATTCTGAATTGTTAAATTATTTGCTTTAATGAGTTTGAGTTTCACATCTCTGAAACTTGGTATAATATTTTTGAAAACTTCCTTATGTAAGAATTTTTGTCTATAAACTGCTAAGGAAGAACCAGAGGCATGGAGATATGGAGAAGTTTGCCCCTAGAGTGAATCAGTTAAGGAGAGATGAACTTCTAAAACACAGATCTCTTCTCTTTTTTCTCAGAGTTGTTTATTGGGGGATATTTTATAATTTCTATCACTATACTGAAAACCTGTATACAGAAGGAGAAAAAAATAAGGCATGCCAGAATTAATGTAAAAACCATTATTTTTCTTAAGAAGATATGTGAAGTAATGGGAAATGCATTGAGGCCACTTGATTTCTGATCTAAAAAGCAAATACTATGTATTTGAGTAATACACAGAGTTAGTTAGTTAAGTCGCTCAGTCATGTCTGACTCTTTGCGACCCCATGGACTGTAGCCCACCAGACTACTCCGTCCATGGGATTCTCCAGGCAAGAATACTGGAGTGGGCTGCCATGTCCTTCTCCAGGGGATCTTCCTGACCCAGGGATCAAACCCAAGTCTCCCGCATTGCAGGTAGACGCTTTAACCACCGAGCCACCAGGGAAAGCCTAATTATTGCTAATTGATTTAGATGATGATACACATTTTTCATTTTGTGAAGATCAAAATTCTAGCTGCTTGCATTAATAAGATTTTGAATTCACATTACTATTGCGAATGAATTCAGAGAAGGCAATGGCACCCCACTCCAGTACTCTTGCCTGGAAAATCCCATGGATGGAGGAGCCTGGTAGGCTGCAGTCCATGGGGTCGCTAAGAGTTGAACACGCCTGAGCTACTTCACTTTCCCTTTTCACTTTCATGCCTTGGAGAAGGAAATGGCAACCCACTCCAGTGTTCTTGCCTGGAGAATCCCAGGGACAAGGGAGCCTTGTGGGCTGCCGTCTATGGGGTGGAACAGAGTCGGATATGACTGAAGTGATTTAGCAGCAGCAGCAGCAACAGCATTCCAAATGAATTATTTTAAAATGTATTTTGAATACAAAAAAAGAAAAATCTAGGAGTCGTGACTATTGTATAATTTTATCATATTGCATATTCTTTGTTGTATATCCCAAATAAGCTCTTATATATACAACTATTTTCATGAGCTCTTCTTTAAAATCATAACGCCATTGTGCATTTAAGCTAGAGAATGAACCCCAGGGCATGCCCATCTGTCTAAACAAAGAACACTTCCAACAGAGATACGGGACGGACTGTTCTTTAAACTGAGCTGATGAATGTGAATGCTTAAGAAGTTATAAATTATTGAAAAGCACAGTTTAATGTATTGCTCTCCATTCCTATAATTTTATTTTGATATATGTTATTGACTTTGAAGTATTTTTACAATTGTTATCAAAACAACATTAACATTTAAGTGTTTCCAGATCAACATAAGGTAACTACAGTCATGAAAAATACATTAAAAAGGCAATTGGACATTGTAGAAATAAAACTCCGTATACATGATGGTTCTAAAGATATATATTTATCTCTAGTGAATTAAAACAAACTTAAAATACATTAACTTCATCTTAACTAAATTTTGTGTCAAAATAAAACAGCAATAAATAAATAATAATAATAAAGGCCAGCCATGTTATTAACAATATACAATAGCAAGATCATTGTTGTGCCTAACTCAAATTCATTTAATGCTACAGCGAGATTTTTAACTCTTGGAGTAGCCCATGCTACTGTGAAAAACCCAAAATACATGCATATTAAATTTTACAAGACAATTTATATTCACAGTAGTTAAAATAGCAGGGATGATCTTCTCTACAAGTTATCTAGTCAATACTAAATGGAAAGGAGCACCTTTTTTTAGAGGTATGAGGTGAAAATGTATAAGTTAGAGTGAGTAGAGTTAATGTGAACTAAGAAAAGAAAATGTCCAAAGTGTAAATTAAATCATCTGCCTTCAGATTTGTGTGTGTGGTTGTGTGTGATCGTGTGTGGGTGCTTGTGTGTCTGTGTGTGTGTGTTGAAGGGAGGGTGGGACTTTTCTCACTATTATTTTCTTTTGAAATAAAAGGTCAGAATTTGGATGGAAAGGAAAAAGGGAAACATTAAAACTGTTTACAAGGTACATATAAAGGTAGAAATTGGAGGGAACAGATATGCTAATGAGAAGGCAGAAATTAGTCCAAGAAAAATTGTGGCACGCAAAGTATTTTTCTTTCTCAATCTTACGAAAGGTTGTTCATGCAATTACAGGTAATCATGTGTGTTCATAGAGTGGTACACAAAGACTTGGAATGATTTCCAGTCTCAGCAAGCAATTTATCCACACTGCTGAAAATTATCCTATTTCTTTGCATATTCAGTTTTTTACACCTGAAATCCTAATCTTGACTTAAAACCTTCTCTCTGAAAAAAATCTTTCTATGTTTGAAAAGTCACGTCCTCTAGGTATGATTTTACAGTATTGGTTCTTAATTGTTTTCAAACCTATTTTGTGTTATTAAAGTTTAGAAATTCTACCAAAATAAAGATGCTTATGTTGGTAAGCCTGCTTTTTAATTTTGAAAGTGAAAGGGAAGTCGCTCAGTCGTGTCCAAATCTTTGCTACCCCATGAATTGTAGCCTACCAGGCTCCTCCCTCCATGGGATTCTCCAGGCAAGAGTACTGGAGTGGATTGCCATTTCCTTCTTCAGGGGATCTTCCCGACCCAGGGATCGAAACCTGGTCTCCCTCACTCCAGGCAGACACTTTAACCTCTGAGCCACCAGGGAAGCCCACTTTTTAATTTTATAGAAGTTCAAATAATAAAATTTGCACTCTCTTGTGTTGGCTTATCCCATTTAATAATTTCATTATGGGTTTATCTTTATTGTCAACAATTAAAGTATTAAATCTGTACTTTATACATAATAGTGCTGAAGAAGTTTTAGTTACTCTCAGAAGTATTTTACCCCCTTTTTCTCTCTCTTTCCATAGCCGCCTTCACAATCCATCCTCATTCATGCAGGAGCAATCTTCCCCTTTTGTAATAGCCTACTTTCTCTCTTTTAGCTTAATTCTACTACACATGGTGCTATGCCACCCACTGCAGATTTTTGCTTCAATTTCTTCAGTTTATATACTTCTGTTTTCTTAGGATGAATGGACACAGAAGACATTTGTATTTCTGATTTGTTGTAGCTTTCTGAGGATATGACTTGTCTTTAGCTTTTAGATCAAACTCCCACCTCTGATGGTCTGTTTTCACTCCTATCTGCAGTATCTCATGCAACCACTTTCTTCACATTTCAGGAGTTCTTCAGGAAAAATTTTTTTGTTACTACTTGAAACAAGGGTTCAACTGTTTCAAACTCTTTAAGCAGCAAAGATTTCATTGTACTCAGTTTGCTAAAGCACAGACTACCCTGCCCACTTTCAACTGTGTCTTTTTCTATCTAATAACATTACATTACAAATTCTATTGAAACACTTTATCAAAAAGTCAGAATTGCCAGTGAGCATAGCGGCAATAGATTAGCCTCTTAAATTGCATACCATGTCCCATGGCCTGCAGAGTTATAAGCATCTACTAGCTACTACAAATCAAAAGCACTTGGCTCGAACACCCATAAAGTGGACATAAGAATACTGGCTGATTACATTCACTCAAAATTTCCACACCTGAATTGATTTTATTGAAGTTCAACAACTCGTTTTGGAGAAAAAACAAGGGATTTTAGGCAATTTTTCAAAATCTCTTATTAATTATATATATTTTCTCCATCTATGTATTTCATACAGTTGTTTCTATTATGAATATGATTGCATACATCCTGAGTTCAGATTGTAGAAGCACCTCTTAAACTGACGTGTGTTTATATAAATTATTGTGGTGGGTGTTACCACAAGTTTTATTTTTTTAATGTTGTTTTGAATTTCATTCATTTTTCTCAATATGCACAATCAGCATACTTTATGTTTTCATGAATATAAGATCAAAACTGATGGCCATATGCAGGAGAAGAAAGCCAAACACACTTTCTAAAAGGTACTGAATAATCCATCTCCCCTCTTGTGTTTCAAATTTTTCTAAAATTAACCACTCTTGAATATAACTGTAGCACTTTGTTTCAGCTGTTTCTGAAGAGTAGCAAGAGTTCTATGTTAAACCAGCTTGTCATTAAATGTATTCTTTGCTTTCTAACTGAGGTAGTTAAATATTCTTTACTGACAAATTAGATATAAGTATACCATAATAAATATTTAAATTAGATAGTTAATTTTTGTATATTTTGAAATAATTTCTACCATTGTATAGGAAAACCAGAATACCAGAGACAATTTTTTTTTTCATTTAACAATTTTGGAACAGAATAACATTTAGGTAATATTTCAAGGGACGTTTCTGAAAATTCAAGTTTCTAAACACTTGCTTAAGATGTAATTCTTAAAATATGACAAACTTATTTTTTGTATTTTATGTGCTTATTTGAAAACATGCTATAAAAATATTTTCCTTTGTAATATATTTTAATAAGAACCATGTAATCATAAGAGTATATACACATTTTATCAATCAAGATATAATTAAATTATAATCCTACATTTATGTGGTTTTGCAAGTCCAGTTTTCATTAGGTTCATATTATCATTGGAGATGTAACCATTCAGTCTCCTCCACATGTGTGGAGGAGATCGGTTCCTAACAAAGCAAATATGCATGACTGTGCAGCTTATGCATTTAAACTTATACCATTTAACACTGTTTTAATTTAAATATTACCTGTGAAATAATGATCATTTCAAGCTCTGTTATATTAAACCTGTGGTAAGAGATTCTTGTGTATAAATTACCATAATTACTTTAAATGTACTTCTAGAAAAAAAAAAAAAAAGACAAATGAGAAATGATAGTATCTGATCAGAGACCGTAAGAGTGACTGAAGACATGACAGGAAATGTGGTTTTCCCTAGTGGTTAATCTGGAACCGAAATGTGATTAATCTTTTCCAGAGCTGGCCAAACTTTAAAAGCTTATTCTTGTCTCCTTTTAAAAATGTGAGATACTGCCTCTTACAGACATTATATTAATGAAATGAAAGCTATAGTTTTTTTTTCTTTTCCAAAGAAGTAAAAGACTTTAATCAGCCTTCCCAGAGAGTTATTCATCTCCATCACAGAATTATCAGCAATGACTCACCTAATCCTCATAAAATGTTGTCGAAGAGGAAGCAGTAGACAATCATAAAGATTAAACACCACAGCTAATTCACTGGGTTCTGAAGACCTTCTTGATATAGACCCCANCAAGACTTTAATCAGCCTTCCCAGAGAGTTATTCATCTCCATCACAGAATTATCAGCAATGACTCACCTAATCCTCATAAAATGTTGTCGAAGAGGAAGCAGTAGACAATCATAAAGATTAAACACCACAGCTAATTCACTGGGTTCTGAAGACCTTCTTGATATAGACCCCATATTTTTTAGACTATTTTACTAACTTTACCCTCCTTCAGATTCTTTGTCAACTTTCACAACACTTCCCTCAAATTTTCAGGAAACTGTATCTAAATTTTACCTCTCACTTGTATCTAAATTTTATCAAGAGAGTCTACTAGGCACCATGGTAAAATAATTTAATTATATCTTACAGAACATACTATTTCTTAAACTCAACAATATTTTAAGTTACAAAAGCAAGTAAACTAAAGTTAAATGGTAAGTTGAAATGCTACTTATCAAGAAATTTGCTCATGAAAATTTCTCCTTTAGTGATTACAACAGTAAAATTTTATTTTTTTATTTTTTTAAAATTTTATTTTATTTTACTTTACAGTACTCTACTGGTTCTGGCATACATTGACATGAATCCGCCACGGGGGTACACGAACTCCCAAACATGAACCCCCCTCCCTCCTCCCACCCCCCATTATCCCTCCGGGTCATCCCCATACACCAGCCCCAAGCATCCTGCATCCTGCATCGAACACAGACTGGCGATTCATTTCCTTCATGATAGTGCACATATTTCAATGCTTTTCTCCCAAATCATCCCACCCTCTCTCCCTCCCTCTCCCTCTCCCTCAGAGTCCAAATGTCCACTCTACACATCTGCGTGTCTCTTGCTGTCCTGCATACAGGGTCCTCATTACCATCTTTCTAAATTCCATATATATGTGTTGGTATACTGTATTGGTGTTTTTCTTTCTGGCTTACTTCACTCNGTCCACTCTACACATCTGCGTGTCTCTTGCTGTCCTGCATACAGGGTCCTCATTATCATCTTTCTAAATTCCATATATACGTGTTAGTATACTGTATTGGTGTTTTCCTTTCTGGCTTACTTCACTCTGTATAATTGGTTCCAGTTTCATCCGTCTTATTAGAACTGATTCAAATGTATTCTTTTTAATGGCTGAGTAATACTCCATTGTGTATATGTACCACAGCTTTCTTATCCATTCATCCTCTGGTGGACATCTAGGTTGCTTCCATTAAGATAATGATTGTCATTTTTCAACAAATAGTCAGATCCTTGACCACCAAAAAGTTAAGAATTTTTTTCTTAGGGTATATAAGAACTGAAATATATGGGAAACTATTTTTCTCTTTCCAAATAGTGGACCCATTTACAAATCTTCTACATTCAAAATTATTCCAAGATCCTAAGGGTTCTTTATCTCTTCATGGCTTATTTTTATTGAAACTAAACTTAGTTTTTAATCCATCAACAAGAAATCGTGACTTACTGAACAGCAGAGGCATATTTTCCAAGTGTTATACACTGAACTTACATAAAATCATTTAATTGTATGTATATATGACTTTGATATGAAGGATATATGTATATTATTTTATTAGCATTTTTGCATAAAGGAGTCTTTTTATTCTATGTACTTATCTTGGTCACACTTTCCCTTACTTCATCAATGAAGAATGACTAAGAAATATCAAGAGAGTTGCATAGGAAGAAATTCTATTTCAGTGGAAGGACCTAAAGATATTCGATCAAATGACCAAGTTTACTTCCTAACGTTGGGTCTCAGACATTGTATATTGTATAATAATGAACAATTCACTTAAGTCTTCAATATTCATTCTTCAACAAAAAAATTGTTTTTCAGTGTGTCTCTGATAGGCTTGTCCATCTCACCTCCACACATCTCTCTGGTCATCTTTTATGACTCAGATTTCTAAATTTACCCTAAACATAATTCCATGTTTTCCCTTTCAGTAAAGATACTGAATATCTCTGTAGTCAGCATTTTATTCTATAAAGGTCCAGACAGTAAATACTTTAGGCTTTGGGAGCCATGCAAAGTCTCTGTCACATTTCTTTTTTCATTCTCTCCTACTTTCTTTCTTCCTGTCCTTTTTTCCACTTTCTTTCTTTCTTATTGTCTTTCAGTTTCTTTTTATTTTATAGCTATTACAATGTTTTAAAATATAAAATTATTCTTGCCCAAAACCATGTAAAATTTAAAAAAAATCAACAAAAATCTTAGAACTAACAATCCATTTAATGGAACGAAACAGATCATACTTTAAAAAATTGAAACGAAGATAAGAAGGTCCTCTCTCACCGCATCTGTTCAACATCACTGTTAACACTAGTACAGTAAGACAAGAAAAGGGAAAGAAGTATAGTAAATATAAAGGAAAAAATAAAGCTGTCTTTATTTGCAGATGAAATGATTGTCTATATAGAAAATTGTATAGAACAGAGCAACAATAACATAAATCCTCCTGCAGCAGAGAAATAATAAGATTGTAACATAAAATGATAATAAACAGATGGAAATTATTTTCTTACAGAAACAAAAGCAATTGGAATTTATAATAAATATACTATTTAGAATTCCATCAAAAATAAAATACTTAGGAATTAATTTAACAAAATAAAATCCCCAAGTAACTAATATTCTCCTGGAAGTGGAGAAATAGCTCCAGAAGGAATGAAGAGGATGGGCCAAAGCAAAAACACCATCCAGTTGTGGATGTGACAGGTGATGGAAGACTCTTGAGAGTGCCTTGGATTGCAGGGAGATCCAACCAGTCAGTCTTAAAGGAAATCAGTTCTAAATATTCATTGCAAAGACTGGTTCTGAAGCTGAAGCTCCAATCCTTTGGCCACCTGATGCAAAAAACTGATTCATTACAAAAGATGCTGATGCTAGGATAGATTGAAGACAGGAGGAGAGGGGGATGACAGAGGATGAGATGGTTGGATGGCATCACCGACTCGATGGATATGAGTTTGAACAAGCTCTGGAAATCAGTGATGGTCAGGGAAGCCTGATGTGCCACGGAACATGTGGTGGCAGGAGTTGGACATGATTGAGCAACTGAACTGAGTGATATTAAATATTTTAATATGAAAAAATGCAAAACATGAAAAAATAATGTTTAATATTGAATGGATAGAGATTTCTCAATTACTGGTTTAAAGACTTAGAATTATTAACATATTACTTTTTTTTTCCAATTTGATCTAAAGCATTCATTTTCATCCTACTTAAAATTCCCCAGAACTGCTAGTAAGTACTAACAACCTGATTTGAAATTTATATGGAAAGACCATACCTGAAAGAATTAGCCCAGCTTTTAAAGTGATGAATAAAGTTGCCAGATTTACACTACCTTATTTAAAACTTTCTACAAGTTTATATTGATGAAGAGTATATGATATTGATGGCAGAATAATACAGACATTAATGGAACAGAATATAGACTCCAGAAATAGCAACCTAAGTTCCCATCAATAGACAACTGGGTAAAGAATACATATCAGGTATACTCACTCATAAGAAAGAATGAAATTCTGCAATTTTCAGCAATGTGGATGGACCTAGAAAATATTATATTAAGTAAAATAAGTCATAGAAAGACAAATACTGTATGTATATGTGTAATCTAAAAAATAAAACAAGCAAACGTACATAGCCAAAAATAGACTCACAGATACAGAAAACAAACTAGTAGTTATCAGAGGGTAGAGAGAATGGGGTAAGCAAACTAGGGGTATGGAATTCAGAGATGCAAATTGTTACTATGTATAAAATAAATAAACAACAAGTGTGTATTGGGTAACACAGGTAATTATACTCATTACCCTGAAGTAACTTTTAATGGAGGTAATTCATATATGTGTCAGTTCAGTTCAATCAGTTCAGTTGCTCAGTTGTGTCCAACTCTTTGCAACCTCATGGACTGCAGCATGCCAAGCTTCCCTGTCCATCACCAACTCATAGAGCTTGCTCAACCTCATGTACATCAAGTTGGTGATGCCATCCAACCATCATCCTCTGTCATCCCTGTCTTCTCCTGCCTTCAAGCTTTCCCTACATCAGGGTCTTTTCCAGTGAGTTTACTCTTCACATCAAGTAGCCAAAGTATTGGAGCTTCAGCTTCAGCGTCAGTCCTTCCAATGAATATTTAAGACTGATTTCTTTTAGGATGGACAGGTTGGATCTTCTTACTGCCCAAGGGACTCTCAAGAGTCTTGTCCAACAACACAGTTCAAAAGCATCAATTCTTTGGCACTCAGCTTTCTTTATAGTCCAGTTCTCACATCCATATATGACTACTGGAAAAGCCATAGCTTTGACTATATAAACCTTTGTCAGTAAATAATATATCTGCTTCTTAATATGCTGTCTAGGTTTATCATAGCTTTTCTTTCAAGGAGCAAATGTCTTTTAATTTCATGACTACAGTTACCATCTGCAGTGACTAAGAGCCGAAGAAAATAAAATCACTCACTGTTTCTATAGTTGCCCCATTTATTTGCCATGAAGTGATGGGACCAGATGCTGTGATCTTTGTTTTTTGAATGTTGAGTTTTAAGGCAGTGTTTTCACTCTCCTCTTGCACTTTCATCAAAAGACTCTAGTTCATCTTTGCTTTCTGCCATAAGGGTGGTGTCATCTGTATATTTTAGGTTATTGATATTACTTCCTGGAATCTTGATTTCAGCTTGTACTTCACCCATGTTGTATACTTGAAACTAATTCAGTACTATATTTCACCTATACTTCAATAAAAAAATAAAGAATATAAATCTGAGAAATAGATCCAAACAAATGTATTCAACTGATTTTGTTTAAAAAAAATCAAATACAACTCAATAAAGGATAATCCTTCTAGTCTATGACATGGGAGCAATTGGTAATACTTATGCAAATAACAATTAACCTATACCTTACACATTATATAAATGACTCAAAATGGTTTCTAGACCAAAATGAAAAGCATAATGCTATTAAACTTCTAGAAGATCACTTAGGAAAAATTTTACATGACCTTAACGCTTGGTGTTAAATTTTTAATTTGCTGTTGTTTAGTCACTAAGTCATGTCTGACTCTTTTGCAACACCATGGACTGTAACCTGCCCAGCTCCTCTATCCCTGGGATTTCCCAGGCCAGAATACTGGAGTGAGTTGCCAGCATAACACCAAAAGCAATGTCCATGAAAGAAAAAAAAATAGATTTTATTAAAATTAAGCTTTTGTGTATGAAAAATATGTTAATAGACTAAGAAAATAAATCACAAACTGAACGAAATATTTGCCAAATTTATGTCTGATAAAGAATTTGTATGATTGTTCAGATGGTAAAGAATCAGCGGAAGGCCTGGTTTTGATCCCTGAGTTCGCAAGATTACCTGGAGAAGGGAACAGCAACCCACTCCAGTACTCTTGCCTGGAGAATTCCATGGATAGAGGAGGGCTGAAGAAAAGAGAAGAAGGGGATGACAAGAGGAGAAGGGGATGACAAAGGACGAGACGGTTGAACGTCATCACTGACTTGAAGGACACAAATTTGAACAAGCTCTGGGAGTCAGTAATGGACAGGAAGCCAGGCCCATTGCAGTCCATGGGGTCGCAAAGAGTCAGACACAACTGAGAGACTGAACTGAACTGAACTGAACTGAGCAACTGAACTGAACTGAGCTGAGCTAACTGAACTAACACACACACAAACATACACACCTAAAATATACCAAAAATTCTTGAAATACAACAATAAGAAAAAAATGCTATCAAAATGTGCAAAAATCTGAATGGATCTCACTAAAGAAGACATACAAATGGAAATAAGCATATGTCAAAATGTTCAACATCATTTGTCTTTAGAGAATTACAAATTTAAACAGAAATGATTTTTCCAAAGTCATATTTTACAATGGCTAAAATTTAAACAAAACAAACAGAAATAAAAAAAAACCCTGACAATATGTTATGATGTGGCGCATCAGGAATCCTCATCAGTTACTGATGGGAATAAAAATTGATACAGCCACTTTGCATTACAGTTTAGCAGTTTCTTACAAGATTAAATATCATCTTATCATGCTGCTGCTGCAGCTAAGTCACTTCAGTTGTGGCCAACTCTGTGCGACCCCAGAGACAACAGCCCACCAGGCTCCCCCATCCCTGGGATTCTCCAGGCAAGAACACTGGAGTGGGTTGCCATTTCCTTCTCCATCATATCATCCAGCAATTGCACTCCTAGTAAGTTACACACTAAATTGAAAAGTTATGTCCACAAAAAATCTGCACATCAATGTTTGCTGAAGATTTATTCATAACCACCAAAAATGGAAGCAATGAAGTTATTCTTCTTTCACAAGGAATAACCAAAACTTCATTTTATCCTTGCAATGGAATATTATCCAGTGACAGAATGAAATGTGCTATCGGGCTATGAAAATGCATGAATACATCTTAAATTTTTATTAATAAATGAAAAAAGCTAGTCTCATAAAGTACCACAAAATATGATTTCAATTATATTTTATTCTGTTAAAGACAAAACAATAGCGAGGGCAACTGGATGAATGATTGCCAGTTGACTGGATGGAGTTCATAGGCGAAACACAAAAAAATATTTTAAGGCAGTGAAGCTATCCTGTATAACACCATAATTAGGAATATAAGACTAAGTATTTTTCAGAACTTGTGCAACTTTACAAAGAGTAAATTTATTATATATACATATATTTTTAAAATAAAACATTTACGAGACTGTGAGTTTCCTAGGTAGGGTATATAATATGACAAAAATATAAAGATAGTACAAATACATTAATACGAAACAACCTCACCAAAAGGAGTGAGGAATAAGGGACTAGCCTAAGTCACTTTGAAAATAAGCTCATTCTGTAAGACTAAATGCAATAACCCTGTACTTAAGTACTACACTCTTGTTGATAAAGTATTACATGGTAGAATAGAGACTAGGTTTTAAAGTTACTGAGAGAATGGATTTTTAGGAAGATCTCACCACACACGCACTCGCACATCTTGTAACTATGTGAGGAGATAAATGTCTTAACTAATATTATGTGTCTTAATTAACCTTATAAATGTCTTAACTAACTTTATAATCATTTTGTAATATATATACATAAAGGTTACTCTATTAAGTATGCCTTGAACATATATAATTCTATATGTTGATTACATCATAAAGCTTAAAAATATATAAAATAATTCATAACTGCATGTCCACTTACATGTGGATTCTTTTCAGTAGTAAATACTGCAGTTCTACATGATCTGCTGTTGTTTGAATCTGTGGATGTGGACCCTACATACAGAGGGCCAACTATATGAAGTTGTACACAAATTTTTGACTGGACAGAAGGTTGGCACTTTTAACTTCTGTGCTATTCAAGCATCAAATGCACACTGTAATGAAACAATTGAGTAAATGAAAAGCAGTATCTTGTATCCATGTTTCCTATTGATGGCAAGGAAATTTCAAGCCAGGTAATTAGTATTAATGATAGAGTTTCCTTGATAGCTCAGTTGATAAAGAATCCACCTGCAATGCAGAAGACCCCAGTTTGATTCCTGAGTCAGGAAGATCCACTGAAGAAGGAATAGGCTACCCACTACAGTATCCTTAGGCGTCTTTTGTGGCCCAGCTGGTAAGAATCTGCCTGCAATGCAGGAGACTTGGTTTCAATCCCTGTGTTGGGAAGATCCCATGGAGAAGGGAAAGTCTACCCACTCCAGTATTCTGGCCTAGAGAACTCCATGGACTGTATAGGCCATGGCGTCTCAAAGAGTCAGACAGGACTGAGTGACTTTCATTTTCATATTATTAGTATGTATTCATGAGTAATATGATGATAATGGTAATTACTTTGTGGTCTGCTTCCAAAAACACATGACTTCAGTATAATCGTGAGGAAAACAGCAAACAAATTCCAATGACTGACAATTTATAAAATATTCTATCAGCATTCAAAGTCATCAGAATTCAAAGGCATCAGAATACAAACATACCTTGAAGATAATGCAGATTTAGTTCAAGACTGCCACAACAAAATGAATATCTAAATACAGGAAATCAAATAATTTATTGGTTTCCTAGGGCATATAAAAGTTATGTTTATTACTATATTGTAGTCTATTAGTGTGCAATAGCATTAGCCTAAAAAAGCAATGTACATACCCTAACTGCTATTCAATCACTAAGCGTAATCCAACTGTTTGCAACCCCACGGACTACAGGATGCCCGGCTTCCCTATCCTTCACTAATTCCCAGAGCTTGCTCAAATTCATATTCATTGAGTTGATGATGCCATCCAACCATCTTATCCTTTGTCATACCCTTCTTCTCCCACCTTCAATCTTTCCCAGCGAGTCAGTTTTTCATATCAGGTAGCCAAAGTATTGGAGCTTCAGCTTCAGCATCAGTCCCAGTGAATATTCAGGACTGGTTTCCTTTAGGATTGACTGGTTTGATCTCCTTGCTCTCCAAGGGACATTCAAGAGTCTTCTCCAGCACCGCAATTTGAAAGCATCATTTCTTCAGCACTCACCCTTCTCTATGGTCCAACTCTCACATCTATACATGATTACTGGAAAAAACATAACCTTGACTATATGGACCTTTGACAGAAAAATATGTCTCTGCTTTTTAATACACTGTTTAGGCTCATCATACCTTTACTTCCAAGAAGCAAGTGTCGTTTAATTTGTGCCTTCAGTCACTGTCTGCAGTGATTTTGGAGCTTGAGAGAATAATCTATTTGCCATGAAATGATGGGACCAGATGCCATGATCTTAGCTTTTTGAATGTTAAGTTTTAAGCCAGATTTCACTCTCCTCTTTTACCTTCATCAATAGGCTCTTTAATTCCTCTTTACTTTCTGCCCTAAGGGTGTTGTCGTCGGCTCATCTGAGATTGTTGATATTTCTCTCAGCAATATTGATTCTGGAATATGATTCATCCAGCCCAGCATTTTGCATGATGTACTCTGTATAGAAGTTAAATAAGCAGGATGACACTATACAGCCTTGACACACTCCTTTTTCAATTTTGAAACAGTCCATTGCTTCATGTCTGATTCTAACTGTTGCTTCTTAACCTGAATACAGGTTTCTTAGGAAGCAGGTGAGGTGGTGTGGTATTTCCAACTCTTTCAGAATTTTCCAGTTTCCTATGATCCACACAGTCAAAGGCTTTTTAGCATAGTCAATGAAGCAGATTTTTTTTTAATTCTCTTGCTTTTTCTATGATCCAACAATGTTTTCAATTTGATCTCTGGTTCCTCTAAATTTTGTAAACCCAGCTTCTACATCAGGAAGTTCTCAGGTCATGTACTGCTGAAGCCTAGCTTGAAGGATTTTGAGCATTATCTTGCTAGTATGTGAAATGAGTGCAAGTGTGCAATACTTCGAACATTCTTTGGCATTGCCTTTCTTTAGGACTGGAATGAAGACTGACCTTTTCCAGTCTTGTGGCCATTGCTGAGCTTTCCAAATTTGCTGGCATACTGAGTGCAACACTTCAGCAGCAGCATCTATTAGGATTTGCAGTAGCTCAGCTGGAATTCCATTCCCTCTACTAGCTTTGTTTGTAGTAATATTTCCTAAGGCTTACTGGACTTCACACTCCAGGATATCTGGGTCTAGGCGAGTGACCACACCATCCTGGTTATCCAGGTAATTAAGACCTTTATTTGTAAAAAATACTCCATAGCTAAAAAATACCAATCATCACTAGACAGCAATAAATTATACTATCTTTGCTACTGGAGGATTTTGAATAGATGTTGATGGTTGGTGACTTATCAAGGTGGTGGTTACCGAAGGGTGGCCCATGGCAATTTCTTAAAATAAGAGAATAGATGAAGTTTGTTCCATCAATTCACTCTTCCTTTCATGGGCAATTTCTCTGTAGCATGCAGTCCTGTATGACTGACAGAACTTTCCAAAATTGGAGTCAAGCCTATCAAACCCTGCTGCTGGTTTATCAGCTAAGTTAATGTAATATTCTAAACTGTTTGCTGACATTTAAACGACATTTTCACAAGGAATGGTTTCTATCTCAAAAAATCCTCTTTCTTTGCTCATCCATAAGAGCAACTCTCCATTTGTTCAAGTTTTATGAGACTGCAGCAATCGTGTCACTTCTTCAGGCTCCACTTCTAATCAGTTTTCATGCTATTTCCACCACCTCTGCAGTTACTTTCTCCACTTATGTCTTAAACTTTCAAAGTCATTCAGGAAGATTGGAGTCAACATATTCCAAACTCCTTTACATGTTGATATTTTTTACCTTTACCAAAGAATCACCAAAGTTCTTAATGGCATCTAGAATAATGAATACTTTTCAGAAAGCTTTTGATTTACCTTGCCCAGAATTCACCAAAGGAACCACTATCTACAGCACCTATAACTTTAAATGGATTTCTTAAGTAACGAAACCTGAAAGTCAGAATTACTGCTTAATCCGTGGGCTGCAGAATAGATGTCATGTTAGCAGGCATGAAAACAACATTAATCTCATCCATCTCCATCAGTACTCTTGGGAGCCCAGGTGCATTGCAAATAAGCAGTGATAGTTTGAAAGGAAGCTTATTTTTTGATCAGAAGATCTCAATAGTGGGCTTAAAATATTCAGTAAACCAGGTTGTAAACAGATGTGCTGTCATCCAGGCTTTGTTGTTCTATTTATAGAGCACTATCAGAGTAGATTTAGCATAATTCTTAAGGGTAATAAGATTTTCAGAATGGTAAATGAGATTTGGCTTCAACTTCAAGTCACCACCTGCTTTAGTCCCTAACAGGAGAGTTAGCCTGTCCTTTGGAGCCAAACATTGACTTCTCTCTAGCTCTAAAAGACCTGGATGGCATCTTCTTCTAATAGAAGGTTATTTCTTCCATATTGATTATTTTATTTTATTTTTTTAGTTAAGTGTATTGGAGTGTAGTTGATATACAATGCTGTGTTGGTATTATGCTGTATAGAAAAGTGAATCAGTTATACATATACACACACAAACACATATATCCACTCTTTTCAAGATTCCTTTCCCATCTAGATCACCACAGAACACTGAGTAGAGTTCTCTAGGTTGCATGGGAGGTCCTCATTAATTATCTATTTTATTTACAGTCGTGTGTACACGTCGATCTCTATCTTCCGTTTCAGCCTATCCCCACTTCCCACCTTGGTGGCCATACGTTTGCTTTCTACATCTGTGGCTAATTTCTGCTTTGCAAGTATATTCATCTATATCATTTTTCTACATTCTGAATATAAGCAATATTATAGATATTTGTCTTTCTCTTTCTCATCTACTTTGCTCTGAGTGGCAATCTTTAGGTCCACCCATGTCACTGCAAACGACACTATTTAATTCTTTTTTATGGCTTATAATAAATCATAATGATCCATTGTATATATTACCACATTTTCTTTATCTGTTCATCTGTAAATGGACATTTAGGTTGAATATATGTCCTTGCTATTGTAAATAATGCTGCAACAAACACTGGGGTGCATTCATCTTTGAATTATGGCTTTCTCGGGGTACATTCACAGCAGCAGGATTTCTGGGTAATATAGTAGCTATAATTTTAGTTTTTGTAAAGGGCATCAATAACATTCTCCATAGTGGCTAGGCTAATTTACATCTCATGAACACTGTAGAATTTTAGATGATGACAATTTGACCAGTGTTAGCTGATATCACAATGTAAATTTGATTTTCATTTCTCTAATAATTGGTGATATTGAGCATCTTTTCTTTTGCCTTTTTTTTTTTTTTTTTGGCCATATGTATCACTTCTTTGGAGAAACATCTATTTAGATCTAGCTACATGACCTGTTTTGATATTTTGGAGATTGATCCCTTGTCAGTTGTTTTGTTTAAAAAAATTTCCCCATTATGANGCATCTTTTCTTTTGCCTTTTTTTTTTTTTTTGGCCATATGTATCACTTCTTTGGAGAAACATCTATTTAGATCTAGCTACATGAGCTGTTTTGATATTTTGGAGATTGATCCCTTGTCAGTTGTTTTGTTTAAAAAAATTTCCCCATTATGAGGGGTTTCTTTTGAAAATTTTTTATGGTTTCCTTTGATGTGCAAAGTTTTTAGGTTTCAGTCCCATTTGTTTATTTTTATTTTCATATTCTAAAGGATGTGTCCAAAAGGATCTTGCTGTGACTTATGTCAGAGAGTGTTCTGTTTTTCTCTAAAACTTTTGCAGTATCCAGTTTTACATTTCTTAAGATTCTTTGGCTATTCGGGCTTTTGTGTGTGGGTTTCCATACAAATTTTTTAAATTTGCATTCTCCTTTTGTGAAAAATGCCACTGATAATTTCAAAAGGATTGCATTGACTATATAGATGGATTTGGACAGTATAATTATTTTCACAATATTAATTTTTCCAATCCAAAGACAGGGTATATCTCTCTTTTTATTTCATCTTTGATTTCTTTCATTAATAACTTACAGGTTTCTAACTACAGGGATTTTTCCTTCATAGGCAGGTTTATTCTTACAGATTTTATTATTTTTGATGCAGTGATAATGGTATTATTTCCTTCATTTATCTTTTTTTTTAAAGCAAAGAAGCAATGTGATCTGTCTTCAGTTTTGTTTTTTGTTTGATTTGTTTTGTTTTGTTTTGTTTTACTTTACAATACTGTATTGGTTTTCCCATACATTGACTTGAATCCGCCACGGGCGTACACGAGCTCCCAGTCCTGAACCCCTCTCCCACCTCCCACCCCATATCATCTCTCTAGATCACCCCTGTGCACCAGCCCCAAGCATCCTGTATCGAACATAGACTGGTGCTTCGTTTCTTACATGATAGTATAGTGACAATATACAGCCTTGATGTACTCCTTTCCTTATTATTTGGACTGAGACAAATCTTTTCATGTTATCCTAATGCCAACCCAGTAGGGAGGTGGCACCATCATCACCACTTTACAGATGAGTAGGAGGGGATTAGAGAGAATTAAGCAAGGCAACGTATATAGCTCGTGAAATGGCAGAACTATATTTTCAATCCGAGTTTATTTGAGACGAAAGCTTTTAACTCTTAAAAATAACAAGATACTATCACCTTTCTCAAGAATCCCCATTTTCCAAAGCAAATTGCACAAGAAAGAGATTGTTTACTGATGGATTAAAAGAGATTGTTTACTGATGGATGAATGGATTAAAAAATGTGATATATTCACTGGAACGTTATTCAGCCATAAGAAAGGAAATCTTGCCATTGGCAACAGTGGACTTTGAGGGTATTGGGCTAAGTGAAATAAGTCAAACAGAGAAAGGCAAATGTCATATGTGGGATCTAAGAATAAATGAACAAACAGCCTGAGCTCATAGATACAGAGAACAGATTAGTAGTTGCCAAAGGCGGAAGAGAGGGTTGTGGGTGAAATGGGTGAAGGGAGTCGAAGGTACAGTTTCCAGTTATAAAATAAATCAGACCTGAGGATGTACAGGTACAGCATGGCGACTACAGTTGGTAATGCTGTATTGCATATTTGAATGTTGCTAAGAGAGTAAATGTTAAAAGTTCTCATCAAAGGAAAAAAATCTGTGGCCAAGAATGGTGGCAGATGTTAACTAGACATAGTGGTGATCGTTTCACAATATAGACAGGTATCAGATCATTATGTTGTACCTCTGAAACTAATATAGTGATGTATGTCAATTATAAAGTGTTAGCTATACTTCAATAAAAAAGCAACAACAGAAACATCTTTTTATCAAACTAGTGAGGATAAAAAGATAACACCAATGTTGATGATGTTGCAATGAACAAGATACTCACTTATGCTTGTAGCATTAACACTGAGTCAAAAAATTGGTACCTCTGACCCAGAGGTTGCTTTTATGTTGAGAAATTATCTTAAAGAAATAACCCCAAAGATTGAGGAAGAAAACAATAAATTCAAAATGTTTATTGCATTTAAAAATTGTGAATCACTATATGGTACATCTGTAATTTATACATTATATAGCAACTATACTTCATTTTAAACAAAAGATGTTCATTGCAGCATTACTTATGCTACTTATGGTAGTGACAAGCTCAAAAATAGAAAAACTTAGTAAAAGATGGCACAACTCCATGGAGTACAAGGTAGTCACTAAAATGACAGTTACGGAGATTGGGTGTAATACTAGAAAGTGTTAGGAATCTAAAAAATTGGATACACAATTGCAAGAGTACCACCGTTACAACGAGGCAAAACCTGAGCTTCTGAGAGAGCAGAAACACATTGAGAATGCTAATGATGGTTGTGCCAGGTCAAATGAATTATGGCTTATTTTGTTTCTTTTTTTCTTCTATTTTTCAATTCTTCTGTAACATGGTTATATTATTTTTTATGATGAAAATGGTGCATTTTTTTAAAGCTGATGAATAATTCCATAGCTGAGTCTTATTAGCAGCCAAAGGTGACCTTGCCTAAAGAAGACATTCTCCAGGCCTTGGATCAAAGCAGGGAGGGCCGGGCAGCATGTGGCACACGCCTGGTGGGTGTGGGGGTGGCGGACATCCGTGTGTATATGCTGCTGCACCAGAAAACAGCCAGCCTGGGACTGATACCGGGGCCCCAAAGGTAGTTACATACCAGGAGGTGGCCTGGCTCATACCAGGAGGTGGCCTGGTTGGGTCACAAGCACCCAGATCTCCCTCCTCCCTCTGTAGCTTCCCCACTTCTACATGTCGCTGGGTCTCCCCACTGGCTCCAGACAAATCCAGGTAGCAAGTCTGGAAGCTCGGGGGGAGAAAAACTGGATACAGCATTTCGTTCCACCAATAAACATGAAAGCTGGGAGACGACACTGAGGATGTGATTGATGGTTTGGGCTGTGTTTATGATCTGCCCAGCTAAGTGGAGAATGGCTCTGTGGTTGCTGACCACCTTCCAGGCGGTGGTCATTTCTGACTTCCAGCCATTCTCGAGCCGCCTCAGCTTGCGGGGCTCTTTGAAAAGTTAAGTATGAGGAGAAGGCAGTGGGTTTATAAAATTGCCTGGATTCCCCTCAGGTTTGTGTTGTTAACACTTTCTTCAGAGGCTGTGGAGTAGGCAGGGGGCGGGGCGGGTGGTAGGGAGGAAAAGGAGACCCAGTGGGTAAGACAGTGGGCTTTGGAATTAGATACAGTTGGGTTTGAGTCTAGTTTTAGCTACTTCGTAATTGTGGCTACATTAGTCAAGCAAAGGCCTTCATCTCATCAAGCCTCAGTTTTCTTATCTGCAAAATGGATGATAAAGATGGTACCTGCCTCAGAGATTTAAGTTAAATGAGTTGCATATCAAGCAGAGCACGGATCTGACACATTGCTAGCACTGGAAAAGTGCCAGCCCCATTATTATTGTTTTTATTATGATCGCTCTTTAATGAACATCTTTTCCCTTGGTTGCCCTGCTTTTTCAAAAAGAACTTTTCTACCAGAGAAAGAAAAGGCAATGGTAGCAGAAGATACCAAATAAACCAAAGACTTCCAATTCCCTCTAAGCTCCTGAGCCTCAGACTCTGTCCCTGCAGGAATTCTCTTTCCCAAACATCCTTAGGCCTTCCTAGGACTTCGTCTTCCTGTTGACACCCTCCTGGACTGTCTCCATAGAAGACAGCTTTATATCCCACCAAGAACAGTTTATCTCCTGGGCATTGCCTCTTTACTGCTCAGGACTCAAGACCACAGCTTGTATACAAGGCGCTGTGCCAAGTGCTATTTTTAGTGCTAGAAATTATAAATGCCATAATTTCCAGTTTAATGCTCACAACCCCTGATGTAGTACTATTCTTATCACCCATTTTAAAGTCAAGGAAATGGAAGCTCAGAGGGGATAGATAACTTTCCCAAGTACACACTACCAGGATGAGGCAGAACAAAGATTCTAGTCTAGATCCACTTGATCTTGGAGCCCCTCATAACCTCTATGAGAGGATGACATGAAGATCTATTATCCAAGAGGTTGCTGGGAATTATTAACGAATGTGGAAAGCGCATACGAGCCTCTAACCGTCTCTGTGCATTCAACTGCTCAGTCGTGTCGGACTCTTTTGCCACTGCATGGACTGCAGCCTGCCAGACTCTTCTGTCCATGGAATTTTCCAGGCAAGAGTACTGGAGGGAGTTACCATTTCCTCCTCCAGGGGCTCTTGCCATGGTTTAACAAATGTGTAATGCCATAGCCGCATAGGAGAAGCAGAGCACTATTGCTTTTGACCTTTGTCACTTCAGTGACCTTCATTTCTTTTTCTGTAAAACAGATAAAACAGCACAGGGTTGTGGTGACAGATGCGGTAGGACAGGGAAGGCCCATAAAACAGTGTCTGGCTCATAATCGACAATAGGAAAACAAGGCTCTCTAGAGCAGTCACTAACTACCCTTGCGAGTGGCTTCCATGATGGCAGAGAGCGCGGTCTGTTCTGTTCACAGTGGTCACACGATGTATTTGGGGAATCTCTGACAAGTGAACGAAGGATGGTGGTCCTAGTTGTTGGGGCCATGATGTCTTAGTGTGGCCCGGCTGTGCTGGATTCCTGGGAAGAGTCAGCCCTGGCTCTGTTGCTTCGGCAGGCAATGAGATGGATGGATCAGGGCAGCCAATAAACAGTGGCCTGATCCAGGGACATGACACCCCATGGGCTGTTTCTACCTGAGATTTCATCATTTCCCCATGAGTTAAGACCATACAGGACTCCGGCCTCACTGGAATTGTTTGTCAAAATTTATTGTCTAGAGTCAAAGGGAAGACCCTCATCAAATTAGGATTGCATAGGGTTGGAGAGACCACTGGGGCTTGGGCCTCCTACCCCACCCCCTCCCTAAAAGGAGGCTGAGAATAGTTAGAATTCAATTAAGCCTTGGTGAAGAGAGTCTTGCAGGCAGAGCTGGGGCAGGCCCATGTCTGGGCTGAACAGAACAACCGATTTAAGCTAAATCAACGCCTACTTAAGTGAGCTGTAATAAGCATTCTGGGGGCAACGCCACCCTGGGGGCATCATTTATCACTGGGTAATAGAAAACCGTAATGAATAATAACTTGGGCCCAGCAGCCGGAGCGCACATACATTACCAGGTTCCCGTGGCCGCTGTCCACCCAGCCAGGAGGGTGGGGTCTGAGGCCTGGGTGCTGGGGTGTGCATATTGAATTCTGCTGCCTGCAGCAAAGCCTTTGTTGTACAGGAAAGCCACTAATCTCACACCTGCTTTGCCAGTCTTGCACTTGGCCTGGGGAGCACACGGTCCCTTTGCTAGTATTGCACCAAGAGGGGACAAGAGGCCTCGGAGCAGAAGCCTGTTCTTGAGAGAGTCTGGTTTTGGCGTCTGCCTTGGCCAGTGTGTGAGAACACAGATCTCCAGTCAACTCCTCTCTGAGGCCTGATCCCAGGGATTCATTGCCTCACAAAGCCTTGTCAGCAATGGTCTTTGAGCACCAGTGATACACAGAGTTCTGTGCTGGGCAATGGTGGGGTGTGGGGAAGCCTTGGGGATGGGTGTGGAAAATTCCTGCCCCAGCACTGTCTCATTTGATATCTACTAACTACTCTTGAGAGAAACTTTATATACCTGTGTCTTAAGACCCTTAGGAGCCAGTGTCTTCGAAGCTTAACTACTTTTTAGCTGTGTGGCCTTAGATAAGCTACTGGACCTCTCTGTGCCACAGGTCCTCCCATACAATGGAGATAATACCAGGGTGGTTGTAGGTGTATGTAAGTTATGGGGTATGAAGCACTTAGGAGGCGCCTGACACAGAGCAAGTGCTGAACTCACTGGCTGCTGTTACTACTATTTCTGGGCTTTCTTGGTGGCTCAATGGTAAAGAACCTGCCTGCCAATGCAGGAGACTCAGGGTTTGATGCCTGGGTTGAGAAGATCCCCTGGAGGAGGAAATGGCAACCCACTGCAGTATTCTTGCCTGGGAAATTCTATGAACAGGAAAACCTGGCAGGCTACAGTCCATGGGGTGGCAAAGGACTCAGCCAGGTCTTAGTGACAAAATAAACAACAGAAACCACTTTATAGACAAGAAGACTGAGAATGGGAGGGGTCAGTCAGCTTGCACACACAGTCAGAAAGTAGAGGGCCCCGGAATTCGAATCACTTATATTCAGATCACCTCCTCTACCAGGAAAAACAGACCCTTGCACCTCCGGATCTGTTCTTCTGATACCACTCCATTCAGGCTCTGGATCCTTGAGGGCTCTTTATCGCCCCTCCTCCATTGTGTACCAGCAGCCCACTCCCTCCTTTTGAAAGGTCTCCTTCCTGTACCTTCCCTAACACACTTTGCCTGTTCACCTCACCTTCTCTGTAGGGTAATTATTACACCTCACTGTGGTTGTGGGAAGGCTACATCTGTCTGTACCAAGCAAGATTCTTTTGGCCCCGTTAGCCTGGGGAGGAGAGAAGACCTCTGGGATTAAAAAAACCCCCCAAAACCAATGCCTTCCTGACTCAGATCCCATCACAGGTTTATTCTCGATCCTTCCCCTTGTGTTTTTTGAGTTGTTGGCTTGCCTCATCTTGCTGACCTCTTTTGCTGCTTTCAGGGAGCCTCCACGATTTCCTCTTGCCTATCCCATGGCCCAGCTCAGTGTTCACCTCTTCCCCCACCTCCTACACTGGCTCTGGGTCTTTGGAGGTTGTCTTTGGTCCCTCTTGATTGGAGGTGGCTTCTGTTTTGTTCTCCCAAATTTCCTTCTGAAGTCGGGGGAGGTTGCCCTTTTGCACAACAAACATTTATGCACCTTCTAGGGGTTGGAAATTCAAGAGGATTTAGACCTTGTCCTTCTTCACTGGACAGATGCCTTCTTCAGGTGCCCCTCCTTACTCTTCTGTATATTTCATCTTCAGTGCTCCATAGTCTTGTGTGTGTGTGTGTGTTTTTTCCTAAAGAATCTGATGCTGTTGACTTTTTTCTCCACTGACTCTTGACCATAACAAACTCAGATCCTGGGGACCCATAATGAGTTTGTAGATACCTGGAGCAAAGCATGAGGGCTGTGAGCAATGCTGGGCTCAGACTTCCTTTCCTTCTGATCTTAGCCACTATCTCAGACCAAGATGAGGCCTGGGCCTGATTTTCACTGGCATCTTAGATCAAACAATCAACTTTGGGAAAATATCTCAGCAGCATTCCTCATAAACCATTAGAAACACGCCAAAAAAGGCCAATTTGCTTTACTCTACCTTCAACCGATAAAACCAAACAATGCCATATGAAAAAACAAACCAGAAGTGTCCTAATTCTTACTTGAGTTAGAATAGCTTTGCTTTGCCCTACCCTCTCTTAGATCATGTCCAGCTAATCAGACTCATCATCCTTTTATTGTGAGTTTAGTAAGTCCTCTGAGAAAAAAGCTCCTTTATGATGACGTCAACCATGGATGGTGGCCATGGGAGGTGGACCACAGAGTCTTCCCTTCAAAAGAGCTGCTGTGAGTACGCTTGGCTGCCAGGTTCCAAGAGCTACACCTCTGGATCTGCTGTGCTGTTCAGGTGAGGCCAAATGTTTGATGGATTTCAGATAAAATATATATTTCTTATTGATTTCTAGTTTACGAACATTGTGGTCAGTGAGCATACTTTGCAAGATTTTGATTATTTTACATTTATTTGAGACCTGTTTTATGCCAAAATACTATTTTAGTAAATGTTTCATGTGAACTTGAAAGACATGTGTATCGTTTTGAGTGGTGTGTTCTGTAAGTGTGCGATTTTTCTGATAATCTACTTGGTATGAATGTAGCTTTTTTTAAAAAAAATTAGTGTTAGTATGGAGAAGGCAATGGCACTCAACTCCAGTACTCTTGCCTGGAAAATCTCATGGACGGAGGAGCCTGGTAGGCTGCAGTCCATGGGGTCGCGAAGAGTCAGACACGACTGAGCGACTTCACTTTCACTTTTCACTTTCATGCATTGGAGAAGGAAATGGCAACCCACTCCAGTGTTCTTGACTGGAGAATCCCAGGGACGGGGGAGCCTGGTGGGCTGCAGTCTCTGGGGCTGCACAGAGTCAGACACGACTGAAGTGACTTAGCAGCAGCAGCAGCTGTGTTAGTATGGCATAATTTTATAAACATCCTTTAACTTTTAGCCTATAGGTGTCCTTATATTTAAAGTGAGTCTTTTGTAGATAGCATAGAGATGGGTCCAATCTGGCACTCTATGCCTTTTAATTGTGTTACTTAGACCACTTATATTTAATTAAAATTGTTGACATAGTTGGGTTTAAATCTACCATTTTGCTATTTCTTTTCTATTTGCCCATATGTTCTTTGCTATTTTCCCCTCTTTCTTTGCTCTTATAATAAATGAATTTAAAAAATGATTCCGTTTAATCCTCAGTATTGGCTTATTTGCTATGTCTCTTTGTTATATTTTTAAAATGCTTGATATAAAATTTATATAGACATTTTTAACTTCTTAAAGTCAAACTTCAGGCAATATTGTACATTTCACATAGTATAAGAACCTAGAACAGTATTTCCCCTCCTGTCCTTTTTGTTGTTTTCAAAAATTTTATTTGCACATGTACTATAAACTCCAAAATGCATTATTATTTGTTTTTACTTAAACTATTAATTATTTTCTAAAGAGATTGAAAATGAGTATTTTATATTTACCCACATATTTAACAGTATGGGTGCACTTCATTCTTTTCTGTTGATCAGAATTTCCACTTAGTACCATTTTCCTTTTTCCTGAATAATTTCCTTTATCATTTCTTGTAGTACATGGCTTCTGGCGATAAACTGTCTGAGCTTTTGTTTGTCTAAAAAGTCTTTATAAGCATACCCATTTTATTGTGTTTCACTTCATTGCTCTTTGCAGCTACTGTGCTTTATATAAATTGAAGGTTGGTGGCAACCTTACATTAATAAGTCTATGGGCACCACTTTTCCAACAGCATTTGCTTATTTTGTGTTTCTGTGTCACATTTTGATAATCCTCAAAATACTTCAAAGTTTTCCATTATTATTATATTTGTTATGGTGGTAATGATCTTTGCTGTTACTATTGTGTTTTGAGGTACTATGAATTGCATCCATATAAGATGGCAAACTTAATTGATAAATATTATATATGTTCTAACTGGTCCACTGACTGGCTGTTTTGCCTTCTCTCTTCCTCTCCCTACTTCTTGCGATGCAACAACATTGAAATCAGGCCATTTAATACAATGACCTCTAAGTGTTCAAGTGAAAGGAAATGTCATATGTCTCTCACTTTAAGTTAAAGGCTAGATATGATGAAGCTTACTGAGGAGGCATGTGGAAAGTCAAGACAGGCTGAAAGCTAGGCCTCTTGTACCAAATAGTTAGCCAAGCTGTGAATGCAAAAGGAGGATTCTGGGAGGAAATTAAAAGTGCTACTCCAGTGAACACAGATATGATAAAAAAGCAAAACAGCCTTGTTGCTAATATGGAGAAAGTTCTAGTGGTCTGGATAGAAGATTAAACCAGCTACAATATTCGCTTAAGCCAAAGCCTAGTTCAGAGTAAGGCCTTAACTCTCCTCAATTCTGTGAAGGCTGAGAGTGGTGAGGAAGCTGCGGAAGAAAAGTTGGAGCTGGCAGAAGTTGATTTATGAGGTTTAAGATTTATGCCATCTCTGTAACACAAAAGTACAAGGTGAAGCAGCAAATGCTTATATATTAGTAGAAGCTGCAGCAAGTTATCCAGAAGATCTAGCTAAGGTAGTTCATTATGGTGGCTACACTGAGCAACAGATTTTCAACATAGATGAAACAGCCTTCTCTTAGAAGAAGATGCTGTCTAGGACTTCCATAGCTAAAGAGGAGAAGTCAATACCTGATTTCAAAACTTCAAAAGGCAGACTGACTCTCTTGTTAGGGGCTAATGCAGCTGATGACTTTAAGCTGAAGCCAGTGTTCATTTACTATTCTGAAAATCCTAGTATGTGCTTAGTTGCTCTGTCGTGTTTGATTTTTTTGTGACCCCATGGACTGTAGCCCACCAGGCTCCTCTGTCCATGGGGATTCTCCAGGCATGAATACTGGAGTGGGTTGCCATACCCTCCTCCAGGGGATCTTCCCAACCCAGGGATCAAACCCAGGTCTCCCACACTGCAGGTGGGTTTTTTACCATCTGAGTCACCAGGTAATCCTAGGGTTCTTAAGAATTATGCTAAATCTACTCTGCTCATGCTCTGTAAATGGAACAACAAAACCTGGATGACAGAACATCTGTTTACAACATGATTGACTGAATATTTTAAGCCCACTGTTGAGACATAGGGCTCAGAAAAAGAAATTACTTTCAAAATATTACTGCTTACTGACAATGCACGTGGTCACCCAAGAGCTCTGATGGAAATGTATGACAAGCTTAATTAATGTTGTTTTCATGCCTTCTAACCCAACATCCATTCTGCAGTCTATGGATCAAGGAATAATTCTGGCTTTCAAGTCATATTATTTAAGAAATAAATACATTTCATAAGGCTATGACTGCCATGAATAGAGATTCTTCTGATGAATCTGGACAAAATAAATTGAAAATCTTCTGGAAAGAATTTTCTATTCTAGATTCTATTAACGGGGAAGGCAATGGCACCCCACCCCAGTACTCTTGCCTGGAAAATCCAATGGACAGAGTAGCCTGGTGGGCTGCAGTCCATGGGGTCGCTAACAGTCAGACAGACTGAGCGACTTCACTTTCACTTTTCTCTTTCATGCATTGGAGAAGGAAATGGCAACCCACTCCAGTATTCTTGCCTGGAGAATCCCAGGGATGGGGGAGCCTGGTGGGCTGCCGTCTATGGGGTCACACAGAGTCGGACACGACTGAAGTGACTTAGCAGCAGCAGCAGCAGCAGATTCTATTAAGGAGATTCATAATTCATGGGCAGAGATCAAAATATCAACACTAACAGGCATTTGGAAGAAATTGATTCAAACCCTCACAAGTGACTTCCAGGGGCTCAAGACTTCAGTGGAGAAAGTAACTACAGATGCTGTGGAAATAGCAAAAGAGCTAGAATTAAAAGTGCCTGAAGATGAGACTGGACTGCTGCCGTCTTGAGATGAACCTTTACTGGATGAGGGATGGCTTCTTATGGCGGGAGCAAGAGATTCTGTTTCTTGAGATGGCGACTACTTCTGGTGAAGACGCTATGCAGATTGTTGGAATGACAAACAAAGGATTTAGAATATTACATAAACTTAGATGACAAAGCAGTGGCAGGGTTTGACAGAATTGACTCCAATTTTGAAAATTCCACTGAAAAAATGTTATAAAAAACATTGCAAGCTACAGAAACATTGTTTGTGAAAGGATGAGTTGATTGTCTTGTTTTAAGACTTTGCCACAGTCATCCCAAGCTTCAGCAACCACTTTTGGCCGCCTGGCCTGGAGTCACGACCTGTTTATCTGCACAGTGACCTTCTACAAAGGCGTGGACCAGCCTGGAAGAGGAAGTCCTCAGGGAGCTCAATGCCCTCTCCTTGCTTGTGGGAGATGAGTGTCACGACATGCACAAAGACACTGTCTACACTTAATTGTGTCAACAGTCATCAGCACCCAGGTAAAACCTTGTGCCAGAAGAAAAAATTTGACTCACAGAGGCTCAGGTAATGAATAGCATTATTTTTAGCAATATTTAGCAAAGTATTTTAAATTTAAGGTATATATATATATTTTAGATGTAATGCTATTGCACACTTAATTGACTAGCGTATAGTGTAAACAGCATAATGTAAATACAGCTTTTACATAATTGGGAAAGCAAAAAATGTGACTTGCTTTAATGCAGTCTTCACTTTATTGTGGGGTCTTGAACTCAACCTACACTATCTCTGGGCTAAGCATGTGTTTCATCTTCAGATTTGAAAGGAATTTCAGCTAGGTTAAAGAATTCTAGGTTGACAACTTTTTCTCTTTAGTGCCTCCTAGTTTCCTCTGATTTGAGAAATTTCTGACGTGAGGTTTGCTGTCATTTTTTTGTCTTCGTTTTTCTGTATATAATTGTCAGACTGCTTTAACATTGTTTTAAAAATCATGAATTTGAGGATTTTGATTATGATGTATCTTGAATTTTCCTTTTGAGATTTATTCAGTCTGGAGGTCATTGAAATTCCTGAATTTGTGAGGTTATAATTTTCACCATATTTGAAAAAAAACATTTGACTGTCTTTCTTCAAATGTTATATCTCCCAGACGTCTCTCTCTTTTTATGGAACTTCAATCACACATAGGTTAGGCTACTTGATTTTCTTTGTAATTATCAGGGTCTAATGATCCAATTTTTTTTTGTAGCCTCTTTTCTCTTAATGCTTCATTTTTGATAGTTTCTACTGCTGTCTTTTCTCTTTTTCTTTAAAAATTTAATTAATTGACTAATTAATTAATTAGTTGGAGTACAGTTGTTTTACAATGTTATGTTAGTTTCTGGTGTAAAACAGAGTGAATCAGTTATACATATACATATCCCCACTCTTAAAGATTTGCTTCCCTTTTGGGTCACCACAGAGAACTGAGCAGAGTTCCCTGTGCCATGCAGTAGGTTTTCATTAGTTACCCGTTTTATGTACAGTAGGGTATGTATGTCAGTCCCAACTTCTGAATTCATCCCACTATCACTTCCTGCCTTTGTAACCATAAATTTGTTTTCTACATTTGTGACTCAGGTCCTGATCTTTTCTTCTGCTGTTTCAAACATCCTGGTAATCCCATCTAGCGTATTTTTCATTTAATATATTATATTTTTTAATCTCTAGAATTTGCACTTGCTTCTTTATTGTATCCTTTTTTCCCTTATTGCAGGCATGTTTTTCTCTGCCTTCTCGAAAAATGGAGTGTATTCATCATGGTTGTTTTACTGTCTTTTTCTGCTTGTTCTGCCATCTGTGGGTCTGTTTCTACTGACTGATTTTTCTTCTTGTTATGGAGAACATTTTTTCTTTTCCTTTGCATTTCTGGTAATTTCTGATTAGATAGTAGATATTATTAATTATATATTGTGGGTTGCTGGATATTCTTGTTTTATATAAGTAGTGCTGGATTTTTTTCCTGTGCATAGTTACTCAGAATCAATTGGATCTTTCTGCCTTGTTAAGCTTTTTAACGGCACATCCAAAGCAACTTTTAGTCCAGGTAAAATTTATCTCCAGTACTAAGGCAATTCCCTTTTGAGGATTCTACGCAAAGCCCCATGTGTTATGAAGTTTACTCTCAGTCCTGTGTGAGCTCTGGAAGTTGTTCTATTTTTTTCCTGATATTCTTTCTCCATCTTTAGGTAGTTTTTGCTTATGCATAGCCGTTCAGTACACAGATGGGAGGGGAAACCTCTGCAGATCTCTAAAAGTCTCTATTTGTGAAGATCCTTCCTCTCTGGAACTCAGCCTTGCAAATTCTAGCCATCTTGGCCTTCCTGAACTTTCATCTTTGACTTCTCCATCAGGCTGCTAGGTTTTATTATGGTCTCCATTCCCTTTGCTAAGACCTGGATAATGCCTCCAGACGCTGACCTGGTGCAGTGGAACAGTTTGCCTTCTTTGAGGGATCAAATTTCTGTGCTGCTTTTTGCACAATACTTAAAACTTCGCATGAAACAATGCTTTGGTTTTCTAGTAAATTTAATATGTAAGGGTATTTGGCTCCTGTTACTCTATCTTGGCTGGAAGCAGAACTGATCACTCCCTCTTTTTTTAAACACTTTTTTTTTTCTTTTTTTTGTTTTTCTGTTTTAATGGTCACTTCTTAGTCTCACTATCTTCTCCCTCCTCTCTCTGAGCTACTTCTGAATATTGGCATAGGTCCCCTTCTTGTTTCTATTATCTCCGTTGGCAGATTTATCTAACGTCATGCTGGATTTGCTGTTGACTGTAAAATGGATATCTCCAGGGCAATTTCCCTTCTGAATCCCAAACTCGGATGTTCAAGTAGTCTAGCTGACATCTCTGGGATGTCTACCAGGCCTTTTTAAGCTTATTTCTTTTTATTGAAGTATAATTTATTTATAATGTGTTAGTTCCAGACATTCAGTACATATATATATAGACCCACATTTTCAGATTCTTTTCCCTTGTATGTTATTACAAAATACTGAGTATATTTCCCGGTTGTAGTAGCCTCTTACACTTAATATGCCCACAGTATAATTCTCAACTTAGTCCTCTCTCAAACATGTTTCCTTCAGTCCTTGTATCTTGGTGATGTGGTTCAGTTCACTAATGCATCATCCACCTAGAAGCTCAAGGAAAAAACTTTTAATCATCTTCAGTTCTTTTTTCTTCTCCTCTACTATCTAATCCATTAGCAAGTCCTAGATATACGCTGCTTCCAAAATATATTGCAGTGCATACCAGCTCTTACCAGCTTCACTGCTACCACTTTGGTCTCTGTCTTGATCCTTTCTCGCCTGGACTATTACAATACGCTCCTACCTGCTTCCACTCTGGTGGGTTCCCAGTTTAGCCTATTCTCCCCACAGCAGCCAAATTTTAATCCCATCAATTCACTTTCCTGTTTCAAACCCTCAAGTGACTTCCTATCATTTAAAATAAAATGCAAATATCTTACAATAACCTATAAGGCCAAACATGATCCTCCCTTATTTCTCTAATTTGGTCTGTTAGCATTTCCTCCGGGGGAAGGCAATGGCACCCCACCCCAGTACTCTTGCCTGGAAAATCCAATGGACGGAGTAGCCTGGTGGGCTGCAGTCCATGGGGTCACTAACAGTCGGACAGACTGAGTGACTTCACTTTCACTTTTCTCTTTCATGCATTGGAGAAGGAAATGGCAACCCACTCCAGTATTCTTGCCTGGAGAATCCCAGGGATGGGGGAGCCTGGTGGGCTGCCGTCTATGGGGTCACACAGAGTCGGACACGACTGAAGTGACTTAGCAGCAGCAGCAGCATTTCCTCCACCTATTTATTTATTCCAAGCAGACCCAACCTCTTTCTGAATCCTGAGCACAATTAAGATTTTTACGTATTTAGGGCCTTTGCACGTGCTGTGCTCATGTACCTAATCTGTGAGGCATTGCTGCTGTTTCTTATCACTCATGTCTCACCTCAAATTTTGTCTCTGCAGAGAGGTTTTCTCTGACCTAATACAAAGAAGCTTCTTACCCTGCCACTTTGTTATCCCATTACTTCCTTTTATTTTCTATACCACACATGTCAGTGATTCCGATGATGGCCACAATTTCCCAACCCTCCGTCAACACCCCTTTGCAATGTGACTTTGTAACACTTTCCATTGAGAGGGGAATCTATTTCTCCATTCCTCAAATCTGGGCTGGACTTATGACTTGCTTTGGCTGCAGACGGTTTTGGAAGTAAAGGTGTGTTTGCTCTGAGCTATGATCTTCTGTTCTCATTCCTGGACTCCAGCAACTGCCCTGTGAAGAGTCCTGAGCTTATTTGGTGGAAGACAGGAGAACACACGGAGAAAAACTGAGGCCTCTCAGCCAATAGCCAGTCTTTTCTGGGAAACAAAGCTGCCAGGTTGACCTGGAGCCAATTGCAGACACGTGAAGGAACCCAGACCAGACTAGGGCTGCTGAGCTGAAAAACCTGTCGTCTCATGAGCAAGAATAAATGGTCATTAAAAAAAAAGAGAGTCAGACACGACTGAGCGACTGAACTGAACCTGAATGTATGTCACATCTTCATTGTGTATATATGTCACAATGTCCACTCATCTCCCAATGTATGTTTAGGTTGGCTCCATATCTTGGCTATTGTAAGCAGCGCTGCTATGAACAAATGGGTCCTTGTATCTTTTTGAATTAGAGTTTTTGTCTTTTCTAGATATATGCCCAAGAGAGGGATTGCTGACTCATATGATAGCTCAATTTTTAATTTTTTAAGGAATCTCCATAGTGTTTTTCATAGTTGCTGCAAAAACCTACATTCTCATCAACCATGTAGGAGGGTCCTGTTTACTCCATACTATCTCCAGCATTTATTATTTTTGGACTTTTTGATGATGGCCATTCTGACTGATGTGAGGTGATACCTCACTGTAGAAAGATTTGTATTTCTTTAATAATTATTAATGCAGATCACCTTTTCATGTGTCTACTAGTCATATATATGTCTTCTTTGAAAAAAGTGTTTATTTAGATCTTTTGCCCATTTTTGATTGAATTGTTTGCTCTTTTGATATTGAGCTGTATGCATACAATGAAAATTAATCCCTTGTCAGTCATATCATTTGCAAATATTTCCTCCCATCCGTAGGCTCTCTTTTCATTTTGTGATGGTTTCTTTTGTTCTGCAAAAGCTGTTTATTTCAATTAAGTCCTGTTTGTTTGTTTTTGCTTTTATTTCCATTACCCTAGGAAACAGATTCAAAAAATATTGCTGTGATTTATGTCAAAGAGTGTTCTGCATCTAAGAGTTTTATATTAATAGTACCTAGTCACATATTTAGGTCTTTAAGCCATTCAGGGTTTATTTTTGTATATGGTTTTGTATGTGGGCCTCCATGATGGCTCTACAGTAAAGAATCTGCCTGCAATCAGGAGACTCAAGTTAGATCCCTGAGTCAGGAAGATCCCCTGGAGGAGGAGATGGCAAACCAGCCTAGTATTTTTGCCTGGAAAACTCCATGGAAAGAGGAACCTGGAGGGTTACAGTACATAGGGTCACAAAGAGTTAGACATAACTGAGTGACTGAACTCACATGGTGTTAGACAATGTTCTAATGTCATTCTTTCACTGTGGGTGCATACACACTAAGTTGCTTCTGTGGTGTCCAGCTCTTCGCAACCCTATGGACTGTTGCCTGACAGACTCCTCTGTCCATGGGATTTCCCAGGCAAGAATACTTTAGAAGGTTGCCATTTCCTCTTCCAGTGGATCTTCCCAACCCCAGGGATGAAACCCATGTCTCTTAGTCTCCTGGATTGGCAAGTGGTTTCTTTACCACTCTCTACACCTAGGAAGCCCCATTGTCCCAGTACCACTTATTAATACTGAAGAGACTGTCTTTTATCCATTGTATATTCTTGCCTTCTTTGTTGATGATTAGTTGACCATAGGGTTTATTACTGAGTTATTTATTCCATTGATCTATATATGTTGGATATATATATATTTGTGCCAATACTACAATGTTTCAATTACTGTAGCTCTATAGTAGATTCTCAAGGCAAGAATACTGAAGTGGTTTGCCATTCCCTTCTCCAGTGGACCACATTCTAAGCTATATGTTGTCACCCTGCTTATTTAACTTCTATGCAGAGTACATCATGAGAAACGCTGGGCTGGAAGAAGCACAAGCTGGAATCAAGATTACCTGGAGAAATCTCAATAACCTCAGATATGCAGATGCCACCACCCTTATGGCAAAAAGCAAAGAAGAACTAAAGAGCCTCTTGATGAAAGTGAAAGAGGAGAGTGAAAAAGTTGGCTTAAAGCTCAACGTTCAGAAAACTCAGATCATGGCATGCGGCCCCATCACTTCATAGCAAATAGGTGGAGAAACAGTGGAAACAGTGGCAGACTTTATTTTGGGGGGCTCCAAAATCACTGCAGATGGTGATTGTAGCCATGAAATTAAAAAATGCTTACTCCTTGGAAGGAAAGTTATGACCAACTTAGACAGCATATTAAAAAGCAGAGACATTACTTTGTTCACAAAGGTCAGTCTAGTCAAGGCTATAGTTTTTCCAATAGTCATGTGTGGATGTGAGTGTTGGACTGTAAAGAAAGCTGAGTGCTGAATAATTGATGCTTTTGAACTGTGATGTTGGAGAAGACTCTTGAGAGTCCCTCAGACTACAAGAAGATCCAGTCAGTCCATCCTAAAGGAGATCAGTCCTCGGTGTTCATTGGAAGGACTGATGTTGAAGTTGAAACTCCAATACTTTGGCCACCTGATGCAAAAAGCTGACTCATTTGAAAAGACCCTGATGCTGGGAAAGATTGAAGGCAGGAGGAGAAGGGGACAACAGAGGATGAGATGGTTGGATGGCATCACTGACTCAATGGACATGAGTTTGAGTGAATTCTGGGAGTTAGTGATGGATAGGGAGGTCTGGAGTGCGTGGCCCATGGGATTGCAAAGAGTTGGAGATGACTGAGTGACAGAACTGAACTGAAATTACTAATATTACTCAAATAAACCAACAAAAGGAAAAAGCAAACAATGGCCTACCATCCTGTGACAGGTCATGGGATTTTTAACAACAACAAGGGAAAAATACAGACAGATGAATTTCTAAATGAGTGCTTTTTGGGCCAACTGGAAATTTTGATATAATGTACAATTTTCTAGGTATTGTTCCATATGTAAATTATTCAGATTTCAAATTTTGAAAAGTACTGAAATATAGTATTATACCAACAAAATATTAATATTTTGATACTTTAAGCTGGCATTTATTCTGGAATGCCTGAACACCTTCAGCCAATATTGCAATCACCCTCATGTCCCCAGCACCTAGGACAGTGCCCAGAACATTCTCAATCCATGCAAGAGCTGATGAATGAACAGATGCTTGCTAGGATTTGGCTGTATGAAAGGGCTGGCTGGAGGTGCAGCCCTAGGGTAGTCAGCTGTCCTCAAACACACATACACACTTCACATGCCACCTCCCAAACAACAGCTGCCCTCCCAGTAGGTCCCAGTTCTGACAAGGGAGCAGGAGGCACTGTGGGTGCTCCAAGGACATGCATCCCAGGCCTAAGGCAGTACATCCTATAAAGATGGTGCTGCAAACCCTCTGTATCCTTCAGGCTTGGCAGGGCTAAGTCTTCTAGCAGAATGTCCCGTGATGCTAGCAGGAGTGGGGCTGTGGAGGAAAATAACAGTAAGAACAATGTGGGACTGCTTTGGCGGTCCAGTGGTTAAGAATCTACTTTGCAAGGCAGGAGACATGGGTTCAGTCTCTGCTTGGGGAAATAAGATCCTACATGCTGCAAAGAAACTAAGCCCTCGAGCTGCAACTACTGAGGTCGCATGCTCTGGAACAAGTGTGCCACAATTAGAGGGCTGAGTGCTGCAACTACGGAGTCTATGTGTGACAATAAAAGATCCTTCATGATGCACTGAAGATCCCGCATGCGGCAACTGAGAGTTGAAGGAGCCAAATACATAAATAAATATATTTTTAAAAAAGAACAGTGTAATGGCTACCTCCTTGGTGCTCCCTGGGTACTAGGCATTGTGCTAAGTAAGCATAAGTCTTTTTTTATGATACTGTATTTTAATATTTATAGCATTGCATTTTGTGTCTTCCCTGGTAATCTGTTCAGTAGAGAATCTGCCTGTACTGCCGAAGACCTGGGTTTGATCCCTGGGTTGGGAAGATCCTCCGGAGAAGGGAATGGCTCCCTACTCCAGGATTCTTGCCTGGAAAATCCCATGGACAGAGAAGCCTGGCAGGCTACAGTCGATGGGGTCACATGAGTAGGACGCAACTTAGCAACTACACCACCGCATTTTGTGGAGGAGGAAACTGGAGCTGAGAGAAGTCAATACGTTGCCTGGAGTCCCACAGTTAGGAGCACTTCCATGGTAGCTCAGGTGGTAAAGAACCTGCCTGCAATGTGCGAGACATAGATTCCACCCCTGGGTTGGGAAGATCCCCTGGAGGAGGGCATGGCAGCCCACTCTAGCATTCTTGCCTGGAGAATCTCCATGGACAGAGGGGCCTGGTGGGCTACAGTCCATAGGGTTGCAAAGAGTCGGACGTGACTGAGAGACTAAGCCCAGCACACACAGTTAGGATGTGAGACAGGCCATGATTTGAACACAGGTCTTTCTACGTCACACTTTCTGAAGGCTATGCTAGGCCAGAGCTTACCTTGTCTGCCTGTTTGGAGCTGCTCTTCCCTTCTGTCCCCAGTGAGGGACTAGACTCCATCCTGAGCCCCGCCTCTACCCACCCAGGTCTCCTGGGTCTAACTCTGACTCATACTGTTTTCTACTTGGGATCAGCCTGTTCACCTCCACCTGGGGTCACTTTTCTAAAGCTCTCCTGCCTTGGGCTTATCTGACAGAGGGCTCAAATGCTTCCTTCCTGGCTAGTGTGAGAACTCTCATCTCAGCTCCCGTGAAACCCACACACCTAGCGCATCCTCCCGCAAACACCTCACCTCCCCACAGAGCAGATACATTCCACACAGGGCACAAGCTCAAACACCGAATATGCTACAGATCTTTCTCAACTTAGGGTGGGGTTACTTCCTGATAAAAGTATCATAAATTGAAAATACCATAAGTCAAAAATATATTTAATACTCCTAACTTACCAAACATCATTGCTCAGCCTAGGCTGCCTTAAACATGCTCAGAACATGTCCATTAGCCTACAGTCGGGCAAAAGCATCCAACATGAAGCCCATTTTATAACCAAGTGCTGAACATCTCATGTAATTGAATACTGTGCTGAAAGTGAAAAGTAGAGTGGTTGCCTGGACACAGGGCTGTTGTAAGTGCATTGGTGGCTCACCCGCACGGTGGTGTAGCTGAGTGGGAGCTGCAGCTGCTGCCACTGGCCAGCAACAAGAGAGAGCACGTACCACATATCACAGGTTCAGGAAAAGCTCAAAAGTCAAAGTCTGAAGGATGGTTTCTGTGGAATGCGTATTGCTTTCACATCATGGTAAAAGTACAAAGTCATTAAGTTGATCCCTCACAAATCTGGGACCATCTGTATAAACCAGAGACCTGCATCATATACACAGGTGAGCTGTTGGTTTTCACACACAGGCAGGATATGCTCCACACACTTACGGACATCAGCTCCTCCGCACAGGAAGTCATACACCATGCACGCACACACACACACACGCACATGAACCATTTAGCATACCCACACTCCTGTTAAACTTCATGCCTACTTAGGATGGACTCCCCCTGCCCGACTCCCTCCTACACTCCACTGCACGTGGATGGTCATTTAGTGTGATGGGTGCTCCAAGTAGGGAAACTATCTCCTTGTACCACCTCACCTTTCAGGTACCCTAACAAGCTCAGGTGAGCATAGAAGAAAAGGAGGAAAAGATGGGGCCAAAGTGAATTAAACAGGCCCCAGAACTGCCACAGGCAGACCAGGGCTCCAAATCCCACTAGAGATGGACAATGCTGTTTGTGGGAGAGAGATCTCGGCGAGATGGCAGATATACTGAGAAAAAAAGGGCCTGGTGGGTCAAGGTGCCCCTGGACAAGGAAGCAAAGGAGGATTATAATCATGGTGAAATAGAGAAAATATGAATAGGACAAAAGTTTAGATATTTGAGTAAAGCAAAGCACAAACAATTCCGAGAAGAAAATTCTGAAAGAGGAGTAACCTCCTGACTCCCCCTAACGCGAGAATCCACAGAACTGGGGGTAGGGGGTGTCACTGGAGAATCCATCAAGGGATAGTGGGGCTCAGACTCCAAATTTCTTCCAGGAACTTGTCCAAAGTGTTTCTCCCAGCCTCGATTTTGAAGAATGATTGGTGTGCTGCCAAGAAGCTTGAATGGAAATGTGGTCAGTTCTGAGCCTGGACAGGTCACGCCGCTGTGTGTCCATCCATATGCATGAGTTGATTGGCCGGGGGTGAGGCTCCCACGTGGGACTCTGGAGGCAGAGGTAGGGGATGCAGAGGGCAGCCTGGGGTCTGGTCTATGGAGCCCAGGGACCTGGCCTCGGAGCCCTTGGGATGAGCTGTTTACAACCCGAGGCTGAAAGCACAGGCAGCACCAGGCACAAGTCCCTTCCTGCCTTTACTGGGGACATGATGTGGCCTCAGGTTAGGAGGGACAGTGGGCGTTCTGCAGTGGGGAGAATGTTCTTCCTGAGAGCAGGTGAGGGCCACTGGGACATCCCTGAAGGAGCTGGGGCAGGAGTGGGAGAGTGGTGTTTGTGAGTGCAGGTGAGTCTGTGTTATCTCTGGACATTTCTTCTCTTTTTAAAATTATTTATTTATTTACTTATTTTTCTGTGCCAGATCTTGGTTGTGGCAGGCGGAATCTGGTTCTCTGACCAAGAATTGAATCTAGGCCCCCTGCATTGGAAGCACAGAGTCCTAGCCACTGGACCAAGGAAGTCCCTCCTTGCACATCTGCATATGGAAAAAGGGTAAGATTTGAGGCAGGTGGAGTGTGCCGTGGGCAGGTGGAAGGATGTGGAAGCGGGCGGGAGAAACTGGAGGATTCTGTTATGTGACCTCAGAGATGCCCACAGTCGTGCTGATACCAGGACATTCACGGTATTTTGTCTTGATCTCCAAACAAATTGGTCCCTAATCACTAGCAGCAGGTAACCCACACCTGGCTTTCACGTGGACCCTTCCTTCCAAGGACTTGTCCCTTTGGCTCTCCCTGCCTCTTGGGGTGGGGCAAGCTTTACATGGAGCAGAGTTGAGGAAAGGCTCTGAGCCATCCCAGTCATTGGGAAGCAGCTTTGCTCTCAGAAACCCAGGTGTGGCTCATGAGATTCTCCCTGGAGGAGGGAGTTTGACTGTTGAGTTGGCTGCTCAGAGTTGGATTAGCAAAATGCTGGGGCTGAGAAGATGGCATTCCAGGCAGAAAAACCTGCAAGACCAAAGCCATGGAACTGGAGAATTTGGGAAGCCTGGAGAAGTTGGCCAAGGCCCAGGTGGTAGTGGATTTTATGTGTCAACTTTACTGGGCCACAGGGTGCCCAGATATTTGGTTAAACATTATTCTGGGTGTGTCTGTGAGGGTATTCTGGATGAGACTGACATTTGAATTGGTAGACTGAGTGAAGCAGCTCCTCATTCAATCCACTGAAGTCCTGGATGGAGCAAAACATCTGAGTAGGAGGGAACTTCTGCTGCCTGACTACTGGGCTGGTCTTCTCCTGCTCTTGGACTTGGACTAAGTCTAGAAATTATACACTGATTCTCCTGGTTCTCAGACTTTTAGACCAAAATTAGAATTATACCACTGGCTCCAGCTTGCTGACTGCAGATCCTGGGACTGTTCAGCCTCCATAATCTCAAGCAAATTCTTTATAACAAATCTCTCTCTATCTTTTCTTTAATATTTATCTATCATCAATCAATCAATCATCTATCCAGATACCTACCTCTATTTCTATATTTTTATCTTAATGTCTATTGGTTCTGTTTCTCTGGAGAACTGTAACAGCCAGAGTGGTGGTTCTTACCCACGACGGAACATCAGCATCACCTGGGAAGCTTCAAAAAGAATGACTCGCTTGGCTCCATACCCAGAGGCTCTGATTCCATTGGTCTGACATCAGACCCAAGCATTTCTACTTTTCAAAAGTTCCCCAAGGACTCCCTTGTGTAGCTAGGGTGGAGAAGCTCTGAGCTTGGGAGGGAGGTCTGAGCTGGAGCATGGGGTTTGGGAAGGAGAGGAAGGAAAGGGATGTGAACTCATTCAGAGCATCTGGGCTGCTGGCATTTGCTTGTTGAAGAGCATCAGACAACTTCCCACTGTAGCAGTGAGGATGCTCCCCATTTTTCAGATAAGGAAAGCAGTTGCTCAGCGAGGGAGTGGAAGGCTCAAGATCCCAAGGCTGGTAGGTGGCAGAGCTTGAATTTACAACCTAAAATCTGGAAGATGAACTTGAAAAGGCTTGGCGCTGAAATGACATTTGTCTTCCACTCTAGGAGCATGGAGAACATTGGAGTATGGCAATCTCCATCCTGGGGTCAGATCCTCTCATGCCTAATAACCCCCATCCTCCTGCCTGGGAGGAGAACTTCAAGCCTGGGGACCTGCAGGATTATGAGTCCCATGACAGTGCTTTGTGCTTTTTAGCATCATATTAGTGGAGTATTTGTGTTGGACTGGACCTCAGAAATCAGAGCATTCTCCATCCCTCTGCCATCCTTGGGATGGTGTCACATTCATTTCTTTATTTCCTTGATAGCAGTGCTTGGCATTCAGTGGATCCTCAATTAATGTTTACAGAATTGAAATAAATGGTTTAAAAGGTCACAAAACTGATGCAACAAATGCTCAGGTAAATTTAACTGTCTTTCCCACATGGAGTGAGTTATAGCAGAGGTGGGACTAGAATCAGTTCTTCTAATCTCAGCCATGTGGGCTTTTTACACTATTTCCCTGCTGTTTTTGTTGCTTTCAGAATCATAGCCTTTGGGGACTAGATAAGCCTCAGAAAAGGTTTATACAGCATTTAAAAACAACCTTTTTCTTCTGTGTCCTCTCCCATTCAGTAGCAGTGACTGTCTACAGCTTACTCTGAGGCTCATGAAGAAAGAGTGCCATCATTGATTAGTGATGTCTGTCGTGGATGTGGGAGTGGTTAGTGGCAGCATGCATGCCAGATGTTTGCTGTTCCTGATTTCATCCTGATTTCTTTAATTTATGGTTAAGAAAATGAAGTTACTTTTGGCTGTCCATAAAATTATATGACAATGGGAGACTCATATAAGTAATGAGGGGAGCCTTTCCACAAATCCCAGATACTCTAGGGTCTCCTTAAGGAAAGCCAGCATTGAGTTATGGCAAAATTTCTGGGCTTGAAGTGAGATGAAGAGATTGATGTACACATTGTTATGCTTAATGACACTGTGATCTCTGGCATGACTTCTCTTTCTGGGTTTCAGTTTCTTCATCTATAATGAATGAATATAGAGGTGGAGCTATATGTTTTTTAGGGCTGTTATAAAGAGTAAATTAGGGAAAGTGTGAAAAACGTTCAATCAGCCAGGAAGCACTGTGGGACTCATTCCTTTTGTGGATTGCATTATTGGTCCCAATTCTTTACCTTTTCCTGTATCTATGGCTTTGCCATATGGCTCTGCAGTTCTTTCTATACAGCAAAATGTGTTTCACTGGCCCTTTACTTTGGGCTTAGATATGTGACTTGATTCAGCCAATGGGAAGGGACAGAAGACATAGGGTGTCAGCTTGGGCTAGGCTTGGAGGAACGTCTTATGTTTCCGTTTGCCCTCTTATGCCTTGGTTCCTGTCCTGAGAAAGAGAAGCCCTAGCTAGCCCCCTGGACCAAGAACTGTGAAAGAAATGATAAGCAGCCTCAGTTCAACCTGCAACTTGAGCCCAGCCTGGATCAGTTGACCCTCAACTGATGTGCATGCAGATGTTTGAGCTAAATGAATGCTTAGTTTGGTATGAGACTGGGATTGTTTGTTACACAGTAACAGCTGACCAAAGCACCTCTGAAGGCCATTCCTGGTAAGAAGCAGCTTTCTCTCTCTAGGGTTGCCATTTCACTGTGGAGTGAATAAAGGACAATATGCTACAGGGGAGAAAAGGCACCTGGGCACTTCCTTCCCTCTTCTACTTTTGTGAGGAGCCTAGGGGCTCCTGAACACTACTGACATTAAAATATGCAACTGCTTATGTGAGAGCCTCTGGCTCCAGGGCCTCTTGCTGTCCAGTAGCTCAAAGCAGAATATCAGTTGCTCTGGTTTTGTCTCATGAGCTTTGCAGACCATTGCTTTTCCCAGACCACTTAGCACCTGCAACACCCTCTGCCCCCTCATTCTACGCCTCTTCTCTGCATCCTCCTTTGGGTTGGAACTTCCCTGTCTACAAGGGGAGGGGAGGATGTGAGGGGAGGGCAGCTGCCCCAGTTAGCTGTGGAGAGAGTGGGCCTCAGCCTCAGCCAGGGAGCAGGGTTAGCCTGTGGTGGGCAACTCAAGGGCAAAGAGTCCAGGAGAATATGCAAAACTTTGCATTAAATAGGCAAAGGCGCAGCTCCAGAGTCCTTTGCTCTCAAGTTCAAGCAGAAAATGTGAGAATTGATATGCTAAATGGATGCAAAGAAAGGAATTCTTCCAGCAGATCCCAGGGCTGAGGATTTCTCCCTAGATGAAGGAAAGAAAGGTGATGCGCACGTTCTGAAGCGATTTTAACTGGCATTTCTCAGAGGAAGAGGCTGTTTGACCTTGAGATCGTTAGGTTGAGAGAAAGAAACTGGGGTCAGAGAGGTGTGTGGACTTGTCTAAGATGGCACAGAGATTTGGGGGTGCAGCAGGTCTGGGCCCAGGTGTGTTAGGTGCTGATTGAGCTCTGCCTTTGCTGAGCAGGTCCTTAGAATCAGCTTGGTCCAAGGCCAGGGCAAGGTCACCGCTCCTACGTAGTTTGACTGACACTTACATTCTTGCTGGAAAATCCTGCTCTTCAGGGTCTTCTGGGTCCTGCTCTCCTGTGTGCCAAGGGTCCCTGCTGGGAGCTCACACAGTTGATGACAGGGCTGCGCTCCTCTCCCCCTGCCCTCCCCCAGGTCACTGCACTGGATGCGGCTGCCTTCCCGCACTGTCCTGAAGCTGCTGGCAAAATGCGGAGGGAGGCTGGCTACACTGCTCTCTCGGACCCACCCTCTGTGGTCTGGGCAAGGTTATCACAAGTACGTCCCAGGCGACACACTGGTAAAGAACCTGCATGGCAATGCAAGAGACTCCAGTTCTATTCTTGGGTCAAGAATATCCTCCGGAGTAGGAAATGGTAACCCATTCCAATATTCTTGTCTGGAAAATCCCATGGGCAGAGGAGCCTGGCAGTCTACAGTCCATGGGGTTGTAAAGAGTTGGACACAACTGAGCATATTGCACATGGTTCAATATTGATATCTTTCTAAGGATTGCAGTTTTCACTCAGTTTTATCCCTGGTCACTTTATTATGTCATGTAATAAATGGGAAACGGAGGCCCAGAGAGTGTAAGTGGCTTACCTGAGGTCATAATGCTAGCTATTGATGGGGTAGAAGTGTTATGGCTAAATGTTTGTGTCCCCCCCACCAAAAATTCATAGGTGGAAGCCCTATCCTCCAATGTGATGGGGGACAGTCCTACGGGAGATGATTATGTTTAGATGAGGTCGCATGGTGATGCCCTCATGATGGGATTAGTGCCCTTATAGGAAGAGGGAGAAACACCACGTAAGCACACAGGAAGAAGGTGGCCTTCTACAATCCAGGAGATGAGGTCTCCCAGACACCAAATCTGCCGGTGCCTTGATCTTGGACTTTCCATGTTCCGGAACTGTGAGAATTAAAAGTTTGTTATTTAAGCCAGTGTATGGCAGCCTGAAGGACTGATGCTGAAGCTCCAATACTTTGGCCACCTGATGTGAGGAGCCAACTCATTGGTAAAGATTGAGGGCAGGAGGAGAAGGGGGTGACTCTGGGAGGTAGTGAAGGACAGGGAAGCCTGGTGCGCTGCAGTCCATGGGGTCGCAAAGAGTCGGACATGACTTAACAACTGCGTGAAAACATGGCAGCCTGAACTAACCGTGATGGGAAGTAAGAAACCACTCCTCCTGACCCTCAGCCAAATGCCTGTTCTATGCCACAGTGTCTTTTGGGACGGTAGACCACATACCATCACTGTAATCACCCAAGGTTTCGTTCATCTGACTTCTCAAGGGATGGTGAACGTCAACCTGTCTTTCTGCAAGGGATGACAGAGTGGGTTTAGTGAGATCCGTCAGCCATAGTGACACAAAGTTGGAAAAATGTGTTTCTCTAAGAACACTGTTGGCAGGAGAGCAGGAGCAGACATCTTGCTGTCCAACAAGCGAGGTAATTAATATTCCATTAACAAGGCCATTACAACTCCTGAATGGAAATCATGCTTCATCTTAAGGTGCGAAGCCCACTTCTAAGTGAGGTGTAACAGCTGAATAAGCATACCTGCTGATTTATGTCCATAAAACTTAATTTATTAGCTACGTCTTAATTGTGATGGTGTGAACAGTCCCGGAGCCATTAGCAAAATCCTTTAAAAGCCACTGACGAGAATAATATGCCCAATAAATGAGATGAGTAGCACTTTTTCTGCTTCTGAGTCTATAGACTTGCTAATCAGGGTGGGTTAGTATTTAATGGAGTGGGTTGGGAGGGGTGCTCTGGAGGATGTGATGGAGGGTGGCCTCATCCTGCACTGCCCTGGGACCAGCCCTGCAGCTTATCTGGAAGGATGGGTGATGTTTGGAGACGTGGAGATACTGGGAGAGATGGAAGGGACAAGAGAGGGTTCTCCAAGGTATAGTAAATATGGCAAAGACACGGAGCAGGCAGTGCGCAATTCCTGTGAGCTCTTTGACTAGAGAGTAGCTGTGTGACTTCATGCATCACCCCCCTCACCCTCTCCTTCCTTCATCTTTCCTCTCAGCACTGCCAAGAGCTTAGCCCCATATTAAGCACATAGTACAGTAGATGGGGAAACAGTGGAAACAGTGTCAGACTTTATTTTTTTGGGCTCCAAAATCACTGCAGATGGTGACTGCAGCCATGAAATTAAAAGACGCTTACTCCTTGGAAAGAAAGCTGTGATCAACCTAGACAGCATATTCAAAAGCAGAGACATTACTTTGCCGACTAAGGTCCGTCTAGTCAAGGCTATGGTTTTTCCTGTGGTCATGCATGGCTGTGAGAGTTGGACTGTGAAGAAGGCTGAGCGCCGAAGAATCGATGCATTTGAACTGTGGTGTTGGAGAAGACTCTTGAGAGTCGCTTGGACTGCAAGGAGATCCAACCAGTCCATTCTGAAGGAGATCAACCCTGGGATTTCTTTGGAAGGACTGATGCTAAAGCTGAAACTCCAGTACTTTGGCCACCTCATGCGAAGAGTTGACTCATTGGAAAAGACTCTGATGCTGGGAGGGATTGGGGGCAGGAGGAGAAGGGGANTGGTGTTGGAGAAGACTCTTGAGAGTCGCTTGGACTGCAAGGAGATCCAACCAGTCCATTCTGAAGGAGATCAACCCTGGGATTTCTTTGGAAGGACTGATGCTAAAGCTGAAACTCCAGTACTTTGGCCACCTCATGCGAAGAGTTGACTCATTGGAAAAGACTCTGATGCTGGGAGGGATTGAGGGCAGGAGGAGAAGGGGATGACCGAGGATGAGATGGCTGGATGGCATCACAGACTCGATGGATGTGAGTCTGAGTGAACTCCGGGAGATGGTGATGGACAGGGAGGCCTGGCGTGCTGCGATTCATGGGCTCACAAAGAGTCAGACGTGACTGAGCGACTGAGCTGAACTGAACTGACCTTAGTATTTGGTGTCTGTAGGAATGCCAAGAGGTAGACTCTGATGCTCTTCTCACACGGGTTCAGACATGCTGCCAACCAGCAAGAGTCCTGTAGAGCCCACATCTCACGGGCTTTAAAGAGCATATTATTTGGCCATGCAATATCCATCTAGTTGAATTTAGGTTGCGAAGCAGAATAATTTATCTCCTCTGGGAACGCTAATGGTCAAAGAAGAATCACATTCCTTCTTTACCCTGCTCTCTCTTTGTGTGGGAAGGGAGGTGTTAGAACCCTCATGATGAAAAGCAATCCCAGTGGCTGCTGCCAAGGTCTGACATGCAGAAGTTCTTCTCTGTGTCGCTTATGGACACCATTTTCTGAAAAGGACAACTGGAAAAAACAGTTCAAATAGGTACACTGCGAGCCTGCCCCAGTGGCAGGCCATTATCCAGCTTCCTGTTTGCAGCTGTGCAGCGTCCTCTCTGTCCACCACCGTCCAAACAGGGCACAGGGCTCACGGCTTCAGTACTCTTGGAGCGGAGGGCGCCGGTGTCTCTGAGAGCGGCCTCACTGCCGCATCTCCCCGAGATCCTCTTGCTGGTCAGCCCGACTTCTGCTCTTAAAATATGGGGTTGGTCCAAAAGTTCTTTGGGAAGTAAGAATTACCATCTGCAGTAAGACGTTACAGAAAATCCAAATGGGCTTTTTTGGCCCGTTGTTGTTGTTGTTCAGTGGCTCAGTCCTGTCTGACTCTTTGTGACCCCATGGACTGCAGCGCGCCAGACTTCCCTGTCCTTCACCAGCGCCTGGAGCCTGCTCAAACTCATGTCCATTGAGTCGGTGACGCCATCCAACCATCTCATCCTCTGGTGTTCCCTTCTGCCTTCAGTCTTTCCCAGCATCAGGGTCTTTTCCAATGAGTTGGCTCATTGCATCAGGTACCCAAAGTATTGGAACTTAAGATTCAGCATCAGTCCTTCCAATGAATGTTCAGAATTAATTTCCTTTAGGATTGACTGGTTGGATCTCCTTGCCGTCCAAGGGACTCTCAAGAATCTTCTACCAATGAGTTGGCTCATTGCATCAGGTACCCAAAGTATTGGAACTTAAGATTCAGCATCAGTCCTTCCAATGAATGTTCAGAATTAATTTCCTTTAGGATTGACTGGTTGGATCTCCTTGCCGTCCAAGGGACTCTCAAGAATCTTCTCCAATACCACAGTTCAAAAGCATCAATTCTTTGGTGTTCAGTCTTCTTTATGGTCCAACTCTCACATCTATACATGAACTACTGAAAAAACCATAGCTTTGACTAGATGGACCTTTGTTGGCAAAGTAATGTCTCTGCTTATTAATATGCTGTCTAGGTTGGTCATAACTTTCCTTCCAAGGAACAAGCGTCTTTTAATTTCATGGCTGTAGACACTGTCTGCAGTGATTTGGAAGCCCAAGAAAATAAAGTCTCTCGCTGTTTCTATTGTTTGTCCATCCATCTGCAGTGAATGGGACCAGATGCCATGATCTTAGTTTTCTGAATGTTGAGTTTTAAGCCAGTTTTTTCACTTTCCTCTTTCACCTCATCAAGAAGTTCTTTAGTTCCTGTTCGCTTTCTGCCATAAGGGTGGTGTCATCTGCATATCTGAGGTTATTGATATTTCTCCAGGCAATCTTGACTCCAGCTTGTGCTTCATCCATTCTGGCATTTCTGTTGAGGTACTCTGCATATAAGTTAAATAAGCAAGGTGACAACATACAGCCTTGACGTACTCTCTTCCCAGTTTTGAACACAATTCTCCTTTCCCAATTCTGTTACTTAAAATCAAAGGCATCTTGCAGCTTCCCTGGTAATCCAGTGGCTAAGACTCCGAGCTTCCACTTCAGCGGGTGCCGGTTTAATTCCTGGTTGGGGAACTAAGATCCTGCAAAAAAAGCTTGGCCAAAACAAAAAATCTCAAGTGAATCCTGATTAATATAGTAAAGAACCTGCAACATAAGGAAAAGACACTAGGTTCAAGAAACTGTCAAAATCCTGTTCTAATGCTTTTTTAAAAGATAAGCTCTACTGGAGTGTGATTTATGTGCAATGAAATTCACGTCTTAAGCGTACAGTTGGATGACTTTTGATATAGGTGTATACTCATGTAACTGTCACCCCCGTTAAGATCTAGAACATTTCTGTCTCCCCAAAAAGTTTCCTGGTGCCCCCATGCCAAATTATTACAAGATAATCATAGCTGTGATTTCTAGCACTGAGGGTTAGTTTTGCTATTCAGTCATATAAACTGAGGCCCGTAAATCCTACCACACACACCCCTTATTGCCTGGCTTCTTTTACTCAGCATAATTATTTTGAGATTCACCATGTTGTTGAATGTATCAATAGTTCATTTTTATTGCAGAGTAGTGGCCTGCATACAGCACAGTTTGTTTATCAGTTCACCTGTGGATGAATATTTGGATTGTTACCAGAGTTTCAAGCTATATGAATGCAAGTGTTATGAACATTTATGTACAAGTATCCCTACTTTATGTATATATGACATTTTATGTATATATGACATATGCAAATTTGTATATACATTATATGCATAATATATACACATATATTATTTCTTTTAGATAAATACATAGGATTGGAATCTCCAGGTTATATAAGCATATGCTTAACTTTGTAGGAAACTGACAAACTTTCATTTATTTATTTATGGCTGTGCTAGATCTTTGTAGCTATTTTAACACCATTTGTTTAAAACACTATCTTTTCTCCATTGAGTTATGTTGGTGCTTGTGTCATTGAAAATCAACTGGCTGTACATACATTGGTCTATTTCTGGACTCTTTAGTCTATTCAACTGATGTATATGTTTACCCTTATATCAATATCATTCCATCTTCATAACTGGAGCTTTATAATATAAATCTTGGAATCAGCTAATATAAATCCTCTAATTTTGCTCCTTTCCCCCTATTTTGTTTCAGTTATTCCATATCCTTTGTATTTCCACTTGGTTTTAGGATTACTTTGTCAATATGTACAAAAATATCTCTCTAATATTTTAATAGATATTGCATTGAATTTATAGATCAATTTGGGGAGAATGAATAACTTAACAATATTGACTCTTCTAATCTATAATTGTTGGAGAAGGCAATAGCACCCCACTCCAGTACTCTTGCCTGGAAAATCCCATGGACGGAGGAGTCCATGGAGTCCATAGGGTCGCTAAGAGTCAGACACTACTGAACGACTTCACTTTCACTTTTTACTTTCATGCATTGGAGAAGGACATGGCAACCCACTCCAGGTTTTTGCCTGGAGAATCCCAGGGACGGGGGAGCCTGGCCGGCTGCCGTCTATGGGGTCGCACAGAGTCGGACACGACTGAAGTGACTTAGCAGCAGCAATCTATAACTGTGGTATATCTCTGCATGTTATTTATATCTTGCTTAATTTTTCCCAGTAATATTTTTATCATTTTCATGTCATTATAGTAGAGATATTATGAACTTTTTTCAGTTTATTCTAAGATTTTTTTAAAAATTTGACACCCACCAATTGTATCATTTAAAAATGTTAGTTTTCCTATTATTTGTTGCTGAGGTCTAGAAATACCATTGCTTTTAATATATTGATTTTTTATTCTGTGCTACTGCTAATTTTTCTTGTTTGTTCATTAGGTGTTTTTGGTAGATTTCTGAGAATTTTCTGAACTTATACCATTGGCGAGAAAAGACCATTTAACTTCTACCTTTCTAATATTTATATCTTCTATTTCTAATTCTCCCTTTCTCTTTTTGTACTGGCCTGGACTTGTAACACATACTGTTTAGAAACAGTAAAAGTGGACATCCTTGCCTTATTCCTAATATTAGAAGAAAAGCATTAGGTATCATGTTAACTGCAGTTTGTTTTTGTATAGATGGCTTCTATGGTTGAGAAATTTCCTTCTATTTTTAGTTTGCTGATGATCAAAATTTTTTGCAATATAATTCCATATTAATATTGATTTAGGTGATTTTCTACATGTGAAAATTAATAAATATTATACCAAGAGAAATTTTGGAAGAAAAATATCAAAAATGTAAAAATCAAAGCTTATGGATAACTGAAAGTTACCATAAGAAAAGATCTTTCTATATTATTAAATTTGGTGGCATGAAAGTCCTCTCTTAGCATGACCCCAAAAGAAGAAATCATTAAAAAGTTATTGCTGCTAGGTTGCTTCAGTCGTGTCCGGCTCTGTGTGACCCCATAGACGGCAGCCCACCAGGCTCCCCCGTCCCTGGGATTCTCCAGGCAACCCGTCCCTGGGATTCTCCAGGCAAGAACACTGGAGTGGGTTGCCATTTCCTTCTCCAATGCATGAAAGTGAAAACTGAAAGTGAAGTCGCTCAGACGTGTCCGACTGTTAGCGACCCCATGGACTGCAGCCTACCAGGCTCCTCCGTCCATGGGATTTTCCAGGCAAGAGTACTGGAGTGGAGTGCCATTACCTTCTCTGAAAAAAAAAAAAAAGTTATTAGACTATGTAAAAATTGTCAGTTGCTGTGTTAAAGATGTCATAAACAAATACAGAAGACATATCACTTGTTTTATAACTGTATATAACATACATGATGATGAAGGGTTGTTATTTCTTACATATAAAGAGTTTATACATGTAAAGAGGAAGTTTTAGAACTATTTTATAAATTGGCAAAAGGCATGAACTGTCTCTTATACACATCTAGATGTGTATAAGAGACAGGGTGAGCATAGAAGAAAAGGAGGAAAAGATGGGGCCAAAGTGAATTAAACAGGCCCCAGAACTGCCACAGGCAGACCAGGGCTCCAAATCCCACTAGAGATGGACAATGCTATGTTTGTGGGAGAGAGATCTCGGCGAGATGGCAGATATACTGAGAAAAAAAGGGCCTGGTGGGTCAAGGTGCCCCTGGACAAGGAAGCAAAGGAGGATTATAATCATGGTGAAATAGAGAAAATATGAATAGGACAAAAGTTTAGATATTTGAGTAAAGCAAAGCACAAACAATTCCGAGAAGAAAATTCTGAAAGAGGAGTAACCTCCTGACTCCCCCTAACGCGAGAATCCACAGAACTGGGGGTAGGGGGTGTCACTGGAGAATCCATCAAGGGATAGTGGGGCTCAGACTCCAAATTTCTTCCAGGAACTTGTCCAAAGTGTTTCTCCCAGCCTCGATTTTGAAGAATGATTGGTGTGCTGCCAAGAAGCTTGAATGGAAATGTGGTCAGTTCTGAGCCTGGACAGGTCACGCCGCTGTGTGTCCATCCATATGCATGAGTTGATTGGCCGGGGGTGAGGCTCCCACGTGGGACTCTGGAGGCAGAGGTAGGGGATGCAGAGGGCAGCCTGGGGTCTGGTCTATGGAGCCCAGGGACCTGGCCTCGGAGCCCTTGGGATGAGCTGTTTACAACCCGAGGCTGAAAGCACAGGCAGCACCAGGCACAAGTCCCTTCCTGCCTTTACTGGGGACATGATGTGGCCTCAGGTTAGGAGGGACAGTGGGCGTTCTGCAGTGGGGAGAATGTTCTTCCTGAGAGCAGGTGAGGGCCACTGGGACATCCCTGAAGGAGCTGGGGCAGGAGTGGGAGAGTGGTGTTTGTGAGTGCAGGTGAGTCTGTGTTATCTCTGGACATTTCTTCTCTTTTTAAAATTATTTATTTATTTACTTATTTTTCTGTGCCAGATCTTGGTTGTGGCAGGCGGAATCTGGTTCTCTGACCAAGAATTGAATCTAGGCCCCCTGCATTGGAAGCACAGAGTCCTAGCCACTGGACCAAGGAAGTCCCTCCTTGCACATCTGCATATGGAAAAAGGGTAAGATTTGAGGCAGGTGGAGTGTGCCGTGGGCAGGTGGAAGGATGTGGAAGCGGGCGGGAGAAACTGGAGGATTCTGTTATGTGACCTCAGAGATGCCCACAGTCGTGCTGATACCAGGACATTCACGGTATTTTGTCTTGATCTCCAAACAAATTGGTCCCTAATCACTAGCAGCAGGTAACCCACACCTGGCTTTCACGTGGACCCTTCCTTCCAAGGACTTGTCCCTTTGGCTCTCCCTGCCTCTTGGGGTGGGGCAAGCTTTACATGGAGCAGAGTTGAGGAAAGGCTCTGAGCCATCCCAGTCATTGGGAAGCAGCTTTGCTCTCAGAAACCCAGGTGTGGCTCATGAGATTCTCCCTGGAGGAGGGAGTTTGACTGTTGAGTTGGCTGCTCAGAGTTGGATTAGCAAAATGCTGGGGCTGAGAAGATGGCATTCCAGGCAGAAAAACCTGCAAGACCAAAGCCATGGAACTGGAGAATTTGGGAAGCCTGGAGAAGTTGGCCAAGGCCCAGGTGGTAGTGGATTTTATGTGTCAACTTTACTGGGCCACAGGGTGCCCAGATATTTGGTTAAACATTATTCTGGGTGTGTCTGTGAGGGTATTCTGGATGAGACTGACATTTGAATTGGTAGACTGAGTGAAGCAGCTCCTCATTCAATCCACTGAAGTCCTGGATGGAGCAAAACATCTGAGTAGGAGGGAACTTCTGCTGCCTGACTACTGGGCTGGTCTTCTCCTGCTCTTGGACTTGGACTAAGTCTAGAAATTATACACTGATTCTCCTGGTTCTCAGACTTTTAGACCAAAATTAGAATTATACCACTGGCTCCAGCTTGCTGACTGCAGATCCTGGGACTGTTCAGCCTCCATAATCTCAAGCAAATTCTTTATAACAAATCTCTCTCTATCTTTTCTTTAATATTTATCTATCATCAATCAATCAATCATCTATCCAGATACCTACCTCTATTTCTATATTTTTATCTTAATGTCTATTGGTTCTGTTTCTCTGGAGAACTGTAACAGCCAGAGTGGTGGTTCTTACCCACGACGGAACATCAGCATCACCTGGGAAGCTTCAAAAAGAATGACTCGCTTGGCTCCATACCCAGAGGCTCTGATTCCATTGGTCTGACATCAGACCCAAGCATTTCTACTTTTCAAAAGTTCCCCAAGGACTCCCTTGTGTAGCTAGGGTGGAGAAGCTCTGAGCTTGGGAGGGAGGTCTGAGCTGGAGCATGGGGTTTGGGAAGGAGAGGAAGGAAAGGGATGTGAACTCATTCAGAGCATCTGGGCTGCTGGCATTTGCTTGTTGAAGAGCATCAGACAACTTCCCACTGTAGCAGTGAGGATGCTCCCCATTTTTCAGATAAGGAAAGCAGTTGCTCAGCGAGGGAGTGGAAGGCTCAAGATCCCAAGGCTGGTAGGTGGCAGAGCTTGAATTTACAACCTAAAATCTGGAAGATGAACTTGAAAAGGCTTGGCGCTGAAATGACATTTGTCTTCCACTCTAGGAGCATGGAGAACATTGGAGTATGGCAATCTCCATCCTGGGGTCAGATCCTCTCATGCCTAATAACCCCCATCCTCCTGCCTGGGAGGAGAACTTCAAGCCTGGGGACCTGCAGGATTATGAGTCCCATGACAGTGCTTTGTGCTTTTTAGCATCATATTAGTGGAGTATTTGTGTTGGACTGGACCTCAGAAATCAGAGCATTCTCCATCCCTCTGCCATCCTTGGGATGGTGTCACATTCATTTCTTTATTTCCTTGATAGCAGTGCTTGGCATTCAGTGGATCCTCAATTAATGTTTACAGAATTGAAATAAATGGTTTAAAAGGTCACAAAACTGATGCAACAAATGCTCAGGTAAATTTAACTGTCTTTCCCACATGGAGTGAGTTATAGCAGAGGTGGGACTAGAATCAGTTCTTCTAATCTCAGCCATGTGGGCTTTTTACACTATTTCCCTGCTGTTTTTGTTGCTTTCAGAATCATAGCCTTTGGGGACTAGATAAGCCTCAGAAAAGGTTTATACAGCATTTAAAAACAACCTTTTTCTTCTGTGTCCTCTCCCATTCAGTAGCAGTGACTGTCTACAGCTTACTCTGAGGCTCATGAAGAAAGAGTGCCATCATTGATTAGTGATGTCTGTCGTGGATGTGGGAGTGGTTAGTGGCAGCATGCATGCCAGATGTTTGCTGTTCCTGATTTCATCCTGATTTCTTTAATTTATGGTTAAGAAAATGAAGTTACTTTTGGCTGTCCATAAAATTATATGACAATGGGAGACTCATATAAGTAATGAGGGGAGCCTTTCCACAAATCCCAGATACTCTAGGGTCTCCTTAAGGAAAGCCAGCATTGAGTTATGGCAAAATTTCTGGGCTTGAAGTGAGATGAAGAGATTGATGTACACATTGTTATGCTTAATGACACTGTGATCTCTGGCATGACTTCTCTTTCTGGGTTTCAGTTTCTTCATCTATAATGAATGAATATAGAGGTGGAGCTATATGTTTTTTAGGGCTGTTATAAAGAGTAAATTAGGGAAAGTGTGAAAAACGTTCAATCAGCCAGGAAGCACTGTGGGACTCATTCCTTTTGTGGATTGCATTATTGGTCCCAATTCTTTACCTTTTCCTGTATCTATGGCTTTGCCATATGGCTCTGCAGTTCTTTCTATACAGCAAAATGTGTTTCACTGGCCCTTTACTTTGGGCTTAGATATGTGACTTGATTCAGCCAATGGGAAGGGACAGAAGACATAGGGTGTCAGCTTGGGCTAGGCTTGGAGGAACGTCTTATGTTTCCGTTTGCCCTCTTATGCCTTGGTTCCTGTCCTGAGAAAGAGAAGCCCTAGCTAGCCCCCTGGACCAAGAACTGTGAAAGAAATGATAAGCAGCCTCAGTTCAACCTGCAACTTGAGCCCAGCCTGGATCAGTTGACCCTCAACTGATGTGCATGCAGATGTTTGAGCTAAATGAATGCTTAGTTTGGTATGAGACTGGGATTGTTTGTTACACAGTAACAGCTGACCAAAGCACCTCTGAAGGCCATTCCTGGTAAGAAGCAGCTTTCTCTCTCTAGGGTTGCCATTTCACTGTGGAGTGAATAAAGGACAATATGCTACAGGGGAGAAAAGGCACCTGGGCACTTCCTTCCCTCTTCTACTTTTGTGAGGAGCCTAGGGGCTCCTGAACACTACTGACATTAAAATATGCAACTGCTTATGTGAGAGCCTCTGGCTCCAGGGCCTCTTGCTGTCCAGTAGCTCAAAGCAGAATATCAGTTGCTCTGGTTTTGTCTCATGAGCTTTGCAGACCATTGCTTTTCCCAGACCACTTAGCACCTGCAACACCCTCTGCCCCCTCATTCTACGCCTCTTCTCTGCATCCTCCTTTGGGTTGGAACTTCCCTGTCTACAAGGGGAGGGGAGGATGTGAGGGGAGGGCAGCTGCCCCAGTTAGCTGTGGAGAGAGTGGGCCTCAGCCTCAGCCAGGGAGCAGGGTTAGCCTGTGGTGGGCAACTCAAGGGCAAAGAGTCCAGGAGAATATGCAAAACTTTGCATTAAATAGGCAAAGGCGCAGCTCCAGAGTCCTTTGCTCTCAAGTTCAAGCAGAAAATGTGAGAATTGATATGCTAAATGGATGCAAAGAAAGGAATTCTTCCAGCAGATCCCAGGGCTGAGGATTTCTCCCTAGATGAAGGAAAGAAAGGTGATGCGCACGTTCTGAAGCGATTTTAACTGGCATTTCTCAGAGGAAGAGGCTGTTTGACCTTGAGATCGTTAGGTTGAGAGAAAGAAACTGGGGTCAGAGAGGTGTGTGGACTTGTCTAAGATGGCACAGAGATTTGGGGGTGCAGCAGGTCTGGGCCCAGGTGTGTTAGGTGCTGATTGAGCTCTGCCTTTGCTGAGCAGGTCCTTAGAATCAGCTTGGTCCAAGGCCAGGGCAAGGTCACCGCTCCTACGTAGTTTGACTGACACTTACATTCTTGCTGGAAAATCCTGCTCTTCAGGGTCTTCTGGGTCCTGCTCTCCTGTGTGCCAAGGGTCCCTGCTGGGAGCTCACACAGTTGATGACAGGGCTGCGCTCCTCTCCCCCTGCCCTCCCCCAGGTCACTGCACTGGATGCGGCTGCCTTCCCGCACTGTCCTGAAGCTGCTGGCAAAATGCGGAGGGAGGCTGGCTACACTGCTCTCTCGGACCCACCCTCTGTGGTCTGGGCAAGGTTATCACAAGTACGTCCCAGGCGACACACTGGTAAAGAACCTGCATGGCAATGCAAGAGACTCCAGTTCTATTCTTGGGTCAAGAATATCCTCCGGAGTAGGAAATGGTAACCCATTCCAATATTCTTGTCTGGAAAATCCCATGGGCAGAGGAGCCTGGCAGTCTACAGTCCATGGGGTTGTAAAGAGTTGGACACAACTGAGCATATTGCACATGGTTCAATATTGATATCTTTCTAAGGATTGCAGTTTTCACTCAGTTTTATCCCTGGTCACTTTATTATGTCATGTAATAAATGGGAAACGGAGGCCCAGAGAGTGTAAGTGGCTTACCTGAGGTCATAATGCTAGCTATTGATGGGGTAGAAGTGTTATGGCTAAATGTTTGTGTCCCCCCCACCAAAAATTATCCCCTGGAGAAGGAAATGGCAATCCACTCCAGTATTCTTGCCTGGAGAATACCATGGACGGAGAAGCCTAGTAGGTTACAGTCCACAGGGTCGCAAAGAGTCGGACACGACTGAGCGACTTCACCTCACCTCACCTCACCAAGCACTCAATAAGCGTTGAGTGACTAAATGTCCAAATTAAAAAGAAATGTCTAGATGTGTGTACAGTATATCAAATGTTAACTGAATATCTATGGATGGAGGGGGTTGGGTGATTTATACCTTCTTTGTTATTTCTGTACAATTTGAAAACCTTTGAAAAAATGTGTATTACTTTTATAATCAGAAATGGCAAAAGATCTGTTTGTTTTCTAGAAAATAAAAGAATCAATAGGACTTGATTGCTGGTAAGTGGGGTATGGGGAGAATGGAGGTGTTGAGGAAGATGTCCTGTGTTTTGGCTTGTGCAACTTCCTTCACTATGAACAAAGCTAGTGGAGGTGATGGAATTCCAGCTGAGCTGTTTCAAATCCTGAAAGATGATGCTGTGAAAGTGCTGCACTCACTGTGATAGCACATTTGGAAAACTCAGCAGGGGCCACAGGACTGGAAAATGTCATTTTTTATTCTAATCCNTGGAGGTGATGGAATTCCAGCTGAGCTGTTTCAAATCCTGAAAGATGATGCTGTGAAAGTGCTGCACTCACTGTGATAGCACATTTGGAAAACTCAGCAGGGGCCACAGGACTGGAAAATGTCATTTTTTATTCTAATCCCAAAGAAAGGCAATGCCAAAGAATGTTCAGACCACTGCACAATTGTACTCATCTCACATGCTAGCAAAGTAATCCTCAAAATTCTCCAAGCAAGGCTTCAACAGTACATGAACAGATGTACAGCTGAATTTAGAAAAGGCAGAGGAGCCAGAGATCAAATTGTCAACATCCGTTGGATCATTGAAAAAGCAAGAGAGTTCCAGAAAAACATCTGCTTCGTTGACTACACTAAAACTTTTGACTGTGTGGATCACCACAAACTGTGGAAAATTCTTCAAGAGATGGGAATACCAGGCTACTTTACCTGCCTCCTGAGAGATCTGTATGCAGGTCAAGAAGCAACAGTTAGAACCGGACATGGAACAACTGTTTCAAAATTGGGAAAGAAGTACATCAAGGCTATATATTGTCAGCCTACTTATTTAACTTATATACAGAGTACATCATGTGAAATGCCAGACAGGATAAAGCACAAGCTGGAATCAAGATTGTCGGGATGCATATCAATAACCTCAGATTTGCGGATGATACCACTCTAATGGCAGAAAGCGAGGAGGAACCAGAGAGCCTCTGGATGAAAATGAATGAGGAGAGTGTAAAAACTGGCTTAAAACTCAACATTAAAAAAAACTAAGATCATGGCATCTGGTCCTGTCACTTCATTCACTGGCTAATAGATGGGGGAACAATAAAAACAGTGACAGACTTTATTTTCTTGGGCTTCCAAATCACTGCAGATGGTGTCTACACCATGAAATTAAAAGATGCTTGCTCCTTGGAAGAAAAGCTATGAGCAACCTAGACAGCATGTTAAAAAGCAGAGACATTACTTTGCCGACAAAAGTCCATGTAGTCAAAGCTATGGTTTTTTCAGTAGTCATGTATGGATGTGAGAATTGGACCATAAAGAAGACTGAATGCCAAAGAATTGATGCTTTTGAACTGTGGTGCTGGAGAAGACTCTTGAGAGTCCCTTGGACTGCAAGGAGATCCAACCAGTCAATCCTAAAGGAAATCAATCCTGAACGTTCATTAGAAGGACTGATGCTGAATCTTAAGCTCCAATACTTTGGCCACCTGATGCGAAGAGCTGACTGACTGGAAAAGACCCTGATGCTGAGAAAGATTGAAGGCAGGAGAATGGGATGACAGAGAATGAGATGGTTGGAGGGCATCACTGACTCGGTGGACATGAGTTTGGGCCAGCTGGGGGAATTGGTGATGGACAGGGAAGCCTGGTGGGCTGCAGTCTGTGGGGTCGCAAAGAGTTGGACAGTGAGTGACTGAACTGAACTGAACTTCCCTCAGTGTTCTGTTGCCATTTCAGGGAAATCAGGAGAAAGAGAAGGAGGAGGGTATGTGTGTGTTTTGGCTGCGTGGGATGTCGAATCTTAGTTCCCCGATTAGAGGCTGAACCCACGTCCCTGCAGTGGAAGGGTGGAGTCTTAACCATGAGACCACTAGGGAAGTCCCTGTCTGTGTGTACTAAAATTTCCACCTATTTTGTTTGCAGTGCCAGTGGGGCACCCGGTGAGATATATGGATCTGGAGCTCCTAGAAAGAGGTTAGATCACAAACCAATTACAATTGATTATGTCAGGAGGCAGCCGCCAATGTGTGTTAGTTACAGTTACAGCTGAGAAAGCTGCTGCTCAGCAGAGAGGGCAAAGTGAGGAGGGAGCATGGGGGTAGTCTTGCAGAGCCCTCTTATCTTCAGGGAGGCCAGGAAGAGTTTCCAGGAAAGAACCAGAGAAAGAATAGGAAGTAAGGAAGGAGGAGAACCAGCAGAGAGTAGTGTCCTGATACAGGGGGACAGATGCTGCTGAGAGGTCAAGCTAGGTGCAGGTTGCAAATCGCCCAGAGGATCTGGTCATTAGCAGGACATCCATGGCCTTAGCGGGAGTGGTCTCGCTGGAACTGATGGGGCGGTGGGTGCATTTGATTCTTATGAGACACTTGGAGGAGATGGTGAGACAAGACCTAAGGTGATAGCTGGGGCGGGGGATGGAAGGTCAAGAAACATATTTTTTGCCAGGATGGGAGGAATTTGATCACACTCATGAGTGGAAGGGAAGGAACCAGTTGAGGGGGAGCCCTTAATGACCCTGGAGATGGGAGAATGGTCTATGTAGAGGTCTGAACAGGTGGGAAGGACGTTGATATGCCTCCAAGAGAACGGAGGGGGCACTCCTCTTCCACGATAATGGGGGAGGAGAGGATGGATGTGGGTGCAGTGGTGGCGGCAGCAGGGGGGAGGTAACTAGAGGTGGTCCAGGCCTGATTTTCTCCAGCAGCCAGAAGACGCTCCCTCTCCTCATGTCTTTTCATCATCTCAGTCCCCAGAAAGACCAGAGTTTTAAGGTTCCCGCTTGATGAAGTTGGCTTGACGCAAAGCAATAATGAAAGTTGCCAATGGAGAATGCGGCAGGAATCGGCCCGGGTGTCAAATTCACTCAGCTCCTGTGTGCAAATACATAATTACGAGGCCTCTCCACCAGCCAAACGCATCGGATCACGATTCTTCTCGGGCGTAAGCCGGCACATGTTGAAGATTTCCAGAATACAGATTTCCGAAATAATGATTCTAATAAACAGCGGTTATCTTAACTTTATTTTCAGGCCGTAAAACACATCCTTTGATAAATTATTTCGCTGTCTATCCCCAAGTGCACCTCTCTGTGCCAGGCTCCCCTCCCCCGGCCGGCAGCCGCCTGAACGGCAGTTCCATATATTATTCATTCCAATCAAATAAGACACAGTGGTGCCTCAGTAAACTTGCTTTTCATATCAGAATTGCTCTTATTGAGTAATACACACTGCAGACCCCAGCTTCCAGCACCAGGCCTGAAATGAGCAATTCTCTCATTGTAATAATGTGCCTCTGTCATCTCCTTATTATCAGCATGATAAAAGATGAAATATTCACAGACGCTGCCCTCCTAACCTGATCACAGCTTGATATTTGAGCTTTGGAAATGAGTTTTATAAGCTTTAATATACTCCTTGGCGGAGTGACCCCTGAAATTAAACATTATTACAGAGCGGATATTTAAAAAGCTGGGGCTGCAAATTACATCAAAATGAAAATATTAAGGAGTATTACGAATATACCAAGTGGGAGCTCACAGCTCTGGAAGCTGTGAACGCCAGAGAGCTCCACACACGGGTGTCAAAAACATCAGAAAAAATAATAACAGCAGAGACACCTTGACTTCGGTTATTTTATACTTAGGACTAAACGAAATTATTTGAATGGATTTTTTCTTTTCTCCTGTAGGCTAGCTTTCCAGGAGGAAAAAAAAAAAAAGCCCATTATTCTCAACTTTAGGTTCCTAATACATTTCACGCTTGGTTTAAAGAGGCATCTTCCTTTTTTTTTTTTTCCTGGTGCATGGATAAATAAAAGAAATACCTAAATATAATGAAACCAAAGATCATGCTAAGAAAAAAGTGAGCAGACACGACTAGAAAGAGCCTCTGGATTCAATTTCCCCTGTGATTGGTGCTCTGATGGACAGGCTCCCAGCAGCATCAGGACTTCAGGAAATCAAGGCGGGGAGAGGAAGGGGGGGGTCCCCTCCCTGCCCCAGGGCTGTGGCTGCTTCTGCAGGGGGACCTGGAGATGCTCGGAAGCACAGCACTATCTGCATGAGCTGCACACAGGGTTTCTGTTTGCCTGATGGTGGAGTCTGGAGTTGGGCACTGTGAATGTGGGCCAATGATTTACTGGCTTAACGCCTAATTCTTCTGCTGGATTGAAAGCTTCATGAGGGCAAGAACTGTGTCCGGTTTCCCAGCTGTCTTCCCCAGATTTATTCCAGGACTCAGAGGGGTGGCCCTTAGTAAATCCTCTGTTAAATGCATGCATGCACGCAAAGGAGCAAATGACTTCCCAGGTCTTTTCTTTCCCAGTGCCCATGAAGAGCTCCTCAGAAGTGTTCTTTGTCTTCCTGGACCTGCAGGGAACACACAAGGAGCTTTTCTCAGGCTTCATCATTTTGTATTTACCTGGGGCTGTAAAACTAAATTGCAAAGTATACTTGGAGGCTTTTTCAATTTTGTGTTAATACGATAGACACCTTTTGCTGTTCTGCTTGCCATGAAAAGCTTGTTGTTTGGGTCATTGCGTTTTCACGTTCGTTTCTCTGAACACCGGTTTCCTCACTGCAGAACTAGGACACTGACACTCAACTTACTGGCTGCCATTAGGGTGGAATGAGCAAACACGTGGGAAATAGTGTGAGACGCCCTTTCACCCTTTAGTTTTTTTTTTTTTTTTTTAATGTGTCCAAGAGGGTACAAATGTATTGACCAATTCAAAATAATCTTTTTTTTTTCTTTAAAAGAAGCAAAGAAGTAAAAATTCTTATCCGCAATGACAGATCAATGTTTTTATGTGCCGAGATTTTCTTTTACAAACTTCAAATGTATTTGCATGATGAGGAAGGAAAAAGAAATCCACAGTGAAGGGGATAAAAATACAGATTTTGGAATGGCTAGACTGGGGTCTGAGTCCTGATTTTGTATATTTCTTGGTGCGAGACCTTACGCAAATTAAGCTCTCTCAGGCTCAGTTTCCTCATTTGTAAAAATAGGAATAATGGTAAAACTGATCCCATATGCCAGGTTCCTGCCAAGATATAGGTGTAAAGAATTAAATACAAAGAATAAGGACTAGGAGGTAAGAAGCAAAAATAATTGTTATTTGCAGATCTATGATTGACTATGTAGAAAACCCAAAAGAAATTATAAATTATTTGAATCAAAATGAAACTTTAGCAGGGTTGCTGGATACAAAATCAATATACAAAAATCAATTTCATTTGTATATGCCAATAGCAATCAGTTGGCAAAATTCATTTAAAATAAATCATTCACATCAGCAACAAAAATATAAAAGTATCTAAGAGTGCATATAATGTGTTACAAATTTTTATGGAGAAAATTATAAAATCTTACAGAAATATGTTAAGACTTAAATCAATAGATACATCATGCTCTTGGACAAAATATCCAATATTATAAAGATATAAATTTCCCAAACTTCTTTTTTGATTTGATGCAGTTTCAATTAGATTTACAATGTAGTGGGAAGTTGACAGACTGATTCTTATATTTATATGGTGTAGGCAAGGGCCAAAATCTTTCTAAAGCAGAAGACTAAGTTGGGGGGATTTTTCTTTATTAAATAGTAACATTTATCATAAAGCTATAATAATCAAGGAAGTAACTGATAAATAGGTTAATGGAAAGAAGAAAGAGCCTGGAAACAAACTATATATATGTGGAATCTTGATGGAGTAGACACTGCAGATGAGTGGGGAAAGAATAGTCTACAGTGCTGGGAAAGTTGGTAGTTCTTACTAAAAAAAAAAAAGGAATTTGGCTTTTGCTCTATAATCTACACAAAAATAAATTCTATCTGTATTACATCACTGAAAATAAAGGAGAAAAACTAGAAAATAATTAGAACGTAATATAGGAGAATAACTTCAAAACCTTGAGGTCATGAAACACGCACATTATAAAGATAAAGATTAACAAATCTGACTCTATTAGAATTGAGAACGTATTCATCACAAGATGCAACTGAGTGAAAAGATAAGCCACACCCTAGAAAAGAAATTATAACCCTCACAACCAACAAAGGATTAATACACAGAACACTGAAGAGTGATTTCAGTGTGTCAGAATAATACATTTGTAATAGACTAGCAGGCAAAAAGCATAAACAGATCTTTTCCACAAGAGGAAGCATGAAATGGGCAATAAATATATGAAACAATGTTCAACTTCATTGATAATCAGCAAACTTCAAATTAAAACAGTGATATTATCACCTGTCTATTCGATTCCCCTCTGCAACCCCCCACCACTGCCCCGCTCAAAAAAAAAAAAAAAAACAAAACCACTAGCACTACCAAGAATTGGTAAGGATGTAGAATAAGAAACTCTCAGCTACTCCTGCTGAGAATGTGAATTTGTGCAACTACTTTGAAAAACTGGAATTTTCTAGCAAAGCTAAACACACATTATAAGCCAACAAATCCGTTCCCAGAGTATACCCTAAAGAGACTCTTGTATTTATATATCAGAGATGTGTACAAAAATGTTCATAGCATCATTTTCTATAATAGCAATGATAACGGACTCTGCCAACATGCCTATCTATAGTATATGAATAATGAAACTGTGTCAAACTTATACAGTGAAATACTATTCTAAAATAAAAATAGATACATTGCTGTTATATGCATTAAGTAGGTTGAATTTACAAATAAAGGTTGAATGACAGAAGGAAGTCATAGAAGAAAACCTATAGTATGACTCTATTCATTGACAACTCATAAACAGGCAAAGTAAAATGATATTTTGCTTAGGAATCCATAATTAAATGGCAAAACTACAGAGAAAACCTAAAGAATGACTAAAACAAATTGAGGACAGTGGTTACCTTTGGGTGGGGGGGACCAGGGACCAGGTATGTCAGAGAAGGGGTACATAGGGGGCTTCTAGATATTGACACTATTCTATCTGCTTCTTAACTGGGATTGTGTATGTGGATTTTCGTTTCATTATTATTCTACAATAATGATTCTGCATGTGTGTTTTAAATCCTCTCTTGTATGATATATTTTATAATGGAAACCAAAGACAGAAACAAGCTCAGAGGTGAGAAGTAACTTGCTTGGAGTAAGAATTACAGCAAGGATTTAAATCATGGTCTTCAGCCTGGTGTTTTTTTTTTTTTTTTAAATAAAATAATTAATGAGCTTGTTTTTGGCCACACCACGGACACAGGGTGTGAGAAGGATGGAACCCATGCCCTCTGCAACGGAAGCACAGACTCTTAAGCACTGGATTGTTAGGGAAGTCCTGGTCTGGTGTCTCTTTCTGAAGCATTTAAAAGTAACTCTCAGCCATCTCTTGGCTGGAACTCTTCCTGTTCTTTGCATCTATGGGCTCCTTGGGTGCTTAGGTTCCTTCTTCCAATGTGTAGGAATCCCCCTGGGGCAAGAAGCTAAGTTGTGAGGTCATATTTCTAATCAAGACTGTGTATTTTCCTTCAATCCATCAGTAGGAGACAGCCTTAAAACCCAAACGTCAGTCATCAGCAAAAGGGCTGGTTTGCAAGTCCAATTCTTAGTTGTCAGAAAATCTGACATCAGATAGGACTTTGGGGGATAACACTGTCCAAGCCTCTCATTTTATTCAGGAGGTCACTGAGGCCTAGAGGGTCTGGAAACTTACTCAAGGCCACAGAGACAGGAAATGGTGGAGCTGGAACCATTGACTCAGCTCCTCACTCACAGGGATGTTGCTTCCTATGGCCTAGCAACTACGTCCTGCTGTTCTTAGATACCTGAGAACATTTAGAGTCCTGAAAGCAGAGGGGATTAACTCGTGCCTTTGTATGTTTACACACTGGTTCCCATGAGTATACCCTCTGAGCTGCAAAAAAGTAAAGGATCTTCTGAATCATCAGAGAAGTACCCCAGAATGTTCTGAGTCTTTTTGGATGTTAACTGCATTCTCGAATCTGCAATCAAAGGTATTCCAAAATCTTGGCTAATAAAAGTATTCATTGATTGAGTAAATATGTCCTCTTGCCTACCTCTTGCCAAATAGAATTAGGGTGTATGGGGCTGGGGGAGGCAGAGAGAAGTAAAGAGGGAAAAGGCCTTGTTTGTTTTTACTGGAGTATAGTTGCTTACGATGTTGTTAGTTTCTGCTGTATAGCAAAGTGAATCACCTGTATGCAATTACCTCCTGTTTTTGGATTATCTTCCCATTTAGGTCACCGCCGAGCACTGAGTAGAGTTCCTTGTGCTTTACAGTCTCATTAGCTATCTCTTTTATACATAGTAGTGTATATAAATATATGTCAGCCCCAATCTCCCAATCCATTCCTCTCCCCACTTCCCCTCTTGGTAGCCACACATTTGTTCTCTAAGTCTGTGTCTCTATTTCTGCTTTGCAAATAAGTTCATCTATACCATTTTTTTAGGTTTTACATATACATGTTAATATATGATATTTGTTTTTCTCCTTCTGTCTTACTTCACTCATGACAGTGTTTTTCTCTGTCTGACTTCACTCATGACAGTCTCTGGACCATCCAGGTCTCTGCAAATGGCACAGTTTCATTCATTTTTATGGCTGAATAATATTCCACTGTGTATATGTACCACATCGTCTGTATCCATTCTTCTGTTGAGAGACATTTAGGTTGCTTCCATGTCCTGGCTACTGAAAATAGTGCTGCAAGAGGCGTTGTTTTTAAAGAATCAAGACATTTACTTATAGAATTAGATGGGGAAAGGTGAATCAAGACATGCCTATAAAGTTAGTGTACTGCTTTTTATTGCTGCTGTAACAAATTACCATAAATTTAGTGGTTTTAAATAATACACATCTTGCATTTCTGTAAGTCAGAAGTCAGAGGTGGATCTCACTGGTCTAAAACCAAGACATCAGCTGTACAGTTTCTTTCCAGAGAAAATCCATTTTCTAGCTTTTTAAAAAAATATTTCAGAGGTCACTCACATTCCTTGGCTCTTCAAAGCCCCTTCCTGTATCTTCAAAGTGTAACATTGTACATTTTGGACCATCTTTCCATGATCATATTTTCCTCTGACTTTTCCTGCTTCCCTCTTCCACTTCTACAAACCATGAAGATTATATGGGGCACACCAGGATAATCCAGGTTTATCTCCTTATCTACTGATTAGCAACCTTAACTCCATTTTTTGTTGTTGTTTAGTCATGTGGTTCAGTTGTCTGACTCTTTTACAACCCCAGGGACTGTAGCCTCTGACCTCAGTATTCAGGCAAGGATACTGGAGTGGGTTGCCATTTCCTTCTCCAGGGGATCTTCCCAACCCAGGACTGAACTTTTGTCTCCTGCATATCCTGCATTGCGGGCAGATCCTTTACTGCTGAGCCACTGGAATTCTGTTTTGTTCTTTTAACATAACATATTTACAGATTCTGTGAATTAGGGTGTAGATATCATTGGGGGCCATTATTCTGCATACCACAGATGGCATTCATGGCAATTTACCGCAACCAAATTCTCGATTAAACAGCGTCTCCTGGAAGAATTGAGATCAGTTCTAAGAAACATCACAGAACGTCGCTAAATGCTCTGTTTCTAACTCACAGATTTGCATAGAAGAGTCCTCCAGTGTTTTTCTATCATAACGCCTACATAGAAGGATTATCAACACATGGAATACGCACGCACACACACACACACACACACACACGGGGTTGTTTTTGTTGTTATTGGGTTTCCTGCGTGGTGCAGTGGTAAAGAATCTGCTTGCCAATACAGGAGATGCAGGTTCAATCCCTGGGTCTGGAAGATACCCTGAAGTACGAAATGGCAACCCAATCCAGTATTCTTGACTCAAAAATTTCATGGACAGAGGAGCCTGGCTGTCTGCAGCGCGTGGGATGGTAAAGAGCTGGACACGACTGAGCATGCACGTTGTCGTTTAGTTGCTAAAGCATGTTATACTCCATCGTCACGCCATGGACTGCAGCCCTCCAGGCTCCTCTGCCATGGGGTTTCCCAGGCAAGAATCCTGGAGTGGGTTGCCATTTCCTTCTCCAGGGGATCTTCCCACCCCAGGGATCGAACCTGTGTCGCCTCCATTGGCAGGCAGATTCTTTACCACTGAGCCACCTGGGAAGCCCCAGATACAAGGGGTAGAGTGTATAAAACATGACTTCTGTCCTTGAGGATCCCACAGCCAAGTGAGCCCAGGCTGCAGTAGAGATTGCTGCACAACAGTGGCATCGGATTGTAATGATGTAAAACTACAACTGTTTTATTTTGCCCATGACATTGTGGGTTAGGGATTTGGAGCAGGTTTTGTTGAGCATTTCTCACTTGGGGTCACCTGTGTGGTTGCAAAGAAGGCTATAGTTATCTGAAGGCTCAGATTGGCTGGACACCAAGATAGCCTCAATATGTGGCTGGCAATTGATGCTGGCTGTCTACTAGAGCAGCAAATGTGAACTCTCTGAGCAGGTGGACTTCTTCCATGGTGGCTAACATGGATGACTGTGCTGAGAGAATAAGGTGGAGGCAGCTTGATCTTTAATGACGTACTCTCAGAAGTTATTTAGCAATGCTTGCATGATACTCTATTGATTGAAATGTCCAAAATCCCTCTTGGATGCAAGGGAAGGGAACATTGCCCCCATCTCTCAATGAGAATAAGCAAATAATTTATGGCTATTTGTTGTAAAAACCACCACACCCACAAGACAGGAAATTCAGGCAGCGATGATGTGTGTCTTGTACACCACAGTATCCTCAGCACCCTGCACAGTGGCAGGCATGTAGTAAATGGTGTGTGAAGATTAACTGAGGGATAACCACAATAGCTAGAATTGTATTGGAGTTCATGAACTCATTTTGTCTTCACAGTGACACTGGGAAACGTGTACTGCTATTATCCTCATCTTATAGGGGAAATTGAGGCATGAGGCAAGGAAGGAAATCAACCCTGAATATTAGTTGGAAGGACTGATGCTGAAGCTGAAGCTCCAATACTTTGGCCATCTGATGCGAAGAGCCTACTCATTGGAAATGACCCTGATGCTGGGAAAGATTGAAGGCAGGAGGAGAAGGGGGATGACAGAGGATGAGATGGTTGGATGGCATCACTAATTCAATGGACAAAAATTTGAGCAAGTTCCAGGAGGTGGTGAAGGACAGGGAAGGCTGGTATGCTGCAGTCCATGGGGTCACAAAGAGTCGGATATGACATAGCTACTGAACAATGAGATAATCACATAGCTGGTAAGTGGGTGAACCAGAATTTGAACTTGGATGATCTGTCCCCCAACCCCATGCCCTGAAGTGTGGATTCATGGTGACAGATACATGGAGAGTCCAGTAAGACTCACGGTGACTGTGGAAGACCGTGCGGAAAAATAGGGGGCCCAGTGGGGAGAGGCAGGAGGTGTTTCAGAAGGGTCTCTATCTTCAAGGGGGGTGTTTTTGAGGGTGGGATTGCAGGGAGGGCATTTTAGAAAAAGCATAAGAGTGAATAAAAGTCTGAAGGGATGTAAAAGTGAGTTAAGTTTTCTGAGAAGTTCAACAGGATTTGGACTTCCTGTGTGCAGGTGCCGAGAGGAAGGAAAGGAGGTTGGGGAGATAGGTGAACCCCAACACCCCAGCTCTACAGTATGATGATCAAGAACCTTAGCCTTGTGAATAGGTTCATCAGCACCATTTCTTCTAGATTCTATATATATGCGTTAATATATAATATTTGTTTTTCTCTTTCCAACTTACTTGATTCTGTACAACAGGCCTGACGCTCCTAGATGGGTGGGATGGGGGGAGTGGGGAGAGGCTCAAGAGGGAGGTGATATATGTATAATTATGACTGATTTGCGTTGTTGTACATTGAAAATGGGCACAGCATTGTGGAGCAATTTTCCTCCAATTAAACAACAAATTAAAAAATAAAAGAAATTTAGTCTTGATCCGGAGGGAGTTGGAAACTTACAGTGGTTTTGAAAGATTGCTCTAGCCTTGTGGTAGCGGGGCAGGCAAGCAGGGAGAAGGAAGGACTTCTGAAAACAACCTCCTTTCCCCATGCCTGGCATGTTGGTGAGCAGAGTCTGTGGTCAGCCAGCATGATACATGGCTCAGGGGATCTCTAAAAGGGATCTTTGAGGATGAAGCACAGGGAAAGGAAATCAGTGGTGGCAACAAACGTTGGGAGCCATCTGGTATCTCACCGGATCCCTCTGTGCAAATGGGGAGAAGGATGTGTTGTTCCTACTTGACAGATGAGAAACCTGAATCCCAGAGAGGAAAGGTGACTTGCCTATGATCATACAGTGGTAGGTAGTATAGGATCTAAAAACCAGATCTGTCTGATCCCAAGGCCCATGAGTCTCCACTGCTCAGACCTGCTGGATGACCACTATGAGCTTCCTGCTCCATCCCTAGCTCCCCAGACCAGCCTCAAGGGCAGTAAGCTCAAAGAAAAAGATCCTGCCTGTGAGTGCCAGAGCTTGCCACACAATTGGCAGGGTTCAGAGCCCAGTGTAAATGTGGGCCCCTTGTTAAAAATGATTAAGATTTCTGCTCAGTGTTATGTGGAAGCCTGGATGGGAGGGGAGTTTAGGGGAGAATGGATATATGCATATGTCTCTTTGCTGTCCACCTGAAAGTGTTACAACATTAATTGATTATACTCCTATATAAAAGGAAAAGTTTAACGAAAGTAAAAAAAAAAAAAGATTAAGATTTTCAAATGGCACTATTTCATTCATCTTTCTGGCTGATGTGCATCACATCTTTATCCATTCCTCTGGCGATGGGCATTTAGGTTGCTTCCATGTCCTGGCTATTGTAAATAATTCTGCTATGAATATTGGGCTGCGTGCATCCTTTTGAATACCGTATTCTCCAGATATATGCCTAGGAGTAGGATTGCCGGATCATATGGTAGCTCTATTTTAGTTTTTTGAGGAAACTCCATATTGTTCTTCATAGTGGCTGTACCAACTTACATTCATTCCCTTTTCTCCACACCTTCACCAGGGTTTATTGTAGTTTTTTAAATGATGGTCATTCTGACTGGTGTGAGATGATATTTCATTGTAGTTTTGACTTACATTTCTCTACAAATATCTCTACCAAAAAATGTACTGTTTATATGTGGAATTTAGGAAAAGTGCTACAGATGAACTTACTTGCAAAGCAGAAATAGTCACAGATGTAGAAAACAAACTTAGGGTCACCAGGGGGAGGTGGGCTAAACTGGGCAATTGGGATAGACATGTATACACTACTATATATAAAACAGGTAACTAGTGAGCATCTAAGGTAAAACACAGGAAACTCTACTCAGTGATCAGCAGTGACCCAAATCGGAAGGAAATCTAAAAACCCGTGGATATATGTATCAGCTCAGTTCAGTCACTCAGTCGTGTCCAGCTCTTTGCCACCACATGGACTGCAGCATGCCAGGCCTCCCTGTCCTTCACCAACTTCTGGAGTTTGCTCAAACTCATGTCCATTGAGTCAGCGATGCCATCCAACCATCTCATCCTCTGTCGTCCCTTTCTCCTCTCACCTTCAATCTTTCCCAGCATCAGGGTCTTTTCAGATGAGCCCACTCTTCGCATCAGGTGGCCAAAGTATTGGATATATGTATGGTGGTGCTTTAGTTGCTAAGTTGTGCCCGACTCTATGCCACTCTATGAACTGTAGTCTGCCAGGTTTCTCTGTCCATGGGATTTCCCAGCAAGAATACCGGAGTGGGTTGCCATTTCCTTCTCCAGGGGATCTTCCTGACCCAGAGGTCGAACCTGGGTCTTCTGCTTTGCAGGAAATATCCTGCTTTACAGGTGGAGTGTTTACCAGCTGAGCCACCAGGGAAACGGATTAACTTTGCTGCAGAGCAGAAACTAACACAGCATTGTAAAGCAGCTGTACCCCAATAAAATTTACTTTAAAATATTAGGATTTTCAAGACAATTACAGCAGAGCACTAAGTCAAACATGGGCCTTTCCAAGCATAGGGCCCTGGGTGATTGTACAGGTCACCTGCCCATGAACTTGAGTCTGGTAACACAGAAGTAATTTGCATGGGTGCTATGAATATGCCTTCACCCCCAACCAAAGCTCAGGACAACTCAGAATCAGCTCAACGAGGCCTATGCCTTCACCCCCACCCAAAGCTCAGGACAGCTCAGAATCAGCTCAACTAGGTCCCTGGCACCCAATTCAAGTAAATCTGTTCCACTCTAGGTTTTATATATTGGATCTCTTATAAGATGACCTCCTGGTAAAAGGCCTCTGTTACTGTAAAAATATCTGGAAACCCCTGTGGTCCTCATTGCTACACACTGACATTTCGCCTTGCTCTATTGCTGTGAGCACCCAGACTCTCCATTTTGGTGTTCTCACCCCATTGTTCGCTACATACATTACTTTAAAGTGACAATTTGATGACATTGCTCTGATGATGCCAATTCATCCTCACCCACTTAATTGGCCATGAAATATCAATGAGAGGCAATTCCAAAGTCATCCAGCTCTGGAGAGAGCATGCTCTGGCTAGTTGCTGGGTTGGGAAGCTGACCCTTCCCAGAAATATGAGCCTCCTGTCTGAATGGCATTCAGGGAGGCCAGTGCCCACTGCAACACCTTGGTACACAAACATTATACCAGTGATGCCAGCTAAACAGAGTCCACACCTCTCTCACCTCACCCACCAACCCAGGTCAAACTAATGACAATCATACTAATATCAGCAAATATTTATTGAGCACCTACTGTGTGTTAGGCACTATTTTTGGTACTTTGATCTAGTCCTTCCTACAGCCCCTAAGGATACTGTTATTATTCCACATTAGTCCCCTGGATCTGGGTTCAAACTCAGCTGGATTGACTTCAGAGTCTTGACCACTCTGCATCCCTTTGACTATTTATTATGTGCCTACTGTATCCATGTATGTGAAATAAGTAGTGGACACAACAGATGCAGTCATGGCATTATGGAGTATCAGTCCAGTGGGGAAGGCAGGTACCAATCACTTGCCGAAATATTAAAATCACAGATGTGGTAAGGCTGTAGAGGAAAGACGTAGGATGCTACCAGAACATATGTCGGGGGACACTATCTAGTTTGGGAGAGTCAGGGAAAGCTGCACCAGGAGGTTCCATTTGAGGCGAAGGCTGCGTGGACAATAATTAGCCTGAGGATTTCATTTTTACACTGGGGAAGGTGGGATAGAACAGAGGGAGACCAAGACAGAGCGGAGGGAGGGCACAGCCTCCAGGACAGGGTTCCCCACCCTCGGGCCACAGACCAGTGTCAGTCTCCGGTCTGTTAGGAGCTGGGTTGCAGGGCAGGAGGTGAGTGGGAGGCGAAGCTTTATCTGCGTTTACAGCCACTCCCCGTTGCTCCCGTTCCTGCCTGAGCTCCGCCCCTTGTCAAATCAATGCGGCAATAGTAGCAATTGCCCTGTCGCCAGTCGCGTCTGACTCTTTGCCATCCCTTGGACTGTAGCTCACCAGGCTCCTCTGTCCATGGAATTCTCCAGGCAGGGATACTGCCGTGGGTTGCCATTTCCTACTCTAGGGGAATCTTCCCGACCCAGGGACTGAACCCATTTCTCTTGTGCCTCCTGCATCGGCAGGTGACTCTTTACCACTGTGCCACCTGGGAGCTCAAACCCTACCATGAACTGCCCACGTGAGGGATCTAGGCTGCACCCTCCTTATGAGAATCATCCCCAAACCATCCTCCATCCTCCACCCCCACCCCTGGTCCCTGAAAAATTGTTTTCCACGAAATTGGTCCCTGGTGCCTAAAAGGTTGGGGACCACTCTTCTAGGACAAGAAGGGTTACAGAAAGATAACGGGAGGCACTATTTTCACAGGGGACTTCTTAGCAGATAGTCAAGAGATTAAGGGCAGCTAGAGAAACACCCAAATGCGCTGATGGGATTTACCACTAAACATGCACCAGCTTGGGGCAGAGCCCATTTATTTGGTGTGTGATGGGAAGAAAAGACTGAGATCCTGTCCTTCCAGCTCGCCTTCTTAAGCTCAGGGGAGCTCCTTCCAGCATCTGGCTTTCTTCCCCTGAGACGGAGGTGGCTGCTTTTGGACCATGGCTAAATTACTTCTTGGCATTAGGAACCTGTTAATGCAGGAAGCCAAGCAATTCAGCCAGGTCTCAGTGGTACCCAGATAGGTAAGGTGTGTGTTCCAGCTGTCTGGGGCTATGACTGGGACTCTGTCGTTATCCTTCCTCTCCTTAACTTTCATCAGAAGCGGGCTCTGCTTATCACTGGTCTCTGTCACCCAAAGTGGCTTATTTTCAAATTTCTTTGTATGAATTAAAACCAATCCTTAGGGAAGAGCTAGGCTTGGCCAGGAGGCAGAAAAAGCCACATGTTTTAGGAGGAAGGATGGAAGGAGGAGGAATGGGATGTCCTATATCTTACCATCAAGCACAAGAACTTTGTCCACTCCTAAAATATGGTCCAGTGAATGTCTGGGTCTGACCAATCAGATTAGCCCTCTCTCTGTCATCAAGAGAATTAAGTTCAGCATGTCCAGGGGAGGTGAGTGTTGCTAGATGTAGCCCCCTTTATGACATGAGTTGGAAACATAAGGCAAAGAGAGAAGACTTCCCCCAGTACCGGCAAATTGAGTGGGGTCTCAAAATGTCATCGAAACCAGCAGGAATCTCTCTGTCATCAAGAGAATTAAGTTCAGCATGTCCAGGGGAGGTGAGTGTTGCTAGATGTAGCCCCCTTTATGACATGAGTTGGAAACATAAGGCAAAGAGAGAAGACTTCCCCCAGTACCGGCAAATTGAGTGGGGTCTCAAAATGTCATCGAAACCAGCAGGACACATGCAGAACCTCTGGCCCAGGTCTGGATCTTGTTGCCTTTAGAGTGTTCTCCTGCTCTGACGTGAAAATGTGGACCCTGGCTCCTCACTGGTCCATCTTCCCTGACGTTAGGAGGGAAGGCTCACTTCTCCCTGGCTTTGGCACTCCCAGTCCCACCTAGCAGAAGCAGGGTCGGGGGTGGTGTGGGGAGGCGGGAGGGGGCTGCCCTCACTGGCCCGGCA
>SJYX01012058.1:9270-25138 GCA_006410675.1 Oreotragus oreotragus | reverse complement strand
CACTGGCCCGGCACTTCTCTCTTTCTTAGTAGTGCATCAGAATACAGTCATGCTGGAAACAAACCCATATTTACACCAGCATTTGCTTGTGAACATGATGTTCCTTTTGCTTTCCTGTCTCAGCTTTTGGAGAACATGAACATGCCTCCTGTTTGATCTTTACTTTGTCCCAAGGTAAGATAATCACCAACAGGATTTTAAGAACATTGCTGTTTTTTACACGTTTTTAGGCTCTAGGTCCATATGTGTGACACAGAGTTGGAAAGAGGGCTGCTGCTCTGCCTCTCCATGGAGCTCACCCAGACTCTCCCTGAAAAGTTCTGGGACTCAGTGCAGGAGTTGAGGGTTGGGGCTTTTCCTTGGGGGCTGTAGCTCAGTCCTTGGATAGTCTTGGCTGCTCCTTATAGCTGCTAGTCCAATATACTTTAGAGTTCTCTTCACTTACCCTTTGTTGTTCCTATTTGAAAAAAAAAAAACAGCAAAAACTTCTTGTTACTCCGGTTATAGTTACTGTTTTTTTGTTCTGTATTCTAATTTTGTTAAAATTTAAGAATAATTTTTATTAAGATATAATTACATGTAGCATTATTTCAGACATATAATGATGATTCAATATATGTATTGCTAAATGATGACAGTAATAAGTCTAGGTAACATCTGTCCCCATACACTACAGAAATAATTTTTTTGTGTGTGTAATGAAGACTTAAAAAATCTACTCTCCTCTGCTGTTGACAAAAAAAGGAAAAAAACATACACTCTTAGAAACTTAAAAATATGCAATATAGTATTAATTATAGTCATCATGCTGGTCACTATATTATATACCCAGGATTTATTTATTTTATTATTGGAGATATGTACCTTTGACCTCTTCACCATTTTGCCTATCCTCCACCTCCCATCTCTGGCAACCACCAATCTGTTCTCTGTGTCTATTTTCTTGGGTTTGTTTGTTTTTTAGATTCCACATATAAGATCATACAGTATTTGTCTTTGACTTACTTCACTTAGCATAATGCCCTCAAGGTCCACCCACGTTGTTAGAAACTGCAAAATTTCATTCGTTTTTATTGCTGAATTAGCAATATCTTCCTTTGTGTATGTGTGTGTTGATGTGCTCAGTTGTGACAAACTCTTTGTGACCCCATGGACTGTAGCCCGCCAGGCTCCTCTGTCCATGGGATTTTCCAGGCAAGAATACTGGAGTGAGGTGCCATTTCCTCCTCCATTGTGTATGTATACCATCTCTTTTTTATCCATTCATGTGTTGATGGACACTTAGGATGTTTCGATGTCTTGGCTAATGTAAACCATGCTGCAGTGAACATATAGGGGTGCATATGTCTTTTTGAATTAGTGTTTTTATTTTCTTTGGAGAAATACCCAGGAGTGGGATTGCTGGATCAGACCACAGCCATGAAATTAAAAGACGCTTACTCCTTGGAAGAAAAGTTATGACCAACCTAGACAGCATATTTAAAAGCAGAGGCATTACTTTGCCGACTAGGTCCGTCTAGTCAAGGCTATGGTTTTCCTGTGGTCATGTATGGATGTGAGAGTTGGGCTGTGAAGAAGGCTGAGTGCCAAAGAATTGATGTTTTTGAACTGTGGTGTTGGAGAAGACTCTTGAGAGTCCCTTGGACTGCAAGGAGATCCAACCAGTCCATCCTGAAGGAGATCAGTCCTGGGATTTCTTTGGAAGAAATGATGCTAAAGCTGAAACTCCAGTACTTTGGCCACCTCATGCGAAGAGTTGACTCATTGGAAAAGACTGATGCTGGGAGGGACTGGGGGCAGGAGGAGAAGGGGATGACACGATGAGATGGCTGGATGGCATCACTGACTTGATGGATGTGAGTCTGAGTGAACTCCGGGAGTTGGTGATGGACAGGGAGGCCTGGTGTGCTGCGCTTCATGGGGTCGCAAAGAGTCGGACACGACTGAGCGACTGCACTGAGCTGAACTGACGGTAGTTCTGTTTTTAACTTTTTGAGACATCTCCATACTGTTTTCCACAGTGGCTGCACCAACTTACATTCCCACCAACAGTGCACGAGGGTTCCCTTTTCCTCACAGCCTCACCAACTCTTGTTACCTCTTGTCTTTTTGATAACAGTTGTTCTAACAGGTGTGAGCTGATATGTCATTGTGATTTTGATTTGCATTTCCCTGATGACTAGTGATGTTGAGCATCTTTTCATGTACCCGTTGGCCGTCTGCACGTCTTCTTTGGAAAAGTGTCTATTCAGATCCTCTGCCCATTTTTTTTTTTTTGACTATTGAGTTTATGAATTTTTCATATATTCAGGATATTAACCCCTTATGACATCTATGATCTCCAAATATTTTCCCCCTTTCAGTAGGCAGTAGGCTGCCTCTTCATTTTGTTGATGATTTCCTTTGTTTTGCAAAAGCTTTTGAGTTTGATGTAATCTCACTTGCTATAGTTACTATTTCTTATATTAAACTTTCCCTGTTTAAATTACCATGTGTTTTTTCTCTCTTGATTGGATCTGGATTAATACACCCAGGTTGCAGACATATGGTTACATTAAAGAATAAAAATGTGAAATTTCAATCTCAGAGCCCCATTTCGCAGATGGGGCTCTGAGACTAAAGAGGATGTATTTTCTGCAGCAGATGCTGTTGGTACCTTGTGCATTTCCCCTTGCCCTTACCATTTCAGCCCACTTACATCAACTCACACCAGCCAGAACCCACACTTTTGTGCCTGAGAGTTTTCCTTGGTTGTCAAAGCTCATTTTTCTTACCTCTGCAGCTCACAAATGTGCCCAGGGAGTTAAGTGCTCTTCTTGAGCAGTCCCCAGCCAATGATCAACAGGAGTGGGTACATAAATATTCCAGCCTCCTTGCTCTTTGAGGATGGGATAATGCTGGCTACAGGTCTACCCTGACCACCATGTTTCTGTAGTGGGATGAAGCTCTGTTGTCCACTGCAGTAACTGGTATGATAATGCACTCTTTAGGACTTCCCTAGTGGCTCAGCAGTAAAGGATTCACCTGCAATTCAGGAGGCATGGGCTCAATTCCTGTATTGGGAAGATCCCCTGAAGAAGGAAATGGCCACCCACTAAAGTATACTTGCCTGGAAAAGCCCATGGACAGAAGAGCCTGGCAGGCTACAGTCCGTGGGGGTCACAAAAGAGCCGGTCACGACTTAATGAATAAACAGCAATGCACACTTTACTATTTGCCTTCCCATCCCTGTTTCACATCCCTACGCCCCACCAGTGTTTCTTTTATATTCCAAACAAATCACTTGCATTAGGACCCCTTTCCCTCAGTCTGCTTCTGGGAGAATCCAACCAAGGCTCTTACCCAAGGTCACACAATGAGGCAGTGGTAGAGAGGGGACTGGAACTCAGTTCTCCCACTCTTAGACCAGGTTCCATACACTGCACCACCCAGCCCCTCTGTTTTTCGCAAACCCTGTTTCAAATAAAACTCTACACTTGAATTGTGGTTATTTCTCAGCGAATTCTGGAGCTGCTGGCTTTTTACCTGGTTGAAACTGTCTGACAGGCCAGTCATGCCTTTCCCAGAAATCTACCCTCCCAAAAGCAGCCTACTGCTCAGGCTCCTACTCACAGGGAGGGAGTCTCAATGTCCTGACTGTGATGACATGGTGGCCCTTCTTGGACATCTCCCCATATGCTAGATTCTTTGCCAAACCCTTAGCTCACACTGGCTCGTGCAGTCTGCAGTACAATCTTGTGTGACAGGTCTTGGTTTGTAATTCCTTGATTCTAAGGCACACCATCCACTTATTAATTTTTTGAGGTGAGGTCAGGGACACACATTAAATACAAACATCAATTGTAAGGTGCATCCCAATTTTAAGATGCTCAAATTTGAAAAAGTATAGGAATATCTTCACTTAACAAAATAGTAACGGAGATTCAAAGAGATTAGGTTGTGTGTCCAACTCACACAGTTCCTAAGTGATGGAGCTGGGATTCGTAAAACCCATGAAAACGAGAGGTGGTCCTGTCCTTTCTCCTCTCCTTCTCCCACCCCCTCCCTGCCCTTCCTCACCCTCACATAGCTGGTCCAGGTTTGTACACCTGATCTCCTGTGTTCCAAACACTGTCTTTCTCCCAGGAATGTTTGGTGCTCAAGGAGGCTGACTCTGCCTGGGGCTGCTTCGCTAGGAACCCTGGGAAGGTCAGGGCCAGGACAGGCCAGAGACCCTGCCAGGCTGAGGATGGGGAGCAGACACTGTCAGTGGAGGAAGTCAGTCTGAGGAGGGAGGTAAGTGGGGCAGATCAGCTGAGAAGCAGAGGTGGAGATACTAGCTGCTGCTATGTCCTCACTTGCCTTCCTTCTTCCAGGAGTGTTCTGGAACATTCTCCTGGATAAACACTAGAACATTTATTGGTGAACAGACATTTGTTTGTGTTGGCAGATAAACCTTTTTATTCATGATCTCACATCACCTTCATTAAGCCTTGACTGTGCTCAGCCTTTACGTCTGTGATCTCAGGTCACCTCCCTGACAACCTTATGCTCAATTCTATTCTCACCCTATTTGAGGGTGTGGGAAAGGCTCAGAGAAGGGACCTGCCCAACTCAGTCTTTCAGCCAGAAAGCGACAGAACTGGCTTTGGATCCATGGGGTCTCCGTCTGGAGCCGTGCTTCTCATCTCGGCTCGACCTTGTTTTGGGACCATTAGAAACAATAACAATAAACAAACAAAAACCCTCAAGCCACCTTTTGATTCACGCTGGTTTGCGTGAGTGTCTGATCCTTGGCACTAGGCAATCTCAACAAGAACAGAAGTTTTCACAAAGGCTTTTGTTTTCGCCTCTGGGTTTACTTTGTTTGACTACGGTATCAGTGACAACATCTGCTTTGTATTTTTACAGAATCTTTTTCAAAGCGTGTACTTGCAGCGTGACTGAGTGTTTGGTTTTTGGGGATGAGCGAATATGTTTTATTTCTCTGATAACAATACACGTCTCTTGGGCACGTGGTGACTGAACTGTCCAGATTGTTCGATTCATCTGAGCTGTCCTCGCCCAAGCTCAACCTGTTACCACCCTTTCTCCACCCTCTTGGGGGATGAATACATTTGAATAGGGTTTAACACTTTCTACATAACTTATTTTCTAATTCACATGATCATTCAGCAATTAGCCCTGTACTGAGCCTCTCTTCTTCCCTACACCTTGTGCTGACTGTCAGAGAGCTCAGGGGACAGTGTTTCCACTTCAAGGATCTCACAGGTGGGGTGGGGGGAGCAAAGCGGGAGGGAAGAAGGTTGCTGATGACCCCACAGCATCCCAAGTGCCATCATAGAGGTAAGAATAGGAGTGATCAGACTGTGGAAGATCAGCAAGTACATTAGACTGGGATGCTAACTAGGCTTTCAAATGAGTTGATCATTGTGTTAAAGGCAGCTCCATAGAGAATGAGTGGAAGGTGGGGAGCATGCAAGTATCAGAGTCAGGAGGAGAGCCAGGAGAACTGCAAGTCACCTAGTGTCGTAAAAGCATGGTCGAATGGGCTATGGGCAGGACGAGCAGAGATCACACCAGAGAGGGCCTCTGAGGAGAAACAGAGAAGGAGCCTTACAAGCAGATGAGGGAATTCCCTGGGAGGGTTTAAGCAAGGGAGTGTTGTGGGCCGATTTCTTCTGGCCGCAGTGGGGTGGGTGGGCTGGAGTGGCAATTCACCGTCAGAAAATCCAGAGAGGAGGCAGTTGCTTCATTCCAGGATGAATGAGAATAACTTGAGAGTCATCTGGGGGGTGGAACTGGCTGAACTTGAGGACTGAGTGGAGCCATCGTTGAAGGAGTGGGAGGCATCCTTCACTCCTGCGTCAGTGCTTTGGGTGACTGTACGGGGAGGCACTGTTTACTTAGATGGCGATGGTGGTGAAGGAGCAGGCATGGGGGCTGGGCTGGGCTGGAAAGAGGGGTTCAGGTTTGAACGTGCTGAAACAGATATGCCTGCGGGACATCTGGAGATTCCCAGGTGGCACTAGTGGTAAAGAACACACCTGCCAAGGCAGGGGATACAAGTTTTGATCCCTGGGTCAGGCAGATCCCCTGGAGAAGGAAATGGCTATCCAGTCCAGTATTCCTGCCTGGAGAATTCCATGGACAGAGGAGTCTGGTGGGCTACAGTCCATAGGGTCTGAAAGAGTCAGACATGATTGAAGCTACTTAGCACACAGGCACAAATGTGGGACTTTAGGAGACTACTGGGGATTTGGCAGTATAGCGCCAGAGAGCGGTCAGAACCAGAAAGACCAGTGCTCAGGTGACATCTGATAGCTCCCCTGGGAGTGAGATGTGATGATGGTGTTAAGAAAAACTCTTTCAGTTATCTGAGGCCTCCTGAATCTTTTCATGCAAGTTTTATTATTTTTTTTAATTTGGAAAACTCCGTCTGATTTTGGGGTGTGTAGTCAAATTGCAAAGTTGGTGCACCCAGCCCCGATAGTTTCCCTGGAGAGATCTGTCTTCCCACCCACCTGGATGAAGCAGGTTGTGATGCTGGAGCTGATGTGGAGGTGTCTGCTCTCTTGTGGCTCACTGATACATTCTTTGCATTTGGTATCCATCGTCCTCTGGCCATCACGAAGTCAACGGGATTCTAATATTCTTTTCCCTGATCCAACCAAAGCTCTTTGTAAATTGGACTCAGCAGGAGTAAGTCCAGTGACCTCATAAATAGTGGAAATGATTGCAAATCAGAATTCATATATGTTCCCAACTCAGTGGGTATCCTTCTCCCCTACAAAGGAAGCAATCATCGCTTTCAAATTTCTGTTTGCCCTTTCACTCAGCTATGTTGGAAGAAAATATATAGAGAGATTTTGCTGTATAAGCCTGAAAGGTCCACTTCCTTCAACCTAAAAAAAAAAATAAAAGTCCTGTGTCTAACCTTGTGTAGTCAGGTGGTCCCTCTTGGGAAATCACCCAGAGATGAGAGGGTCTGCCTGCGGGCTCATAGAAAGGGTCTTTCATGGGAACCAGGGAAAATATTTTACACTCAAAGAGACACTTGAGAATTTGTGGCAGAGACTGCTAATGCTTTATCAATATCTGTGTTTTGCCCTCCCTCCACAGCTTACATTCCTTTGGCATGGAGGTGGGGTCATGTAACTCATTTTGGTCACGGAGAAGTGATAAGGCTGCTTCCAGGCTCGGCCCCTCCTGAGACACGGCACATGCTCCTTCTGTGTGGTTTTCTGGCTTTTGCAGTGATCCAGTGGAAGATGCTTAGTCCCTAAGAGGTGACGGAGCAACCAGATGGAAGGAGCTCACGGCCCTGAATGAAGGCTTGGAGCAGAGTCCCACTCACTGACTTGGAAATAAATCTTTCTTGTGCTTAAACACTGAGATTTGAGGGGCATCTGATTAGGGAATTAGGTTATTTTTTCTGATATATATTTCTTCTCTGAGTACTATTCTGGAGACCTGCTTGGATTTGTATGGAAAAGGCTTCTTCTTCCTCGCTCCTTCCTTTCCTGACTTTCCCTATAGAGTGATATGTGAATCAGTAAATTCTGGTTCAGGGGCATCAGAGGTACCTAAAGTAGGGTGAGAGTAGGGGATCGCTTGGGAGAGAGCATGGAGAATCTAACATTCTCATACTGCCTGTGGCTTTTACTAGCTGATAAATCATTTAATTTTATCCAATCTCAGTTTCTTCAGTTGTGAAATGGGCATATATGAATGAGAAGAATTGCTGCATGAGTTTGATGAGGTAATGTATGTGAAGGTTCTCTAAAGACTGCGAAGGGTGATACACCTATGGCTGATTATCAGGGAAGTGGCAGGATGTTCAAACTTCCCTGAGTGAGGTCTTAACCCACTGCTCTCCCACCTTTCTTCTCCAATTCTAGGTATCTACATTCTTCCACTGGAAGCACCCATTTTGTGCCCCTGATTCTGTCATGTTGCACTGATGGAAATATCCCTTGGATAGCATTTATACAAAGTTAAGTGTCATTTTGCTCATTCTCAATGCTTTTTTTCTCTTCTATTTTTAGTTGTTGCTAGATTTATGGAAGGAGAATTCATTGCAGAGTTAATAAGTCAATTAAATTTCATTTAGTTTACAGAAAACCTTCATTTTCAAACCACCCAAGAAATAAAACTACATCTCCTCACACAAATTGCAATGCTTTTCTCTGAATAAACAATTTCTTTTTGTGTTTTATTGTTTTTATGTCTTAAAAGGACAGTGAGATTCTCAGTCTTGGAGTTTCCATAATTTAAGAGCAATCATTTGCTTTTTCTAATTTGTCCTAATGAGCCCACATTTTTTCTTTATCAGACCCATTTTCTCTGGCAAAAGGTCATCACGGGCAATCATGCATGTCTGCTCGGTATAAATTGTTTTCATAACAATTTTCATTTGCCTTGGAAAGTGCGCCACACTGAAAACATGGCCACTTTATATCTGTGACAGCACGCATCATATTTCCCCCACTTACTCTGGGAATATCAACCTTCTAAAGAATAAACCACAGTGTTAGGAATGTGAGCTGATACTGTGGACTGACAGGGATCCTTCTCTGCAGATTTTGCTTCCAGACCCTGCCTTTCAGATCTACAGAACTATCTTGTCTCCTCTCTGAGGCTCATCCATGAATCTAGAGCCTATTATTACCCGCCTCCCACCTCCTTGGTGAGCTTCCCGGCTGTTCTTGCCTAGGACTTGGGTATCAATTCCTTCTTCCTCTGTGGCTCTCAGCTGAAAGCTGATTGGGCCTAGTATTAGCCCCAGCCTCAGCTCTCGAAGACCATGGGCCAAGCCCTGGGACCCTGTGATAATCAGAGGATGGGAGGGGTTCAAAAGCACCCCATTTAATGTTTTTTTAAAACACTTTTTATTTTATATTGGAGTACAGCTGATGAACAATGTTGTGATAGTTTCAGGTGGACAGCAAAGGGACTCAGCCATAGATATACACGTTTTCGTTCTTCCCCAGACTTCCTTCCCATCCAGGCTGCCATGTAACACTGAGCAGAGTTCCCTGCGCTATACAGTAGGACCTTGTTAGCTACCCATTTTAAAGGAAGCAGAATGTATACCCACATTTAACATTTTATCTTAATTCTCCAAAAATTCAAGCGTGCAGCCTGCTGATTCATGGATGGATGGATGGATTCAACAAATATTACTGAGCATCTACTCTGTTCTAGGAACGGGGCATGAGGATCACATTTTTGCCCACATGGTGCTTATGGTCTGGGGTGGAGATAGACAACTATATACAAAATTATATCACCACTGTGGGAAGTACAAAGACATTGGGAGAGGAGGGTATCATCAGGATGACAATTTCTGCTCTGGCTTAAGGCAAACATATTACATTCTATTGAGAGACTAGACAAGCATAGTCCAATAGAAATATAAGCCACCAATATAATTTAAAATAAAACACTAAAGTTTTCTTTTCCTTATAATATTCAGTTTCAAGGACTTTAACACATGGAATAGATTCATGTACCCCCCCGCCATTACAGATTACAGAGCAGTTGTCACCCCCAAATACTTTCTCCGACTTTTCCCTTTATCATCACACCTTCCCCCACCCATAATCTCTGGCAACACTCATCTGTTTCCCACCCCACCATCTTTCTTTTTAAGCACATCAAATAAATGGAACCATACAGTATGTAAGCTTTTGTGACGGACTTCTTTCACTCAATATAATGTCTACAAGATTCATTTAAGTTGTGTTTATTGATAGTTTGTTCCTTTTCATTGTGAATAGTTTTCTATGTATGGATATACCACAGTTTGTTTTTCCATTCAGTCACTGAAGGGGATTTGGAACGGTTTCAAGATTTTGGCTATCATAGATAAAACTCCTGTCTAAACTATCATAGACTGGGGGATTCACAAACAACAGAAGTTTATTTCTCACAGTTTAGGAGGCTAGAAATCCAAGATGAGGGTGCCAGCATTGTTGGGTTTCAATGAGCGCTCTCTTCTAAGCTGCAGACCTCCAACCTCTCATTGTATCATCAGAAAAGGTGAGAGAGCTTTCTGGGGTTCCTTGCATAAGAGAACTAATCTCACTAATGAGGGTCAACCCTCATGACCTAATTTCCCCCTCAAAATTCCCACCTCCAAATACCATCACATTGGAGATTCAATTTCAACATGAAATATTTGAAGCAGGGAACACAAACATTCAGTCCATAACAGCTGCTAAACACTGATGTACAGGTTTTTGTGTAAACATACATTTTCACTTCTCTAGGCTAAACATCCAAATCTAGGGTTAGGATTGCTGAGGTCTATATGGCAAGTGTATGTTTATCTTTATAAGAAACTGCCCAACTTCTTCCAGAGTGGCTGTACAGCAGTAATTTATGATAGTTCCAGTTGCTTCTCATCCTCACCAGCACTTGGTATTGTCAACTTTTTTGTTTTTTTGGCCATTCTACTGGTTGAGAAGCGGTATCCACTGTGGTTTTAACTAGTATTTCCCTAAAGACTAGTGATGTTAGACATTTTCTCATATACTTATTTGACCCCATTATATCCTTTTTGGTTAAGTGTCTGGTCAAGTTCCTTTACCAGTTTCTTACATTTTGAGAATTTTTTTGTATATTCCAAATATAAATTTTATGTCAGACACGTGGTTTGAAAATATTCCTTTCTACTCTGTAGCTTGCCTCTTAATTCTCTTGTGAACGTCTTCTGCAGAGCAAAAGTTTTAAATTTTTATGAAGTCCAGTTTATTAATTTTTCTTTTATGGCTCATGTTTTTGGTATCTTTTTTTTCTCTCTTCACATTTATGTTTTATTAATCTTGAGTTGTGTCATCACCTCCCTTTACAAATAAGGTAAAAGATAGAATGAATATATGTGTTTATCCACGATTAGAGAATGATAAATCCTGGATCTTGAATTCTGATTCCAAGTTCAGGGCTCTTTAAACCACATCACAGTGACCCTTACTCTTTTACTAAACTAACATCTGATCAGTTGGTGTAGCCTCCTTGATTTTGGGTGTAGCCTGCTGAATCTCAAATCAGATCATGCCACATTTCAGAAGCCTGCCATACACAAACCTCTAAAGGCTTTCTATGATGTAGAAGAAGATGCTTCCTCTATTCAGTCTAAAGGCAACCTTGTCGTGGTCATGGTTGGGGTTGATGATGGCAGTGGTAGAATAAAGAATGGCAGAAATCACACCATCTCAGGTGATCCTGGAGTCCTCACCCAGGAAGTAGACATGGAGTTGAGATTGCCTGCAATGAGGATCAACTGCAACCAAGCACATTCTTAAGTGAAACTGATAATCTAGAAATGTGGAAATATCATTAGATTGTCCATCGGGTAAAAACAAACCAATCAGTCAGTCATCAAATAGGTTTAGACAAGATTGGGGGATTTATTAGTTTAAGAATTATTTATTGAGACAAGAACCACAGTAAGGATGTGGAGATACACTTAGTCATAGCTCCTACCTTGATGGAGTTTGCAGTTTACTATCTGAGCTCTTCTTAAGAAGTTCTCACAAAGATTGTTATGGTGGAAGAGGAGCGGGGTACTTTGGATGCCCACCACAGAGAATAAATTATAAAGTCTAAAGTCTTACCATTTGGGGTTTCTATCATTCTGGAATCAAATCTACAATCATACCTAGAAACAAATATCAGAAGGCTCCAGCCTCCAAGAAAAATAGAAAAAGAAATAGCATTATTGGGTAGGAACACAATCAGGAAGGCAAAGCCTAGAAAAGAACTGAACTGTCCAAGGCTAAGTGGGAAAACAGGATGGCAGTCACCAATTGTGGAAGAAAAAAGGGACCGAAGAGTTCGTCGTTTACTTTTTAAATCATTTACTGATCCCCTACAATGGGAATAAGACATTTGTATCTTCCAGACAATGATTAAAAATGAATGGTAGTTTGAGGCAGACTTTCTGTGAAGGCTGTGAGAGCTCAGATTTCTGGAGGCTGGGGATATAACTGATCGGAAGCCCCTTTGCTGAGCTCTGAAATCCTTCATGTGTTTGCCAGAGGCCATGCCTCCTATAGGCTGTCCCCAGCTGATGACAGAACATGGTGGGGATACCAAGGCAATCTTGTTTCTAGGAGACATGGGACCCTTCTGATGGGTAAATTTGTTTTTTCCTTAACAGTTTGGCATTTTATTTATTTATACATTTATTTTGGCTGTGCTGGTCTTCGTTGTGGCTCATGGGCTTAGTTGCCCTGAGGCCTGTGGGGTCTTAGTTCCCTGACCAGGGATTGAATCCACATTCCCTGTATTGGAAGACAGATTTTTAACCACTGGACCACAAAGGAAGCCTCCACTTATGGGTAACTTTGGCTCGAGAACTCTTTGACGGCTGCACTTGGCTTGAAATCTCACTATAGTACTGGATGTTTCCATCAAAACTTACTTCCTCCCTCCCTCTATTCCCTGCTTCCTTCCTCTCCTTTACTCAGGGTGAGATCTATGTCCCAGCCTCTCCTGGCTCATTTCCCACTTCTTTCACAGCTTATTTCCCTAGGAAATTTTTGTACATCTAATCTCAGAGGACCTGGACTAACATATCATCTTAAAAGAGTGTTCCAGAGGAAGTGAAGGGGTGTTTTTTTTTTTTTTTTTTCTTTTTTTTAAGCACCTATTTATCCAGGAACCATTAGGAGTATGCAGCAGAGGAGGGGCACCAAGCCAAGCCAGGTGGTCCCACACTTACCTGGCTCAAAATCTCGCACTTCCACTTAAGAGTGTGTGATCTGGGGCAAGTTACTTATCCTTGGCTACCTTCAGTTTCCTCATCTGTAGAATGGGACACTCATTTTTCCGTCACAGGCTTTTCGTGGGATTGAGATCATGTGGGTAAAAGCTACCATGGTATCTGGAAAACATTTGGGCTGGCTTCTGAGGGCTTCATCACCTTTCCCCTTCACACTCACCCTCTATAGGAGAAGGGAGGAAAGGGCAAATGTATTTCGTCTTCTTTCATACAACGTATCTTGATGTGCAATCTGTGTAATATTGCTTCAGTTGGGCCCTCCCCCTCCCCCTCCAAGAAGCCATCCATCCCTGACTATCACAGCCCAGGGGTTGAAGTCTTTCACTTCTTTCTCTGACCTCCTGTTAATGTCCCTCTCTTGGGGACATTTTTGGAGGATCGTGTGGTTTGCCAGGTGTCTCCGCAGCCCCTCTTTCCCAGGAACCACCCCTCTTCCATCCACTTAACCATACAAGAGCCATGTTGATGCACTATAATTCTGTCCTTGGAAACAACGGATTGTTCAGGGATGGCATCTGTCTCGAGAGAAGTCATCAATGCCTTCCCTAGGAGTTTTGGATTCAGAACCAGGGTTATCAGATTTGTCTTTCTCTGGGAACAGCTGAGGTCATCACATCTCAAGCCCTGAAGCTACTGGCAGCCCAACCACATGTTTCATTGTGTGGGGGGAGAAAGTCAGGCCACAAAGAGATGAAAGAATGTTGTCATGCAAGAGAGGGAGATGCAGAGAGGTCCAGCCACACTCAAGTCCTCAGGTTCTTTGGGACATCCCCATCCTAATCAACTCCTTCCTTGCTTAAGCTAGTTTGAATAGGGCTTCAGTCACTTGCAGCCCAAAGAGTTCTGAGTAATAATGATGTGCCTCCATTCCACATGTCTGTCCTGCCTTCCCACCTTGACTGTGAGCCTTGCAGGGGCAGAGTCTATGCCCCTCCTTCTCCTTCTGCCCACAGTGCCAGGAATAGTGCTTGGCCCTGCAGCTGCTCCAGACAGATGTGTGGTTGACAAGGAGGCTAAATCAAATATTCCACTCAGGGAAGTTTTCTATATATTCCCTGCATGATGTCACAGGACCACTTTAATCTATGCTCTAAATTCTGGTTTAAATGTGCTAAAAATGTTTTGTGGCAAGGACTATGAAACCTTTGGGAAAGAGCTCCTGGCAGGTATCTCATACAAAGCACAGTGGAGTCTCAGGTTGATGGGTGTTGCTAGGGGGATCATGGTACTTAAAATGAAGCCATGTCACCACCCACTGCAATCCAGGCTCCCCTCTCCTGCTCCACCAAGCAGTCTATTTAAAACCACAAATATCAAGGACACTGAAGCCACAACCTGGCCTCTCTGTGGTTGTGGATGTGCAAATGGTTTGATTCTTTCTCAAGGTTCTTTGCACACAAGATTCCATCTGACTCTTCATTAAGGTACAAAATCCACGAGGACAGAAATTTGATTTTGTATTTCATATATAAGATAGACTGGGCTTTTCATTAAACATTCTTGACTTAGATCCTGCATATATTTGTTAAATGCCTCCATGAGCCTGGGCCTGAGGTCTTTCTCATGTGCTCTCTCATCTAGCCCAGGAACCCCATGACCCATAAATTGTGATTCCTGTTGTACAGATAAACAAGCAGACACAGAGAGGTCAAGCAACTTGTGAAAGGTCACACAGCTAGCTGGTCAGTGACTGAGCTAGGACTTGGCTCCATGTCTAATGCTATTTCCACAATGATATGTGGGATAATAAATGATGGAGGGGCCTCATGTATGAGCTGTTCTTTCAAAAAGTGGAAAATGAGTCCCATGGGGTCACACAGAGTTGGACACGACTGAAGTGACTTAGCAGCAGCAGCAACTGGGGAAAAATTAGTGCCTAGTGAGTTTTTTCTTCCTGATTATACAACATGAGCAGGATTGGGATCTAGGTGAGCTGAGTGGACACTCACCTTGATGGAAAATTTAAGAAAAGCCCCAAACTCAGTCATCAAGACAAATAATACTTTAAAAAGCCAAAATTAATTTTAAAAATCTATGTTGAACAAGATATCAGCATGTTAGTTAAAGATGGACTCTGTTGACCAGGCCAGGATTAGGGAGAGGTGGATGAGATGAACTGTGCAGGTGTGAGGTTGGACCTTGAAAGGTATGGAAAACACCACTATGAATTCACCTAAAGCCATTTGTCTTCTTCCTTGGCTTAGAGACAACTCATGTTGCATTTTCCTTTGCAGTTTAGCTTGGCCCTGTGACTAAGTTCTAGTCAATAGAATGTCTGTGGAATTGACGTGAACCAATCCAGACCATCCCCAAGAATATCCCCAAGAAAAAGAAATGCAAAAAGGCAAAATGATTATCTGAGGAGGCCTTAAAAATAGCTGAGAAAAGAAGAGAAACAAAAGACAGAAAAGGAAAGATATACCCATCTGAATGCAGAATTCCAAAGAATAGCAAGGAGAAATAAGAAAGCCTTCTTCAGCGATCAATGCAAAGAAATAGAGGAAAACAATAGGATGGGAACGACTAGAGATCTCTTCAAGAAAATTAGAGATACCAAAGGAACAGTTCATGCAAAGATGGGCAAAATGAAGGAAAGAAATGGTATAGACCTAACAGAAGCAGAAGATATTAAGAAGAGGTGGCAAGAATACACAGAAGTATACAAAAAAGATCTTCATGACCCAGATAGTCATGGTGGTGTGATCACTCACCTAGAGCCAGACATCCTGGAACGTGAAGCCAAGTGGGCCTTAGAAAGCACCACTATGAACAAAGCTAGTGGAGGTGATGGAATTCCAATTGAGCCATTTCAAATCCTAAAAGATGATGCCATGAAAGTGCTGCACTCAATATGTCAGCAAATTTGGAAAACTCAGCAGTGGCCACAGGACTGGAAAAGATATTTTCATTCCAATCCCAAAGAAAGGCAATGCCAAAGAATGCTCAAACTACTGCACAATTGCACTCATCTCACATGCTGGCAGAATAATGCTCAAAATTATCCAAGACAGGCTTCAATAGTATGTGAACCGTGATCTTCCAGATGTTCAAGCTGGTTTTAGAAAAGGCAGAGGAACCAGAGATCAAATTGCCAACATC
>SJYX01012055.1:55330-110782 GCA_006410675.1 Oreotragus oreotragus | reverse complement strand
TGGCGTGCTGCGATTCATGGGGTCGCAAAGAGTCAGACACGACTGAGCGACTGAACTGAACTGAAGATCTGAAAGTCCATCCAAAACTGTGTACCAAAATAAAAATAAGATGTTTATGGAATACTGTAATTTGTTCTAATTATTATCAGCAAAAATTGTCCAGCAAGTGAGAAAGAACAGAAGGAGTAGCTGGCAAGTTAGAAAATTTGACGTCTAAAGTGACATGCAAGAAATGTTTTATGGGCATATAGATGAAACCGCGAATCAGGGTTACTCTATTCTGTTGCAAAGAAATCCTAGCCACCATTCCTCATGCCATGCCCAGTGCAGATATTGCTAATCTGCACAGTAATCTGAGTCTCTATGTTCCTCGTGCCTTGTTCATGGCAGGATTAGTAATCCATTTCAGCAGTCTTTCTCACTGAATCTAGATGGGGCCTCAGCACCTTTCTCAACTCACCTCATGTGCCAACACCAATGACCACTCTTGGTCTACTGAGTCTTCTCGTGAAAAATTGCTAGCATGAAAAAGACTTTTGAATGAACTCTCTTAACTGAACCCTGATGCAGGGATGTGTAAACTGTGTTAATTCAAACAGCTCCTTTGTCATCCTTGAGTAGTTCATGAGCAAGAAACAGAATCAGAAATCCAGCTGACCCCCGTGCCCCGATCCAGCCTTGTTTCATTGTGGTCTATATTTTATCTTACTGATGTAAATGGGAATAGGCCCCTGTGACTTCAGGTCTTCAAAGCCCAGCTGCTGCTGCTGTTGCTAAGTCACTTCAGTCGTGTCCGACTCTGTGTGACCCCATAGACGGCAGCCCACCAGGCTACCCCATCCTTGGGATTCTCCAGGCAAGAACACTAGAGTGGGTTGCCATTTCCTTCTCCAATGCATGGAAGAGAAAAGTGAAAGTGAAGTCGCTCAGTCTGTCCGACTGTTAGCAACCCTATGGACTGCAGCCCACAAGGCTACTCCGTCCATTGGATTTTCCACGCAAGAGTACTGGGGTGGGGTGCCATTGCCTTCCCCGTCAAAGCCCAGAGTATCTTCTTGTTATAATCAAACTGCTATGACAAAGAGCTTTTTAGAAAAATACAGTGGATTTTTTTTTTCAGTTTTTAGGTTGGTGGGACACCCTATTCTGGGACCCAGTTTCCTTCCATCACCTGCCTGGCCTCTTTTAGGACAGGTCCCGTTCAATGACTGTGATGCTGGGCTGAGAGGAGGCCCGCCCGCTGTCCAAGGCTACGTGATTTGAGACAGAGTATATCAGACACAACTGAAGCATCTGAGCACACACAGGTGGCCTTGGTGAGTTGTCCCCAGGAGCACATTAGAAGGAGGTTTCCTGAAACCCCTACCTGCCCTGGACTCCTTCAGCCACATGTCGTCTGCTTCTGACCTGCCAGCTGGCTGCACTGTGACTAGTGACTTGCTGTCCTTATAAGGGATGCTGTCCCCCCAGGCCTTTCCTCCTGGGTCCCCACTTCTGACACCCTGGCAACAGCCAGGTGAGAAGGTTGACATCCTTCTCACCCAGGTGAAGGTAGCCGGAGTATCGATGGTTGTGTGGGTCCACACAGCTCTACTTGTAAGAATAGAGAGACGTGAAACAGCACCGTCGCTGTGACCTAGTGGGGACTTGTCCACAAAGGAGGTATTTCTAAAATGCTGCTGAAGATTGCCTAAGAGTAGCTGGTTTCTATTCTCATGCCTGCACCCATTCCAAAATGCTGCTTACCAGGACTGGGGAACTGATGTGCTGAAAGGATGTGAAAACATCCCATCCTAGAATTTGTAATAGCTTGGGTTTAACTTTCTAGCTTTAAAAAACCCAAAAAACAAACATAAAAGCAATAACATTACCCTCACCTACATATAACTCAGGCTAATTGGAAGTAGTTGCGGAAGGTATGTTCACAGAAGGTGTGTGTGGCTTGAGAGCTAGTGTTGTCTGGAGCCATTTATGTGGGGACTGTGATTGGTTGAATTCGGGGAGGAGAAACTTGTGGCCAGTTGCCAGCCCAATCTAAGCAGATTCTAGGAGGTTGGGCGCTGCCTTATTTTATTCCTGAAAGAGGCTCTCGGTACCTCAGAAGGTGGAAGGCTGCCCAAGAGGCTTCCAGCTGACCTGGCCCTTTCCTCTTTTTACGTCTCTACTCCGTGTTTACATTTGACATAAACATCACAGAGCACGCTCATGGCTGCAAATTCTGTAGTCAGCTTTGATGGTTACACACGGACACTGTGCCGCTGTGTAGCATTTCATTTTCAAGGCGCAGGGAGTCTCCTATTTCATGTGGGTGGGAATGGGGGAGGCCTTTTGGGCAAGTCGCCATCTTTTTATTGTTCCAAGAGCTCGGTGAAGCATTTGAACTCTCACCTGTCAAAATCGCTTTTGGAATGAGGACCGCTCTCCTTCCAGCTTCTTAGAATAGCAGAACAAAAGTATCATTTATCCCATTGAGACCTTAATGGGGCTTTCCCGGTTGAACACCCACCTTGAATTCATTGGAAACAGACGTTCTGGGCATTGTACGTTTCATAAATTTGACTCTGACTTTTACTGGGTCATATTTCCCCCAAAATCGTTTTGAAAAAGACTCATGTCTCATTCCTTTAAACCAACATGTGTAAGCTGGGTAAAAATAGAGCAAACTGGTTTCATGATTTGATTTATGGATGAAATCTACAAGTTTGCATTTGTAAAGCAGTTAGCACATCACTCAGGAAATTTTGAGCTTTGCACATTGATGCCTGTGGCTGGATGACACTCTGACCTGTTCAGATACTGCCTGCTGCAAGATCTGACCCCACCCGGTACACTGATTAGCAATACTCTCTGCTTCTATCCCTTCCCTTCCCCCCATAAGACTGCTCTTTGCTCTTTAAGTTAAATAAAGGAAATGGGCATGGAAAATTGTTTGACCTGATGTTTTTTTGCCATCCATAGGTAGTAACTCACTAATCAGTAGCACTTTAAAGACAGACTTGTAACAGGGCATCTAATCCCAAAATCTCAGTTATGGTCAGGGACTGGCAGTTGGTCCAGCAGAATGAATATGAGCAACCTTGGCTGCTCATATTCTGTGGAGGGTTCAGTGTTTCATGCAGATCGCTGCTTCTTTATTGACCACAGGACCTCAGAAGCAGAGCTGCCTTTGTGGTTGTGCAGACTGGGCAGCTGTACAGGGCCCCATACTCAAGAGGGTTCTGTGCGCTTGGTGTAATGCTCTGCTGTTGCCGTCTTGATATCCTTGATACTTCTGGGCAAAGAATCCTGCATTTTCGTTTGTTACTGGGTCCTGTGAATTATTTGGACAGTCATGTGTAAACGTTTGTCGTACAGTTCATCATGTAGAAAATCCCTGGGTGCCTTAACTTTGAATGAGGATCACTTAAATTCAGTGTGTCTTACCAGCCAGTTCACGAAACTCTTTACTCTGTCATTTTATGTAATCAAGTCTTGCTGTGACTGAATCTGTAACCATGAAATTACCTTTGATTTCTGTGGGTTTGGGTGTGGGTTTTTTTTCCCCCTTTGTAAGAAGACATAACTGTAAACAGTTTGATTAAAAACAAGAAATCCCCACCCTTTCAGTTTTGAATGGCATGTTATTTACTCTTCCAGAGCATGTGAGTTTATTTTTCATGTGGTTGCAGTTGAGTTTCATTCAGTGGATTTTGACGTGTGTTTAACCAACATTCAGGTGGCTTGCGGTCAGTGGGTGGGAGGGACAGGGCGTGGGGAGCTGCAAGATGAAGAAAGCTCAGTTACTCCCCGTCCGGTGCTCACAGCCCTGGCGGTTGGAGGAGGCTGAGGGTAGAATGGTCCTTGCCGAAAGAGGACCCTGGTGTGACCACACATAGGCTGGTGGGAGTGAAGTGCACTATCTGTTTGTAATCGATGTGGCCCTTGAATGATGACCCAGGGTTTATCCTGCAGGAGGTTAGGATAAAGGGCCTTCCCATAGAACAGGTGGAGATGTCCAGGGGCTTCAAAGCAAGATGTGCTTCAGGAATGGGGAGTCTTTGAGCCTGGATTGTGGAGGGTGGTGGGTGATGGTGACGGGGTGGAAAAGCAGGTAGAGGTTATGTGGGTCTCTCAAGGTGCTGAATGTTTAGAGTTTGACTCTGGGCAGCAGAGACCATTGGTGAATTGGGAAGCATGTAGGTAGGTACCTTACCAGAAGGATGGTTCTGGGTTCCATGAACAATGGTGGAGTTTCATGGCTGTTGAGGAATCAGAGGGGAGGAGGGGCCCTGTATTTGGGGAGACACTGTAGAGAAGGATTTGCCAAGAAGTAGGGAGGGAATTGTGGGAACTACCAGGGCTTTGAAGGAGAGTCCAGGAAGATTCTAACATTTTCACTCTGGGGTCCTGGCAGAATGGGGGATTGCAACAGAGGTTGTTCGGTGGGAAAAGGGTAGGAAATGGAGAGACAGACAGATAGTTATCTTGGAGATAATGTTTGAATTTTGGTGGGTGTAGTTGCAGGTTGGAAAGAGGAAAGAGTCACAGGGAAGCCAAGGGGAGTGGGAAGTAGAAACAGTTTCAGTGAGAGTTGCAGGAGGGGCTGGCCAGTGGCAGAGCATGTCCCATTAAGCTGGGAAATGACTAGAAAGGGGGCCCTGCCTTTGTCTAGTCACCTGTCCTCCTGACAACACTTTGCTCAACTGTTAGTGACCTTTTTTTTATGAATGACTACCTTGCAAGAGAAACAGAGATGAACATGATTGGTAACACCCAGTATTGGTGAGATGTGAGGGAAAATGGCCTCTGAAACCTGTAGATGGGTGTGTAAACAGAAACAACTTTTTTTTTTTAAATTTGTCTGCACCAAGTCTTAGTTCTATCATGTGGTATCTTTTTAGCTGAGGCATGCGGAATCTAACTCCCTGACCAGGGATCAAACCTGGGTCCCTGTGTTGAGAGAATGGAGTCTTAGCCACTGGGTCACCAGAGAAGTACCAGAGTATCTTTTTATAGGGAAAAGATATCTGTGACATGGTGATTAGTGAGAAGAAAGATTTCAAGACTGGTCATGTAGTATGATATAAAGTCAGGGCAGCAAATACACATATGTGTATACACAGTCTGTTAGATGGCATACTGCCTAGTTAACAAGAATGCAGCCACCTCTTTTTATTGTCTATATTTCTGAAATGATTTCTTGAAGTTAAAAAAAAAGATTTTTTATAATGAAAAATTTCAAATGCATGTAAAAATAGAAACAATGGGGGGCTTCCCTAGTGGTCCAGTAAAGAATCCACATTTCCAGTACAGAACGTGAATGTGAACGTGAAGTCGCTCAGTTGTGTCTGACTGTTTGCGACCCCATGGACTGTAGCCTACCAGGCTCCTCTGTCCAAGGGATTTTCCAGGCAATAGTACTGGAGTGGATTGCCATTTCCTTCTCCAAGGGATCTTCCCAACCCAGGGATTGAACCTGGGTCTAGTGTGGGTTTAATCCCTGGGCAGGAACTGAGATCCCATCATCTGTGCGTCAAAAAAAAAAACAAAAAACAAAAAACAAAACAGTGATCAAAAATAGAGACCACAGAATAATGTGTTCTTGTGTACTCATGATCCGCTGACACTGGTTAACAACATTTTGGAATCTTATCATCTCTGCACCTCAAGTATTTTGAAACTGATGCCAGCATGACATCCTTTCACTCTTAAATAGCTCAGCGTGGGTCTCTAACGGTTGAGGTTTTCATTTACTTTCTTACAAAGACTGCTTCACACCTGTGTGACCAGAGGCTTGACCCTGCCTGTGTTTCTTTGCTCAGACAGCAAAGCCATCGTGGATGGGAACCTGAAGCTCATCTTGGGCCTGGTGTGGACGCTCATCCTCCACTACTCCATCTCCATGCCCGTGTGGGAGGATGAAGGAGACGATGATGCCAAGAAGCAGACGCCAAAGCAGAGGCTGCTCGGGTGGATTCAGAACAAGATCCCCTACTTGCCCATCACCAACTTCAACCAGAACTGGCAAGACGGCAAAGCCCTGGGAGCCTTGGTAGACAGCTGTGCTCCAGGCAAGTACCCATGGCTGCCTGAGCCATCTCTTCCAGAGTGGGGGTACTGCCGACCCCTAAATCTCTTGGTTTTCAGTGGGAAAGCTAGGTTTGCTGTGACTGCTGTATTTGTCCTGGTTTTTAGCTGATTGCAAGGTATCTAAAGGAACTAAAAATGGCTTCATTTGCCTTCTGATGAAAAATCTTACAAGACTTGCCATAGACTTGTTTGAGCATGGAGTTATTTACCCAAATTCTGAATGAAGGCCTTCATGCTCTAAGCAGACCTTGAGTTTAGCTTCCAGACCCCAAGTCCTGCTTCTTCCCCCTCTTCTCACAGTGGGTGCCCGGTTTCCCATTGGCTTCAACATGTGCCCTATTAGGTGGTTTGGCATGAAAATCTAAAAACATTTACTGAGTGGAAAGTACCCGTTTTTATCAACCACTGGGTTGACTATATATGGCTTTCTCCACCCTTTTCTTTCTGCATTGCTGTGAAATAGTTCTTGGTCGGGATCCAGTTGGAGCCTTTTCCACCCTTGATGGGCTCCTCTTTTCTGAGTGGTTGAATGTACACCAAAGTAGTAATTACCCTCACTGGAGGGTTTAGATTGATGGGTAGAATTTGCTGTTACACTCAATAGAGAAAACAGAGCCTGTGTTTATGTACACCTCCAAAATTGTTTTTAATAAAAAATCTACTCTAACAATCATATTTTCCATTTACTGGTTGCTTTGTATATGCTGGGTGCATTAGTATTAAGTAAGCTAGTGGTTCTCAGTGTACGCAACTAGCTGATGTCAACTGGAGAGAGGGAAGGAGGATGGTCCCAGTCCCCAGTCTTCCTTGAGAGCCTGTAAACTGTGCCATCCAGAAGCAACTAGAAGCTCAGCATTAGTTCATTTCCCAGTGCCCTCTTCCTTGCTTTCATGCAAAGACACATTTTAGGATGCCTCTTTCCAGTTTAAACCTGGGAATTTTTAGTCCAGTCCTGTATTTCTTGTGCGTACAAAAGATTTTGAGATGATTCTAGATTTAGATCTTTGAGCAAGTGACTGTTTTAAATATACAGGATGCTAGTCCAGTCTTTGTAGATATGTCGAGGCTTGGAATTGTGATATTGTAACTTATTATAAGAAATATATGTTTGGTCTTTGTCACCTTTCCTGGCACAGAGCTCTTAAAACCCTTGAAATTTACCAGGTGGTGTCTTTCAACCATGCCTAAGTTTATTAATGAGGTAACTTTCGGAATGCCTGTAAGGATGGGGGCCGGATGTTAGGGGAATCAACCAGTGATTAGAGGACTGGAACCTTTGCCCCTGTCTCCTGACCTCCAGAAGGGAAGAGGGGATAGAGGCTGAGTTAGTAACTAACGTGAGGTGATGTGATCAGTGCATGTAATGAAGCTGCCATAAAAATCCCTGAGCCACAGGGTTTGGGAAGCTTCTAGTTGGTGAACATGTGGTCCTGGGAGGGTGGCATGCCTGAAAAGACATGGAAGTTCCTTGCTCCTTCTACCCCCTGCCCTATGCATCTCTTCCATTTTAGAAGATCCTTTACAATAAACCAGTAACCCAGTAAGTAAACTGTTTTCCTGAGTTCTGTGAGCTACTCTAGGAAATGGTTCAACCTGAGGAGGGGGTGCTAGGAACCTCTGATTTGTAGCTGGTTCGTCAGAAGCCCAGCTCTCAGTGAGTTAGGGGTCAGGGAATCTTGTGGGACTGAGCCCTTAACTTGTGGCTTTGATGCTATTTTTAGGTAGATACTGTCAGAATTCAGTTAAATTATAGGACACTCAGCTGATGTCAACCCAACACATTTGGTCACCAGAGTAGAGAAATAGGAGTGTGATGTGTCAAAAAAATCTCACTTCCTAAAAGACGCCAGGCCCAAGTGGTTTTGTAGGCTTTGTTTGTTGATTTAGACCACCCCGTCAAGAATGGATAATCTCTATCTGAATGCAAGAAGAACAACCTGAAGAAGTCTCAGCTCAGGCAGAGTGATTTCTGCCCTGGCAGAGTCATATCCATGATACATTTGGCCCAGAAAGCATACCGTTCGCTAAGATTTTTGGAAGAAACGGTTTTCTCAAGAGACTGAGTGAGTTTGGTTTAGGCACCAAGTTGCTTTCACCTCTTCAGTCAGTTAACACCAACAGCATCTTGTGTGTGCTGTTAACAGGTCTGTGCCCAGACTGGGAATCCTGGGATCCACGAAAGCCTGTGGACAATGCACGAGAAGCCATGCAGCAGGCAGACGACTGGCTAGGCGTCCCACAGGTATGTGTACAAGCATGCATGTCCCACCGGGCTGTTTCCTCTGATGCCCGGTGAATGCTGTGGTCTTGCGGGCAGTCTGACCTCCTCAGTGGTCAGCTTTCAAGGAGCATTGTCTGGAGCCCTCTTCCATCTTTCTCAGTTTATCCATTTTAATAGATTCTCATTGACTTAGATACTTGTCTGTCTGCTCCGTCGTGTCCGATTCTCGGCGACTCCAGGGACTGTAGCCGACCAGGCTCCTCTGTCCATGGCATTTTCCAGGCAAGAATACTGGAGTGGTTTGTCATTTCCTACTCCAGCCAGTCTTCCCAACCCAGGGATCAAACCCACATCTCTTGCATCTCCTTCACTGGCAGGCAGATTCTTTGTCACTGCACCGCCTAGGTACTTGTAGATTCCCTGAAAATCTTTACTGTTACATGTGACAGATTTTCTAGTATATTTCTTTTCCAAAGATCACAGAGGCCATGTTTGGAAGCCAGACTGCAAATCTTGACCTTAACCATAAGGAATTGCCAATATTTGACCATTTTTTAGCTATGAAACGTTTGTAAATCCAGTATCTTTGAGAAAGTCACTTAGAACTTTTAAAGGAATGTAAACCAAGATAATCTGCTATTAATGGAAATTGTGGAAGAATTTGTATTGCCCATAATCCTAACACAGGAGTATAACAAGGGAACTTAGAAATTGAATATGTCTTGGGCACCATCTGCTGTAGCCCCGTTGCTTAGTTGGGGTCCAATCTTCTAAGCCCTCCAAGGAGTTTAAATAGCATCTCCTGACATCATGACTCCCCTCTTCAAAGACTCAGTCAAGAAAAGTTATGGGTAGCCAATGCCAGGCAATGGATGACCTCATTACAGACTCCGTTAAGGTCTTCAGTTGGTATTCAGAGCTGAGGTCAGTGTATTTGTATCAGGATCCCTTGGAAGGTAGAAAATCTGGCCTGTATTTCTTTGGTTTGGTTTTGGCATCATGTCTCTGCTCCAAGGCCCATTCCTCGGCTCTTTCACCTTTAAGAAGTGGTCTGATTTGTTTTTCGTCTCCCTTTAAACTGAAATCCATCTCCTTTTGGTGTTCATGTGATGTTGGCAGTGTATAAAATTGTTGAAGGAGCTGCCTAGAAGAAATGCCAAATCAATGCACGTCCTGTATTTTGCGGAATGTATTGGAGGCAAGAGTACAAACCCAAATAGCTATCTTGTTGCCGCAGGCTAATTATCAGACTATTTCCTGTTTGGGTTTTTTTTTTTTTTCTTGTTTCTTTTACCATGAAGGGAAAAAGAAAGGGAAGGGAAGGGAAAAAGTAAGGGAAGCTGGGCACATAATGTTGTTCATCTGAATTTGGTTGGTCTGGTGCTTGAGAGACTTCTGAAGAGGTATGGCTTATTGGGTGCAGGAGAACGTTTTTTGCTATTTAGGGCTGGAACTTCTTTTTTGCTATTTAGGGTGGAATTGGGACTATGACACCTTCAGGGAGTCCACCTATTTAGCAAGGATCTAATCTTGCTCCTAAGCTGAATGTCAGGAGAAATTTTCCCCTTTCTTATTTTGAAAATGGCTTTAAATGTATTGAGAGCTGTCTTAGCTCAGGCTGTTATAACAATACCATTGACCAGGTGGCTTAAACAACAGACATTTATTTACTTCTCAGTTCTGAAGGTTGGGAAGTCCAAGATAAAGGTGTGCCAAGAAACTAGGTTCTTGGTGAAGGCTCTCTTCCTGGGTTGCACACAGCTGCCAGCTGACTTCTGGCTGTGCCCGCAGGTGGTGGTGAGAAACTGAGCAGAGGCCTTTCTTCCTCTTGTAAGGGCGCCAGTCCCATCGTGGGGGTTCCACCCTCATGGTCTCATCCATCCAGACCTACTTACCTCCCAAAGGCCCCACCCCCTAATACCATCACACCCGGGGTTAGGACTTTAACATATGAATTAGGGGAGGACACAAGCATTCAGTCTGTTTCTTAGACCACATATCTAATGTCATTGCATTATCTCATTTTGGTTTTTAAAAATTTTTTTTTAGTAGAAGCTGAGTAAATAGAAATGTAGATACTAGATAAAAGAGCAAATATTTTGGCAATATGCTTTAATCCCATGTGTTCTTGTTTCTTCTTCTTCCTTACTTGATAGAGATTAGTCTTTCTGGAAAGGAGAGTGGGTAGCCTTTTTTGTGGGGAGGTTTGAACTACTGGAAATTACATAGAGAATTGTCTGAAGAAGGTCCTTAGCTTCCAAAGGTAATGGTGACACTTCTAAAAGGTTTTTTTTTTTTTAGACAAAAAACCAAAAACTAATTTTGGCATGCTAGTTTGATGCAGTTTCACTTTATTGAGAAGCTGACTCAATTTCTTTATACTTGTAGTTGTTAGCTTAAGAGATGTTTGCAAAAACTTCAGTAGTTGCAAAATACTATGTTCTACCCTGTCATTATTCTAGGTCATCACTCCTGAAGAAATTATTCACCCGGATGTGGATGAGCACTCAGTGATGACTTACCTGTCCCAGTTCCCCAAAGCCAAGCTCAAGCCTGGAGCTCCCCTTAAACCCAAACTCAACCCCAAGAAAGCCAGGGCCTATGGTAGAGGTAAGCACTGGTCATGTTGGATTTGAGGCTTGTCCCCTGGTCTTGATTATTCATTTTTATTTATGTGTTTAATTTAAATTTATTTTTAACTGGAGAATAATTGCTTTACAATATGGTGTTGGTCTCTGTCATACAGCAACATGAATCAGCCACTGTGGTCTTGATTATTCAGGATTGAGAATGTGTAAGCTTAATATTTAAGGACATCCCAGGCCTCCTTTGTCAGATAGCTTTTTTTTTTTTTTTTTCTTCTTTACCTAGAGGTCCTTGTGTTTATTTCCATCCTTTTCTGTCTTGTGAATCTAGGCTTCCAAGAACAGTGCTACTTTAATGTAATGGAGATGGATGAGTTTATACTTGGTGATTTGGATGCAGTAACCCTGAGATAAAGAAAGGACTATTCTTTCCATTTTTCAGATGGGCAATCAGAGGCCCAATCCACAAAGGAAAGGGGATGTTGGAGTGGAGGGAGAAGGTGAATGGGGAGGTCTCCCAGATTGCCATGTTGGGGTGCAGCAGGAGCCTGGGTCTTCTGACTGCTGATTCATTTCTCCTTTTGGTTATGTGAAAGCTGTGCAGGTTTCCAGATGCAGTGGGAGCTATTGTTAACCCCTGGCAGATACTTCCTTGCTAAGACATCCTGTTTATAATCTCCCAGCCAGCTGCCAGGAGTGTTCTGCTCAAAACGTTAGAGTAGGTCAGAGGCACTCTGAGGAATTTGGTTTTCTGGTTGGCACCTGACTTCAAGGCTGTTAGCTGTTTTTACAGAGAACAGTTGCATTTCAGCCCAGTGTAGTTTCTGGTAAAAATTAGTACAACAGGATACAATTTATTCTCTTTTTTGTGGTGAGGGGGAAGAGTACATTCTATTTTCATAATTGCAATTAGGATAACACACACACAAATTATTTCCCATGTTTTCCCAGATTTCCTATAATCTGCCTACTGCTCTTAACATTCTAACGTGTTCTCTTGCTCTGTGTGTGTGCATATGTGTGATTGTTGAACTATTCAAAAGTATATTGCAGGCATGGTAACATTTTGCTCCTCAGAACATCAGCAAACCTTTCCTAAGAATAGGAGGACATCCTCTATATAACCACAGAATTCACTATCACACATAAGAAAGTAAGACGATAATTTCATAACAGCTCATATGCAGTTTATAATTAAATTTCTGTCTTATCCTACAGTTGTCTGTTTTAGTTTTTCTTGTTTTACAAACCAAGATCTGCTTAAGACTCACTTTCTACATTTGCTTGTTACTTTATCTGAAACTCTTAATCTAGAATAATTTTCCCAAACTTTCTTTTCTTCTTTTTTTTAATGGCACTGACTTTCTAAAGATGTAGAGCACTTGTCTGTTCCCTCATTCCCTTTGAAGTTAGCAGAGCCCTACTTGGCATCTGCTTGGTCTTGAAATGACACACGACCAGGGCAGCGTGCTGAGTGTGCACTGTTTTCAGCCCCGTTCTCGTCTTTTTCAGCGTGATTAAGAGGACAGAGAGTTCTGGAACAGACCTACTTGCCATTTGAAGTCCTTCTGGCAATGAAGTGGGCTCTGTGCCATCATTTGTGTTATATCGAGACAGGGGACTTTGTTCAAAGCCGTACCCACAGTGCAGTGGAGTGAAGATTGGCACGTCCATGCATGCTTTAAAAGTGCTCTCTCTAAGCCCTAGTCAAAGACGCTGGCAGGAATAAGGAATCTGTTTTGAAATGTTATGCTTCCCTTAAAGGCAGAAAAGTTGCAAACAGCCAAATCTCTTTGTCAACAAAATTGGTCAAATGGATTGAATCTAATCAAGGCATAAAGTGCTTGTTTGCAATAAGCTTATCGCTGGTATCCAGTTTCCCCGTTGTTAATGTGAAACGGTTTCCTTTCACAGTGCTGTTTTCTAGAAAATGACCTCTTGCTGCAGCTAAGGAATGTGGCTAGTCATTGCCATTTCCTTCATTTGACTCTCAGTTTTATATCCTTAGGGAGGAAACACACACACACCACACACACACATGTATATATGTATCGTTTGTATTTTTGTGCCTATAACATAACTTTCACTAATTTAACTCTTTGTAGGTGCACCTAAGACATTAAGTATATTCATATATTCACTGTGTTGTGAAACCATCACCTCTCTTCATTTCTAGAACTTTCTGCATCTTCCCAAATTGAAACTCTGTACCCACTAAAGGCAACTCTCCATCCCCACCTCCCCCAGCCCTGGCAAGTGCCATTCTACTTTCTGTTCTATGTTGTTGTTCAGTTGCAAGTAGAGACAGGATGGTCATTTTAGGGAACTGGGCCAAATGTGAGGTCACATGGGCAGCACCTTAGGTATTACCTTGTCCTTGATGAGACAAAGGGGAGGGTCAATTTGTTCTCTCCTGTGTGGCCATGTTGCTTTGTTTCTGCTGACAGAACCAAGACATAGAGAATGTTTCATCTTGTAGTTTTTAAAGAGTTGGTGTTGACCAAGTGGCAATTACCAGCTGGTCAGCATTTGCAGATCCGTTCACTGAGACCCATTCACTGGCAGGAGGGAAGGCTGGCGTGATGTGAACCTACAGTCACAAGCAGGCCTTTGTGATGGGCTCCCTGGCAGGGTTCAGCATGCTGAAAGCGTGTATCCATGGGCAAGCAGAAACCTTTATTGAAACCTGTGTTCTGTATGGAGCATCCACTGCATAGGAAGCCCTCAGCACGTTTAGTTCTGAGTAATCCTAGGGAACAGTGGTTTCTCTGCATGGGAAGCATTATTTCCCAGATAGGTGTGGTTCTGCTTCCTAACCAACCATGGTTAGCCAAAGAAGAGGATCCCAGTCTCTGGCCTTGGATAGGCTGACCCTGCAGGCTGTTGGAGTTAAATGGAGTGGATACTTATAAATGTTTCAAGTGCATGATCCAGTCATTGTTAAATGACATAATTTTTATATAAATTTTAAGCAAAAGAACAAGTTACAAAACAACAATTGAAAGTCCCATTTTGTAGCTGCTAGCCCCATTTTTTTCCTTCAGAGTTGGAGGTATTTCTTTCCAGCCATTTTTCTATGCTGAAATGAGTTCCAACTGTATATTTTCTTCAATTTGCATTTTTTTAACCTAACAGGGTATGTTATGTAACTGTCTATTACCAGTTTTTCTTAAATTATTTATTGGAAAGCTAATATAAATCCAGATATAGTAACAAATGATCCAATGTCTTCAACCCAGACCAGTGGGAAAGAAAAGAAGAGATGAAGAGAAATCTAGGGAGTAATGAGGTTTAAGAGATTAGCAACCAGTTGTAACATGTGAAAATTATTAAGAAAAATTCAGTAGACTTTTTTTTTAAGATTCAAAATATTCTATTTATTTATTTTTGTGACACTTCCAAGATAATTTAGGACTTTGAACACTGAACATTTGATGTTATTAAGGAATTCCATTTGATGTTATTAAGGAATTATTTTTATTTTTTGACGTGGGCATTCTAAAAATATCTTCTAAAGATACGTAGTGGATGTTTATGGATGAAAACTAAGAGGACTAGGATTTGTATCCAAATAATACAAGAGCAGAAAAGAGGTGAGAATGAAGCAGTGAAACAAGACAGGCTGTGAGTTGACAGTAGTTGAAGCTAAGTGAGAGGTCCGTGGGGTTCATTTTAATCTCTCTCCATGTCTGTATCGGTTGAGGATTCTCCGTAATAATAATAATAAAAACTTTTTAAAAAGTAATACTTGTGGGAAAATGGAATAGAAGTACTTTTTCTAATGCTTCCCACTAAGTGCAACTAAAACCCCTGGGAATTTTCTACAGGGGAGTTTCAGAAAGAGATTAAGGCAAAGCAGCTAGAGATCCCGGGTCTGAAGATTGGCACTGTAGTGAATTCCTTGAATGGTTGAAAAATTCCTAAATTTGGCAAAAAAAGCAGAACATAAACCTACAGCTTCAAGAAACTGAGAGAAACCCAAGCAATTGCTCTCCTTAACATTTAGCCAGAGTAATAAAAGCTTAACATTTGCACACAGTCCTGTGTATGAATGTTTATAGCAGCTTTATCAGTAATAGACAATTGGAAACAACCCAGATATCCTTCGCTGGGTGAATGGTTAAACAAACAGTGGTGTGTCCATATCATGGAATATTACTCAGTGATAAAAAGTGATAAAAAGAACAGGCTTTTGATACAGGCAGCATCCTGGATGAAACTGCAGAGACTGATACTTATGGAAAAAGCTAATCCCCAGAGGTTATATAATGTGTGATTCCATTATATGACATTTTACAAATGATAAAATTAGAGATGAAGAACAGATTAGTACTGTGAAGGGTTACAAAAGGGATGGCTATGAAAGAGCGCTAGGAGAGTTCCCTGTCGGGTAGAAATGTTCTGTGTCTTGATTGTGCCGTGACTTGTGATATTGTACTAGAGTTTTGTAGGATGTATCCATTTGGGGAACTAGGTAAAGGGTATTATTAATTCTTACACTTGTATGCTACTCTGTCTCAAATTAATTTGCTCAATCATTCAATTTACAGATTTAATTTAAAATAAGTACAATATTTAAAGCATTTTAAGTAATACAAAAATGAAGTGAAGTGAAGTGAAGCGAAGTCACTCAGTCGTGTCCGACTCTTTGCGGCCCCATGGACTATAGCCTACCAGGCTCCAATGATCTTTAGGGAATTCTCTGGTGGTCCAGTGGTTAGGGCTTGGAGCTTTCACTGTGATGATCTGGGTTCAGTCCCTGCTCAGGAACTAAGATCCTGCAAGCTGCATGGTGCGGCCAAAACAAAACAAGAAACAAAAATGGTCTTTAACAAAAAATGAATCACACTTTGTCTGCTTTCCCAAGGCAAGCCCTACTTCTAGCTATCACATCATTTTCACAGTTATATAATGTAGCCTTTTGACTGAAGTTCTCTGACTATTTCAGAACTGAATATTGCTTAAATACCAAGGACAAGATTTGAGTTATTTTAAAAACCTTATTTGGATGCACTGAGTCTTAGTTGTAGCATGTGGGGTCTAGTTCCCCGACCAGGGCACAAACCTGGGCCTCCTGTCCTGGGAGCATGACGTCTTAGTCACTGGACCGTGAAGGAAGTTCCCAAATTTGCGGTTTTGACCTGATTATCCCCGTCATGGTTTGTCACCATCTCCCACATGCCAGAAGCAGGAATGGGTTTCCTGTCTCATTTCCCTGAAGGAGACACTGTTGGGGCCTGACCCGGTTTGTAATGTGCTTGTGTAAACCTGTGAACAGGTATTGAGCCCACTGGGAACATGGTGAAGCAGCCAGCTAAGTTCACCGTGGACACAATCAGCGCCGGGCAAGGTGATGTCATGGTGTTTGTTGAGGACCCAGAAGGGAACAAAGAGGAGGTATGTTGGAGAAGACTGCCTCCCCTGTTAGTATCCCATGGAAACTTTGGCACTTATAACAGGGCCAGGGACTGTGTCTCTATTTTTCTTATTAAAGCTCAAAACAGAAGCTTTTTTTTTTTTTTTTNGTTTGTTGAGGACCCAGAAGGGAACAAAGAGGAGGTATGTTGGAGAAGACTGCCTCCCCTGTTAGTATCCCATGGAAACTTTGGCACTTATAACAGGGCCAGGGACTGTGTCTCTATTTTTCTTATTAAAGCTCAAAACAGAAGTTTTTTTTTTTTTTCTTAAAAAAAAAAAAAAAAAAAGAATCCTGAGTCTTATAGCAGTTAAATTCACTTGCCTAAATTGTGTTTAAAGTATCATATAAATTGATACCCAAGGACACACATTATATAATAAATAAACTATTGCATTTAACTATTGTTACTGATAAAATACAGTCCAGTAGCAATACTTATTCCCTGCTCTTGCCCCACGCCGATCATCCTCTGGTTCCTCCCTCAGGACCTTTGCATATGCTGCTTCTTCTATCTACCTATCTTCTTAAGACTGTATTTTATTCCTAGCGCTTAGCACCATCTAAGTTCTACATTTATTGGCATAATTGTCTGTTTCTCCCACTGAGGCAGCAATTGTGCCTGATTTATTTTTGGTACCTGTCCCTGGGCTTGGTGTTTCATAAGCTCTTAATAACTACTGGGCCAGGAAAGGTTTAGGTCACTAGCTTCATAGTCTCTCTCATCTGGAGAGGTATCAGCCCTGAGACGATGGAGAGGCCTGACTTGGTTATGCCTGTGTGCTAACGTGACTTGGTTTCCGTGACTTCAGGCTGCTTCTCTCGGAGCTTCCTGCAGGAGCGGTGGGCCAGGGAAGAGCCAGGGCTGGTTCCTGGCCTGGCACCTTGCCATGGGCCCTTCGCGAGCACAGCACACTTACTCACACCGGTGCCCTCTCTAACTGTCACTCACCTTACCTCCTAGGCGCTCGTGACCCCTGACAGCGATAAGAACAAGACATACTCTGTGGAGTACCTGCCCAAGGTCACCGGACTGCACAAAGTAAGACAAGACGTCATGGCCTCTGCTTGAATGCTCTTCCGTGCTTGCGCTGACAGATGCGGAAGAAGCGTGGTTTTCTTAAGTCTGCGTCTGTCTATCATCCGTCTGTCTGTCTATGGTTGCCCTGGATTTTCGTTGCTCCTTGCAGGCTTCCTCTTACTGTGGCAAGTGGGGGCTTCCTCCGGTTGCGTTGTGCCGGCTTCACGTTGCGGTGGATTTTCTTGTCGTGGTGCGTGGGCTCAGTTGCTCCACAGTATGTGGGATCTTCCCCGACCAGGGGTTGAATCTCCTCTGCCAGGCGGACTCTTTACCTTGGGACCATCTGGAGAGTCCCTTAAATCCTCTTCTGATTTCTCTTTCTGTTTATAGTAGTATCCAGGTTCATTGTCAAAAATCTCAGATCCCTGTGAATCAGACTTGAGAGCATCGCTACTCCATGCAGATGGGTTGAATTCCATTAAATTCTTTGCAGTATCGTGAGATTTTTCTGACTCCACCGAGATAACTAAAGGGCCAGGGAAGAGCCAGGGCTGGTTCCTGGCCTGGCACCTTGCCATGGGCCCTTCGCGAGCACAGCACACTTACCCACACCGGTGCCCTCTCTAACTGTCACTCACCTTACCTCCTAGGCGCTCGTGACCCCTGACAGCGATAAGAACAAGACATACTCTGTGGAGTACCTGCCCAAGGTCACCGGACTGCACAAAGTAAGACAAGACGTCATGGCCTCTGCTTGAATGCTCTTCCGTGCTTGCGCTGACAGATGCGGAAGAAGCGTGGTTTTCTTAAGTCTGCGTCTGTCTATCATCCGTCTGTCTGTCTATGGTTGCCCTGGATTTTCGTTGCTCCTTGCAGGCTTCCTCTTACTGTGGCAAGTGGGGGCTTCCTCCGGTTGCGTTGTGCCGGCTTCACGTTGCGGTGGATTTTCTTGTCGTGGTGCGTGGGCTCAGTTGCTCCACAGTATGTGGGATCTTCCCCGACCAGGGATTGAATCTCCTCTGCCAGGCGGACTCTTTACCTTGGGACCATCTGGAGAGTCCCTTAAATCCTCTTCTGATTTCTCTTTCTGTTTATAGTAGTATCCAGGTTCATTGTCAAAAATCTCAGATCCCTGTGAATCAGACTTGAGAGCATCGCTACTCCATGCAGATGGGTTGAATTCCATTAAATTCTTTGCAGTGTCGTGAGATTTTTCTGACTCCACCGAGATAACTAATAACTGTAACTGCAAGCCTGGAGTGTAAATGCTGAGCTGTGGGGTCTTTGTCTTTAGTGCTTCCTTAAATACCCCTCTTCAGAGGGCTCCAGAGGCTCTGTCAGCATCAAAGCCTGAATGCAGAGAAGGCCAGTTGACTAGAGTGGAGGCCAGTGGCCCACCCAGTCCAGTACCCCTCAGAATTTAAAAGATGAGAACTTCGACTCAAAGCTTAGATAGAAATCTGTCTTATGGCTCAAATCCATGTATCTGAAAATGGTCTTGGTCCTTTGAAAAATACTTTGACTCTTAGATTTGAAGTCCTGGAACTCTACATGATATTCTACAGGGACAGTGGTCCCTTTTGCAGCTGCCTTAAAGAATCTGGTGTCTAGAGATTGAAGTGCTTGTGTATATTGCCACTACAGAGGCTAATCTAGGCATGTCTGATGTGTTTTAGTTGGCTAAAGGCCTGATGTCCCAGGCCCAGCTGTGTGGTTGGAAGAGTCAGATGGGAGTCCCACTGAGGCCACTTCCTCAGAGCTCCTGGTTCCAGGACCTTTGTGTGTATGATCAGGAAGATGGAGGAGAGGGTGGTCTCACTGAGCAAGAAGAAGTGATGATGTCTGCCCTGCCTGTCATTTGTAGGTCACAGTCCTCTTTGCAGGACAGCACATCTCCAAGAGCCCATTCGAGGTGAATGTCGACAAGGCCCAGGGAGATGCCAGTAAAGTCACTGCGAAAGGCCCAGGCTTGGAAGCTGCCGGCAACATCGCCAATAAGCCCACCTATTTTGACATCTACACAGCAGGTAGCACCTCTCCTCTTCCAGAGCCAGAGATAATCCTTAGAAACCTGAGATGCTGGACTTCTTTCTTGTCTTTTGAATCAACAAAACAACTTCAAAATTAGCTTTTTCAAATGTGTTGGTTATACTTCGAGATTTTTCAAAACCAGCTTTTCTTCTCTAAAATCTCATACTCAATCTTAACTTTGATTATTAATAATCAATTTCTGACTTGACTAAATAAATACTCCAAAGAGACTAAAGTTTAACAATAATCTCTTGTCCAAATTCTGTGCAAGTTCCGGTGGGAAGGAGGGGTAAGAAAAGGAATGAATAAAACACAATTCTTGAATTTTCAGCTTTCTTTTCAATATAGAAATTTTAGGAAGTAGGGATTGTGGGAAAATGAAAGTTGGTCATGACCCTCCTCCCCATAAGCAGCTTTCCTTTCCCCACCTTCCTTATTTCTGCTAGGAAACAGGTCTGGGTATGCACCTCTGAATGCCTCTCTGTCTCCTGTGGTTTGCATTTTATACTGCTTTTGCTCTCATCAGCAGGGAACTTCCTAGAGGGCGGCTTGGACTCATGGCCTGTTCTCTCTCTCCTAGGTGCTGGCGTGGGCGACATTGGTGTGGAGGTGGAAGATCCCCAGGGGAAGAACACCGTGGAGTTGCTTGTGGAAGACAGAGGAAACCAAGTGTATCGATGTGTGTACAAACCAATGCAGCCTGGCCCCCACGTGGTCAAGGTTTCCTTTGCTGGGGACACCATCCCCAAGAGTCCCTTCGTTGTTCAGGTTGGCGAAGGTGAGTGCTGGCATAGCTGACCGCCTCTGGTTCTGGCATTCAGGCTCGCTGTGCATGACAGGGCCCAGCACTGAACTCAGACTTGTCATTTTGCTGCCAGGGCCCCTTTGGCGGGAAGTATCCTCAAGACATTAATACTAGTATCTACTTTGTCCTCAAGGTGCTAACACTAATAGCTTCCTATACGCTGTGCAGTGACCTAAGTGCTTTACTTATATTAACCTGTTTAATCTGCCCCCAAAACACTTCTGCCAGGATTCATGGTCCTCACTGAGAGATGCAGGATGGAAGCTGGGTGAGGAGAGGGTGTCTGTGGCTGAGGCTCAGTGACGTGGCAGGTCCCCTGTGGCCTCCTTTACTGGCTGTCAGGCAGAGAGCACGACGGCAGCTAGTCATGACTCCAGCCACGGCGTCCCGGGGGCCATTGCTGTTCCCAGTGGGCACCTGAGACACTGAGGCTTAGGTGCCGAAAGGTATGAGTATGGCCTAGACCAGTGGTCCCCAACCCCTGGAACCAGGCTGCGCAGCAGGAGGTGAGCGGCAGGCCAGGGAGCAAAGTTTCTTCTGTGTTTATAGCTGCTCTCCATTGCTTGCTTTACTGCCCTAGTTTTTCCGCCTGTCGGGGCAGCGGCAACATTAGATTTCTCCAAAGAGCATGAACCCTACTGTGCTTGAATCATCTCCAAACCACTCGCCTCCACCCTGGGCCATGGAAAAATTGTCTTCCACAGAACTGGTCTCTGGTGCCCAAAAGGGTTGGGGGCCGCTGGACTAGATGTCAGTAGGAATAGAACCATGGTCTCTGTCAGCTCCTTAACTCCTGCTGCAGCCAGAAGCGTGCATTTTTCTCTAATGTTAGACTCTTTCCTTCTGACTTAGTTACTCTCTTTCCACCCCCTCCCTCCCAACTCTGCTGCCTTTTCTAACCAGTACTTGCCTTTCCCTGTTCTGTTCTGTGCATCTGCGTCTGCAGACCTGGCTTCCTCTTCTGAATCCGGCCTCTTGGCCAGCCTGGAGCCTGAAGCTGTTGGCTTCCTAGTCGAAAGCACTGGGCCAGAGGCATCTCACTGGGTAAGGGCTGGTTGGGGTGGGCCATCTCTGCCAGTCTTTGTGCTGCCTCCAGGCCTCCAGTATCCACCGGGCCTGTGCTCTTTGTGACCATGGGAAATTGCAGTGCAGGTGTTAGCACCACCTGTCTGGCCAGACCCCAGACTCACTCTGATTACACCTACACATCTCTAGGCCATCTCAAGATGCTGGAAAATCCGGTGGTTTCCTTCAGGCTTTTTAGTTCCATTTAGTGTTTATATGAACTGAGCAGTTATCCTGCTGATGTTGAAACTCTTGCCCATACTCAGGATTTCCATGACTTTTATTTTTTTTAAGATACATTTAAACCTTCCAAGGGAAGTCCTGTCATCCTGTTGTGACTTATTTCTGGTATGACCAACTTCTCTCTCCTTGACAAAGGGGGAAAAAATAAACGTATTCAGAAACAGAACTTCATTTGACACAATGCAAGAAAGAATATTGAACAGCTTTCCTAGTTTTAATGATGTTTTCTGACTTCCTCTCACTTGTGGATTACTTTTTTTCGTTTCTGGCATATCCATCTATCACTTGTACTAGTTAATACTTAATAGATTTTCTGTTGATGTACAGACCCTTCCTCCACTTAAATGATTTTACGATAAACAGTCTTGTCTTCTGGAGTCTGTGACCACCTAGTGTATAGAGGGAGCCTGTCAAATATGCAGTGTCAGATTTGGAAAGGAACAACCTGACATTTTACCCATTAATCTCCCATTTCTATATTTAATGAGAAGGTTGCTCATGTTACCGAAAAAGTCCCAGGGCACATTGATGTCTTTTATCAACCTTCGACAAACCCCATGGAATCGTTTTGTGAACCTCTTATGTAGGAATGTTAGAAGCTACCTTTGCCCTAGACATACAATTTTAGGTTTTTTTAACTGGACCCAGAAAGCAAATTGAGAGTGGGGTTTACTCCTAATTATAGAGTAGCCACCTGCATTCCAAGGACCTTGTAACAGCACTGAAATGTTTGTCTGCCTTGGAGGTGGGGTGGATCTGGTCTTTTTTTGCACCATCCTCTCTGGCTCTTCCTGAGAAAGAGAACAACATTTAGACTTTTAGAAAGGACTGATCCAAAGTTTGGAACCAGGTCAGATGTTTTCAAGTGCTACATTTTCCAAGTAGACCTGAGAAAGTCCAGTCTTCCCAATTACTGGACCCTTGAGTATGGCAGTGAAGTTTGAGCAATGTCCAACCTCAGGTCTTAACTCTCTTTTACCACCGAGAGGATAAATGCCAGGATTCAGCAAATACCAGGAGTCCAGCGAATTCATGCTGTGCGCTCCTGCTTTTTTCGCCAAAGTAACTTTTCCCCAGTCCCTGGACAAAGTTATATTGTGTCTTTATTTGCTAGCCTGGTGTGCTCCCTGAACGAGACCCCTGGTCTCAGGCAGCTGCTGCACGCTCTGCAAAGCAAACATTTTCTTGGCGGGTGGCTCAAAGTTACCTTGGCTTACTCAACTCAGACTAAAGAATGAAAGGTTGGATTGATGTCGAAACTGTGCTTACAGCCTGCAATCCAAACGCCTGCCGGGCCAGTGGCCGAGGCCTGCAGCCTAAAGGCATTCGCATCCGAGAAACTGCAGACTTCAGGGTTGACACCAAAGCTGCTGGAAGTGGAGAGCTCGGCGTCACCATTAAGGGTCCTAGTAAGTGCTCCTTTGCTTCCCTGTCTCAGTGTGATTTCAGCTTAACTTGACAGCCGTGACCTATGGATCTCATCGCACAGCCAGTTCTGATCAATTTATCCCAGAGAGCTGTGTCAGAGATTGGAGGCTCTCTCTGCTCCATGTAGAAGGAAACTGATTGTTTAGTCATGTCTGCCCTGGATGGGGAACAGTGTTGGATTGACAGCCTCACGTTATGTTAGGGCTTCCGGAAAAAGAAATAAATATTGGAGCTGGAACAGCAACATGAAATGGCCCATTTTTTTAAATTTGAGGAAACCTAGGCTCAGAAAGGAAGGGTCTTGTCTACATTCGGAAAGCTTTTAAGCATCTGAGCTGGAATTCAAGCCTGAAATCCAAAGCCAGTAATTTTCCCCTCTACAGGTTACATTTTATAGACAATGAAATTATGGCAGATACCTAATTACTTTGATGAGTGCTTATAGAAGGAGAATAAATTCCCTACGATTAAGTCTTCTCTGTAGATAAATGCCACTTGTGGAAGAGTGCATTGCACCTTGCAACTCACTCTCACTCTTTCTTGAGAAAAGAGACAGGAGAACAGGTATCTACCCTCTTCACGAGTTCCCCACCCTGGGTCAGAGAAATAGCTCGACGTTTTCCAGTTGTGAGTACAGTAGCCTCGGCAGTTTTACTCCCAGGCTTTGTAAAATCCTCGCTTTCTCTTCCAGGACTGTTCTCACTCCCCTGTGTTCCTAACAGGCTGTGGCAGGAGTGTTCTGAGCTCCAGAAAGTTAATATTTGATCTCAGAGCACTGAGTTTTGGGGGAGCTGTGCCCTGAAGGCAGCCAAGGTTCTAGACTGCCCAGACCTGGAGTCAGGCTGCTCTAGGGCTGGCCTCCCTTTTGGCTTGTTGCTACAGGAACTGAGGAGGCGTGTTTTTTTTTTTTTTTCCCTGACCTTGGATTCTTACTTGACTAAATGGCTTTCCCAGCCAAACCTCAGGGCTCAACATAAAACAAGTTCCTGCCTGATGGCTCAGTCTGGGGTTTGTGAGGTAGCCTCTGAAACCTGTTCTCTTGGAGATAGCATACAAGAGCTTTCTTGCTTTTATTGTCCAGTTTTAGTTGAAAAGGATATGCCAGGATCCTAATGCCAAATACTCATAAGCATTTACTCCTACAATTTTTAAAAAATGTTCTTTGCCTTTTTTATATTGGAATTTAGGCTTCCCCAGTGGCTCATTGGTAAAGAATCTGCTGATGCAGGAAACATTGCTGATTAACAATGTTGTTGTATTAGTTTCAGGTGTATAGCAAACTGATTCAGTTATACATACATATGTATCTATTCCTTTTGAAGTTCTTTTCCCATTTAGATTATTACAGAATATTGAGTAGAGTTCCCTGTGCAATTTTCATGGGCAGCTAAAAAGGATGGCTTTTTAATCACTGAAAAATATTACCAGCCCCAGGGGTTTAGGACCTCATAGGCCCCTCATACATGAGAAAGCTTTCTAAAGCCAATGAGCTGGGAAATCTTCCATTTCCCCTTACTTTGAAGTAGACATGTGTCTGTTTTCGGCTTTGGAGTATCCTCCCAATTTGGGGTGGGGGAATCCCACACTCTGAGATCATCCACGTGGTTTTATTTTGTGGCTGTTGCTGTCTTTCTGTTCCTGTCTTGTGGATTCTCGTTCTGAGTCTGGATGCCTATTGGAAAGACGGTGTGCTTCCTTCCCACAGAGGGTCTGGAAGAGCTGGTGAAACAGAAAGGCTTTCAGGATGGAGTCTATGCATTTGAGTATTACCCCAGCACCCAGGGGAAATACAGCATCTCCATCACGTGGGGGGGACACCACATTCAAAAGAGGTGAGTCTCTAGCTGGAATTGTGTCTTCTCCCGAGGCATGCTCGGCCCAGGACAGGCTTGTGGTGCTCATTTCCCAGGCTGCAGGAGGGAAGGGGAGCTGCTCTGTCAAAAGCTTTTTTTTTTTTTTTTTTTTTCAGAACAGTACACAGTCATTTGGCCTGTTCTCAAATGCAGCAGAAAGTCGCTGTGGTTTCAGCTGCCTCGTTTCAAATCAAAAGCTGGCGGTTTAAAGCTGTGGGGAGGCAGACAAGCCAGGAGGAACAGTGATACAGAGCAAATGGGCTGTGTGTCTATACCCCTAATTTAAACAGATTCTCTTTCTTTCGATGTGTGCCTCTCTGTTCATGAATGCCATGGGTAAAATGGCAGAATCTGCTTTGGTTGACGAGAATCCTCGCTGTGAGTGCGGTCAGGATGCAAGGGGCACAGTCTGTAGCTTTGCCTTGTGGGCTTCACTTGCCTTCCCTGTATTCACATGCTTTCCAGCTTTCCTGGGGGCAGCTTTAGGCTCTGAATAAATTCCATTTACTTCAAGAGATGTCTGTGTATATTTTAAGCTTCTGAGAATCTAAGCAATGTTTTTTAAATCTCCTATGCCGAAGTTAAAGCATGTTTATTCATGTGTGAGATAAAGCATATTCAACCCGGTATTCTTGTTTTAGCACTGGCAGCAGATGGAATGTAGGCACTCGCTTGGCCTTCCAGGGCTCATAGTCTGGTGTACATACAAGGCAAATGACCAGGATAGTGCCAGGCAGTGTGGTTTGAAACAGTCCTATTACATGATATTGTTGACATAACAATGGTTGTGGGGGAACCTGTATGGAGGAAGGGCTCGGCTGGAGCTTGGGGCTGCAGATAAAAGGATAAGGCCAGTGGAAAGAGCGTGTATAAAGAGCTTGTGGTTGTATGTAGTCCTTTCTTTGCTTCTCTTTAATGCTTCCTCTGTTCCTTTCCTTCTAGCCCTTTTGAAGTTCAAGTTGGCCCTGAAGCAGGCATGCAGAAAGTCCGTGCATGGGGACCTGGCCTCCACGGCGGGGTTGTTGGGCGGTCAGCGGACTTCGTGGTGGAGTCCATTGGTTCTGAAGTGGGGTCTCTGGGTAAGTGGAAGAGGCTTCTGATGGCTGAGATTGCAGGGCGGCTGGGTCACGTGTTAGGCTGTGTGTTGAGGCCTCCTCTGAGCCTCCTGGCCTCCTGACCCCCCAAGACCATCTCTGGATACTCCTGGTAAACTGCAGTTCCCATGTTCTCCTTGTCCTCTGCCTCTGGCACCAGCATTCATTCATCTACTGGACCAGGAGGGCAAAGGCTGCCTGTGGATGTTGTGCCTACAACAGTACCTGGAAAATAGTGGACACATGGCAGATATTATTGACTGATCCTTAGTTTAGATGAATGAATGAAGTTTGCCAAAATTAGAAATTTGGAAAGTGAATACTCTTTGGAGCATAGTTGAGTGTATTTTAAGTAAACATCTGATGTAGATCTGATCATTTTAGAACAAGGGTCGGCACCTTTCCCTGTTAAGGAACAGATAGCAAATATTTCCGTATTGAAGGTCACATTCTCTCTGTCATAACTATGTTACTGTCACTGTAGCCTGATAGCGACCATAGATAATGCATAAGTGAAGGGGTGTGGTTGTGTTCCTTATTTACAAAAACATGCATTGGATCAGATCTGGTTCAGTAGTTTAATGACGCCTATGTTAACAAATAGAAATAAGCAAAGAGGAAAAATTAGGAAATCAGATTTAATTTTTCTGTTTAGAGAAATGATAAACATCTTAGTATATCCTTATAGACTAGAAGCAGTATTAGACCTTTCAGTATATCCTTCTAGACTTTATTCCTGTACATAGGCCTACAAATGTTGATCTGCTGCAAAAGTATCTTTATGTCTTTCTGCCTCAGGCGAATATAGGACCTGTCTCAATTTCCCATGGCATCTATGGAAATCCAAGATGTGGATATAACTACTGTTAGGCCCTTCAGCAAAATAGCTGAAGAGTTTTGCTATAAAAACAATGCTGAATATGTATCCTTGTATCTAACTGTTTACACACATCCTTGGTTATTTCCTTCAGATAAAAACCCAGAAGTGGATTTGGTGGGGGCAATGGGTGGGTATTGTTTTAAGGTTTTTGGCTCATGTTACCATATTGCCAACAGAAAGATTTGCTGGTTGACCTTTCCGTTCAATGATGTTTAAAAGAAATATGTAAAATCCAACCTTCCATCTCTTTTGAAGACTTAGTAAGCTCGGTTGTGTGGGAAAGGGACCCTAACAGATTTCAGTCTTCTGGCTAGTACTTGGTTTTCAGGGAGACAGAAGGAATGGGTTGGTAATAACGCAGACTAGATACCTTGTAACCAGAGGGTCTTCCCACCCCGTACCCAGGGTTTGCCATTGAAGGCCCCTCCCAGGCAAAGATTGAGTATGACGACCAGAATGACGGGTCGTGTGATGTCAAGTACTGGCCCAAGGAGCCAGGTGAATATGCCGTTCACATCATGTGTGACGATGAGGACATCAAGGATAGTCCCTTCATGGCCTACATCCACCCGGCCTCGGGAGACTACAACCCGGACCTGGTGAGTTGGTGTGTCGTGTTTCTATCCTCTCTCCTCTGGCTCTTGGCGTCCTTTCCTATGCCCACAGAGTTTCCTTGTGTAGCATGTGAAGAAATCACAAACAAGAGCCTTTTAAAGCTTCGGAAGTTTCGAAGAAGGTCTGAATTAGAAGCCTGGTAGTACCTCTTAGCGGTCTTCCCGGGTGGTTCAGGGGTAAAGAATCTACCTGCCATGCAGGAAATGTGGGTTCGATCCCTGGGTTGGGAAGATCCCTTGGAGAAGGAAATAGTAATCCACTCCAGTATTCTTGCCTGGGAAATCTCATGGACAGAGGAACCTGACGGGCTACAGTCCATGGGGTCGCAAAGAGTTGGACGTGATTTAGTGACTGAAAAACAAATACCTCTTAGTACATTTCTAACATGTGGCAAGTAACTTACCTCTCTGACTTCTGTATCTTCCTCTATAAAATGGAAACTATTCCAGTGGCTGCTTCCTACAGTTTCTGGCATGATTCAAGGAGGTAACATGAACAAAACCAGCTCTTATTAGCATAGTGCCTGGCCCACGGAGGGGGCTCCATGCTGCTGCTGCTGCTGCTGCTAAGTCACTTCAGTCGTGTCCGACTCTGTGTGACCCCATAGACGGAAGCCCACCAGGCTCCCCCATCCCTGGGATTCTCCAGGCAAGAATACTGGAGTGGGTTGCTATTTCCTTCTCCAATGCATGAAAGAGAAAAGTGAAAATGAAGTCGCTCAGTCTGTCCGACTGTTAGCCACCCATGGACTGCAGCCCACCAGGCTACTCCGTCCATTGGATTTTCCAGGCAAGAGTACTGGGGTGGGGTGCCATTGCCTTCCCCGAGGGGGCTCCATAAGCTGCTATTTTTCTTGTACCCCAAGCATCCCATTTCAGTTTTACCACTTTCTATAGGTATTATCTCAAGGTATCCTTAGATACCTTTATCCTTAGATAAAGACTTGTTAATTTTTACCCCCAACTCCCTTTCTCTTAAGTTGGAGCAGTGTTTGCAGTGTCTTCAGGAGCTTCTCTGAATTGTTTAGCAAGATGATAAGCATGAAGTCTGAGCCAGCTGGGCCTTCGGCGGCCACCTCCCCCGCCCAACGTGTGCTGTTTTTGGCCTACATGGACAGCTGACCGTAGGCTGACATCAGTCCAGCCTGGTAGCTGGTCCCCTTTGTCCAGCTGCTGGTTCTTTGCTCTCTGGGGGCTGCAGGCCTTTGAGATGTTGTCAGTGGGAAAGGCTCTGAACCCCCTCCAAGTAGGAGCGTTGAAACTAAGCACAGCTGGAGGTCCGTGCACGGGTTACTGCATACATTAATACAGGGAGCACGGGCTGGTGTGCAGCCAGGTTTTACAGAGTTTTTCTCCTGCATGTTTTTAAGTTCCAGGCTGTGTGTGTGTGTGTTCAGGCTCAGGCGTGCCTGACTCTTTGCAACCCCATGAACTGTAGCCCACCAGGCTCCTCTGTCAATGTGATTCTCTAGGCAAGAGTACTGGAGTGGGTTGCCACTTCCTACTCCAAGTTCCAGGTTACTTTAGTCTTTTAACTACCATAACCATCCTGTTATGTAGGTATAGTAAGTCTCTTACATACAAATGTGTCCTCTTCTGAGAGCACTTTCATAAGTAGAAGGATGTTATCCTGGGTACCTCACTAACACAATCAGCTATATGGTACCGTACTATAATAGGGCTACCCAGGTGACGCAGTGGTAAAGAATCTGCCTTTCAATGCAAGAGAAGCAGGTTCGATTCCTGCGTCAGGAAGATCCCCTGGAGGAGGGCATGGCAACCCACTCCGTTATTCTTGCCTGGAGAATCCCATGGACAGAGGAGCCTGGTGGGTCACAGTCCATGGGGTTGCAAAGCGTTGGACACAACTGAGCATTCATGTATGTATGTACTGTAATAGATTGATAATACTTTTCACNCCCCTGGAGGAGGGCATGGCAACCCACTCCGTTATTCTTGCCTGGAGAATCCCATGGACAGAGGAGCCTGGTGGGTCACAGTCCATGGGGTTGCAAAGCGTTGGACACAACTGAGCATTCATGTATGTATGTACTGTAATAGATTGATAATACTTTTCACACAAATAATATGTACATAAAAAACACAAAAACAGTTTTAATCATACAGTACAGTATCTTGAAAGGTGCAGTAGTACCTTACAACAGCTGGCATACAGGGACTGGCACGCGTATTTGCATCTTTGAAAGTTCACAACTTGAAAGTTCATACGTAGAGGACACTGTACCGTGAAGCCAGACGAAGTTTCCTCTCTCTCCCCCTTCCCTGGTCGCCTGATAGTGTCGTTAGCGCATTACAAAGAAAGGGAGTCACTTTTGGCCCTTTGCCCCAGGTGCAAGCGTATGGGCCAGGTTTGGAGAAATCCGGATGCATTGTCAACAACCTGGCTGAGTTCACTGTGGATCCTAAGGATGCTGGAAAAGCTCCCTTAAAGATATTTGCTCAGGTAAGTTTCTACCTGCCACCTGTGCAGGGAATTGTCAAGTAACGGGATACATATAACAGTGAGTGACCAGTCCCTTGGATCTTGAGTTTCCTCGTTCACACGTTGCAAAAGAGATTATTTATCTCAAAGCGTTTATGTGAGGACTAAAGGGGATTCTAATATGTAAAGCAGGGTGCTTTTCTCATCTTTATGATTTGTGTTCTGTGGAAATCAGGCTTGTCTGTTTCAGATCTCCCCGGTAAATGTCCTTTAGTGTGGCTGTGATGGGAGGGTTTGTAAACAAGAGTGTAGCAACTATGTTTCTCTCATTTAATTGAATTTTGGCCCCAGGATTTAAATGCAGGAATTACAGTTAAGAAGCACCGAGTGACCATGGCTTTCTTCTGGGAAACCATTTGTTGTTAGTAATTAAAGATAAATAAATGCACATAGTGTTTTATCACTTGTGTTCATTGTATTGAGAACATGGCCCATCATAGGCGCTCCATGAAATTTGGTTGGATGAGTGAGTGGTGATTTGGGAAGACCCATGACCCTGTTTGATGGAGACAGTGTGAGAGCCAGCTCTGTACTTGGCCCCTGCTCTTCTGCAGGACGGGGATGGCCAGCCTATTGACATCCAGATGAAGAGTCGGATGGATGGCACCTATGCCTGCTCATACACCCCAGTTAAGGCCATCAAGCACACCATTGCCGTGGTCTGGGGAGGTGTCAACATCCCGCACAGCCCTTACAGGGTAGGTTATGAAGTGGAATCCTGGTTGTGGTATGAAAAAGCCCGGTCCTGAGGCAGGTCTGGACTCCATGCTTGACGGTCAAGGCAGATACATGGAAACACCATGCTTGGTGTGCCTTGGAAGATGGCGTGGCCAAAAGGGCCGGGTGCTGTAGATTGCCCCCACGTATAACGTTCTAACAACTGATGGTGTCTTTACTGGGTCCACATGGAGAAGAACTTGATTACAACTTTTCTCCCTGTCCTCTCTAGATCAGCATTGGACAGGGTAGCCATCCTCAGAAGGTCAAAGTGTTTGGGCCAGGAGTGGAGAGAAGTGGACTGAAGGCACATGAGCCTACTCACTTCACCGTGGACTGTACTGAGGCTGGCGAAGGTGAGAGGGGGCTTCACCCAGTGCGCTCCTTATTGCTTCTTGGGAAGGAAGTTCTCTTTGTAATGTTTCAAGGGCAATGAACTTTGAACTGAGAAACAGTCTACCTGAATAGATGATTGTTCATCTAATGAGTGTCTGAGTCAGTTCGGTGGTGAGATCTTTGCTAATCCTCCATTCCTTCTCCAAAACCCTGATTTGAATACCATCCCTTTCTCAGGTTACTTACTGGAAAGTTCCCAGCTGCTTTTCTGGGGTGTGAGCTTGAGCTGGAAGTGATTGTATGGGACGTGCTGTTTCTTGTAAATCAGTGCTAATAGGCTGGTCTGTTCCAGGTGATGTCAGCGTTGGCATTAAATGTGATGCCCGGGTGTTAAGTGACGAGGAGGAAGATGTGGATTTTGACATCATTCACAACGCCAATGATACATTTACTGTCAAATATGTGCCTCCTGCCGCTGGGCGATACACTATCAAAGTTCTCTTTGCCTCTCAGGTGTGTGGGCATGGGTTCTTTCTGGCCACTTGTGTGTGTGTTTCCTTTTTTTTTTTTAGCAACAGAGAAAATATCTTGAGAACTCTGCCCAATAGTTTTTCTCTCTGGTTGCTTAAAACCAAGAAGGAATAACAACACCCCAAACTAAAATGTTACCACTTCCTAATGAAAGTAGAGGTGCATAGTCAGTCAGTGGTTGAAAGCCAGGCTCTGGAAAGAAGTTGGATGTTAATAAACCATCATCAGGTTTTTGAACGACATGTAATGAATTTCTAGGTTGTATTCTACTTCGTTGTCTTTGAAACAGTGACCTTACCCTCAGCCTTTATACGGAGAGGAGTTCAGAAGCTTCAAGTAGGGTTCATGTTTGCATGTGATAATGGAGACCGGGAGGAGCAGTGCCCGTTTTAGGAACCATGGAATCTTGTTGATTCAGTTGTGTCTTACATAAACATAGGGACCTCAGGAGAAAGCGCCGTGCCTCAAATATTGGTCTTGAGTTGGCTTCTTCCATTTGACCTATCTTGCCTTTATAGTGCAAGGTTTATTATTTTTTTTCTAACATCAGATTTATTATTTAAAAAAAAATATTTTGCCAGGAAACTTGACATTTGGCATCATAGTTGCCCGACCAGGGAGCAAAGCCATTGCCCCCTGCAGTGGAAGCATAGAGTCTTAAGCACTGGACCATAAGGGAAGTCCCTGCAGGATTCTTTTGGAAGCATTACAGTCAGTGCCTTGCTAATCAGTTCCTTGCATTCCTCAAACTCTAGCTCTCTGCTGTCCTTGAAGGACATTTCCTTCCTCTGATCCCATGTATTGTTGTTTGAGGTTTTATTCTTGGTAGTGTTTTTGCATCCTAAAAGTACTCAGCATTTGGTATTAAAGGCTGAGCGTTGTCAAGGTGGTTTTTGGACACTCAGGCCCTTTAACTGTGAGGTCAAGGATCCAGGGATTCATGAGTGACCACTGATGGCCCTTACCTGATGCTAGCATGTAACGCCTTGACCGATCGTTATTCAGAAGTTACTTCCGCTAGGCTGGAAGTGCTGAGGTCTCCCTCTTTGCTTTGGGCAGAAGTTTAAGCTCAGGCAATGGCTTCAGGGACTTTCCTCCTGAGACTGTATCTCTGCTGCAGGAAATCCCTAGCAGCCCTTTCAGAGTCAAGGTCGACCCTTCCCACGACGCCAGCAAAGTGAAGGCAGAAGGCCCAGGGCTCAGCAAAGCAGGTAAGAGGGTGTGTGCGCGAGCTCCCCCTGGGTGAGGCCGTGGGCCCAGTGGGCCCAGGGCCGGAAGTGACCTGCCTCCCCTAGAGCAGGCGCTCTGTCTGGGCTTCAGTTCAGCAGAGGCTGCGCTCAGCTGAGCTTCTGGCGTGGCTGAGCGCCAGCCCCTGTCTCCACCTCCTGCCTTCTGGAAGCTGCTGTTGATGAACCTGTCAGACTGGTTCTGAAAGTGAAACTCCTCCGCTGAGCCTGTCTCCTCCTTTCACTGTCTCCTCTCAGGTGTGGAAAACGGGAAACCCACCCACTTCACTGTTTACACCAAGGGGGCTGGAAAGGCCCCACTCAACGTGCAGTTCAGCAGCCCTGGTCCTGGCGATGCCGTGAAGGATCTGGATATCATCGATAACTATGACTACTCTCACACCGTTAAATACACACCCACCCAGCAGGTAGGGCCCCTACCTGCCTGGGCTGGGTCACTTTGGACACCAGGGGATAATCTCAGCTCTGATCTGCGCTCCTGTGTGAGAGGAAGAGATTCACCCTTTCCTTGTGAACCTCTCTAGGAACGCTGACACAAAACCTGGCTGGTTCTACCAGGAAAGCTGGGAGGCTTCCCCATGGACTAGCAGGAAGCTTGCCATCTGACCCCACCCCAATTTCCCGCCTCCATACTGGGTTTTAGCAGAGAAACACTGAGCTCTTGAAATTGGACCTAGTGTCTGCCTCTCTCTTAGACATTCTCCCCTCCTTACCAGCTGCCTTTGAGTCTGTTGTTAGTTACTCAGAGGGAAAGAATTGCCACACCTCTGTTTATCCTTGCTGGTCCTTTTGCCTTACCTCACCCTTCTTCACAAAGGGGTACAGTGGGGTCTTTCTCAAAGAACTTTTAGTCCCAAGCTCTAAATTACTCCCTTTTATAAAATAGAGGAATACAGACAGGATTTTGTCATCCCACATGCTTTGCTGTTTGTTCTAGACAATAAGGGCCTACAAATCTACCTCTCTGTATGACTTTATGCCTACTTGTTTAAAATTTTGTTTTGGTTCATGCCTACACCTCTAGGGTCTGTGGAGCATATACTCATGTAGAAAAAACTAGATTCTGCTACTTCTGCATAGGGTTTTAAACAGTCACTCCAAACCTCTGAGAATCCTTCATTTTTTAAAACAATTTTTAACAATGATTATTCTTTTTTGGCCACACAGTGTGACATGCGGGATCTTTGTTCCCTAACCAGGGGTTGAACCCACACCCACTGCAGTGGAAGCGTGAACTCTTAGCCACTGGACCAGCAGGAAAGTCCCCCTTCATTCTTGAAGCAGAACCCCCTCTGTGTGAGAAAAGCCATTTGTAAGAGAGAAAGGGCAGTGTTTTCTGCAAAAGCACTGAGAAGCATCACTCCTACCCCGGGCCTTGTCAGTGAGGACCTCGCTGGAGTGCAGTGGAGCAGAATGAGGGAAAGGTGTGGGTGTCCCCCTGCACTGGGGCTACACATCTGTGGAGATGGAATCTTTCCTATGAGAACCTCCCTGGCGGTGCGAGGTTCTCTAGGGCAGGTTCTTGTGTGGCCTTTCATCTCCGTGTCTGCTTCTTTCAGACCCTGTGTCTGTATACCTTTATGTGCTTCGGCAGAGCTGCTAGAAATTAAGTTGCCGACATCAGGACAGGTTTTGACTTGCACCCCCAGAAAGGACTTTGGAACTTCCATTGCCCTGGATGCTCCCTATGGTTTCTTTCTGTCCTCACGAAGGTTCATTATTAGTAATTGTAAAAGGGAAGCTCTCAAAGGTGAATGCCATTTTCTCATTAGGACACTCAGTGCTATGTAGGTCATTGTTTTCCTGCTGATGCTTATCAGGGCTGATGGAAGCCTTAGCACTGGCAATACCGGCTTGATAGCATCTTTGTTTTCAGTTCTCCACATTCCTGAGGAGAAGGTACATGGCCATGCTCACTGGTCAAGATCACAAGATCATAGGTTCTATTCTGAGGCTCTTGATCCTGTATCTGTAAGCCTTGTTGGGTTTGGCTGAGCTACTGGAAAGTGGGTAAGTAGCAGATGTCAGGGCAGCCTCAGGTTTTGACTTGCCTTCTCAGAAAGGACTTTTGGACCCAACGCCCTATTAGTAATATATATAGGTATAGATTTTATTTATTTATTTATTTTTGGTCATGCTGGGTCTCCATTGTTTAGTCACAAAGTCGTGTTTGACTCTGTGACGCCGTAGCCTGTAGCCTGTGAGGGTCCTCTGTCCGTGGGATGTCCCAAGCAAGAGTATTGGAGTGGGTTGCCATTTCCTTCTCCAGGGGATCTTCCCAGCCCAGGGATGGGACCCACGTCTCCTTCACTGGCAGGTGGATTCTTCGCCACTGAGCCTCCAGGGAACCCCTAGTTGTGGCATGCAGGACCCTCACTGAAGCATGAGACCTCTTAGTTGAGGCATATGGGGATCTAGTTCCTTGACCGAGGACCAAGCCCAGGCCCCTTGCATTGGGAGTGCAGTCTTAGCCATTGGACCACCGGGGAAGCCTTGATATGTGACGCTCTTGGGGCAGGGGACCCTGTGCTTTTGTGCAGAGTCCATCCTAGAAAGTCAGTACTCCCTCTTTCATAGAAGCACCTCATTTTTATCTTGGCTTTTCCCTGCTTCTTTATTACAAAAGGAATATAAGAAAATATTCCATAAGTCAAAAGCTACACCCTTTTAAAACTCCATCTGCGACAGCTTTCATTGGGGGCTGAATTCCAGCGAGCCCTCTGGCGATTCATCCTTCCTTCCCCCTTGCTTCTTCCCCTCCCACGTCCTCTAACGTGATAGCCAGATGTCTGAGGGTGAGGACAACCTTAATCCACCGAGACAGCTGTGGGTTTTCATGGAGCCTTGGTGTGGATGGAGGCACTCAGCCGACTGTGGTGAGAGGAAGCCGGTAGTGAGTGGGCCAGGACTGGCCATGCCTCCTCGGCCACAGTACTGCTGGCGGGGGGCCTGCTGAACCCATAGGCACAGTCCGCCTTCTCACTGGCAACTCTTCTCTCCTTGACATCGATGTGGGAGTTTCCATACTGTGCAGGGGGTCTTAGAACAGCCCCAGGCAAGCTCTTGCAAATTCGTTTTTGCAGCGTAGTGGCCTGAAATCCCAGGCCATGGGAAAGAAAGATTTTGTTCAGTTAGAGGCCCCCAAGCAACCCCTGCCTTGCCCTTGGCCGGGCTGGGCGTGAGTTCGATGAGGAGCTTGTGTGGCAGAGCATCGGGGATTCAGGTTCAGCTGCCATAGGTGTGAGGCCTGGCTCACACTTTGGACAAGTGAGTTCACCTCCCTGAGCTGTAGTTTTATTGCCTGGAAAAATGGTGACCACCTCTTAGCACCGTTCTCAGATGGAATTGAGGAAATGCTTAAAAGCACACCTCAGTGGTGTGCTCTTGAAGCTGTCCCTCTTGTTGATAGTTGCTTTTTTTTTTTTTTGGCTGATTTCTGTGTCATTCTTGCCATGGGGCTAAAAACTTAGATATATCTGAGACACCTTCTAAGTCTGCTGGGGTTATATACCCTGCATCTCTGGGAAGAATGAAAATCCTGGAAGGCAGGTTGAAACATCAAGTGAGCCTGTTGGTACCCACATGTGTCCTTGGTTTTCTCTCTTGTTCCAGGGCAACATGCAGGTTCTGGTTACATACGGTGGTGACCCTATCCCCAAAAGCCCATTCACCGTGGGTGTGGCTGCTCCGCTGGATCTGAGCAGGATAAAAATTAATGGACTGGAAAACAGTAAGTGTGTCAAGAGTGGAGGGGGAGACGGGTCATTGAAGAGCAGTCAGAATCCCTTCAAAGACAATTCGCAGAGGAGCAAATTCTGCCATGTGAGACTGCAGTCCAGCAGACTCGCAATTGAGTTAGGGCCGTGCTGTAGAGTAGCTCTGTGACCCTGCCTGTCCCTTCACCTCACTAAGCCTCCCTTGTCTCCTTTGTTCAGTGGAGGTGGGGGAAGAAGACTCACAGGCCTATTGTGAGAATTAAATGAGCCAGTAATTCAGGAGCTGACTCAGAGGCAGCCCTCAGTAACTGCTGGCCTCGCAGGGAAGGTTTTCATGACAAGGAGAATTGGAGGCATGCCGCTTTCCGGTAAATGTCTGTTGTACCAACTGTTCTTGACCATTGAATCCACCTTAGGGTCAACAGTTGAGCGTAAAAACCAATTCCCAGGCACTCAGAAACCACAACTATGATGCATCTCTCTATTCCCATCCAGATGTTCCTTTACTTTGTTAGGGATCTTATTAGTACAAGCTCATTTCACGTAATGAAACTCCATGAATCAATGATAAAGTAAAGAGAATAGCATAATAGAGGCACTGATATGCTGCTCACTCAGCTTCTCAAGTTTAACACATGATCACAGAGTACATAATGAGAAAACGCTGGGCTGGAGGAAGCACACGCTGGAATGAAGATTGCCAGGAGAAATATCAATAACCTCAGATAAGCAGATAACACCACCCTATGGCAGAAAGTGAAGAAGAACTAAAGAGCCTCTTGATGAAAGTGAAAGAGGAGAGTGAAAAAGTTGGCTTAAAGCTCAACATTCAGAAAATGAAGATCATGGCATCCGGTCCCATCACTCATGGCAAATAGATGGGGAAACAGTGGCTGACTTTATTTTTCTGGGCTCCAAAATCACTGCAGATGGTGATTGCAGCCATGAAATTAAAAGACACTCCTTGGAAGGCAAGTTATGACCAACCTAGACAGCATATTAAAAAGCTGAGACATTACTTTGTCCACAAAGGTCCATCTAGTCAAGGCTGTGGTTTTTCCAGTGGTTATGTATGGATGTGAGAGTTGGACTATAAAGAAAGCTGAGCACCGAAGAATTGATGCTTTTGAACTGTGGTGTTGGAGAAGACTCTTGAGAGTCCCTTGGACTGCAAGGAGATCCAACCAGTCTATCCTAAAGGAGATCAGTCCTGGGTGTTCATTGGAAGGACTAATGTTGAAGCTGAAGCTCCAATACTTTGGCCACCTGATGCATCTGTACTTAACTGCCAACAGAAAATGTTGAGCAGCATTTACTCCACACTAAAGTTGCCCTGAGATACCACATGTCTTCAGCTTCCCTTTTTGCATCAGTGTATCTTGAAGAACATTCATACCTTGATCCTTTTGTCGGTGTGGCCACAGCCTGGATGCATTTCAGTGGCATGTGTTTTTCTAGTTTAGGGGTCACGTGGGGCTCCGTATACACCCATAGGACAGCATTCTTATGCTTATGAGGGTTTCTCCAGGTTTTGGGGGAATGCTTGGAGAGCACCTTCAGGGTGCTGTGACCCAAATGTACAAATTGTGAGTGAGGCCAGCTCCCAGATCCAGGGGCTCTGAAGCAAGAGCTTGATGCTGGCTTTTGTCCCATGGAGAAGGAAATGGCAACCCACTCCAGTATTTTTGCCTGGAGAATCCCATGGACGGAGGAGCCTGGTGAGCTACAGTCCACGGGGTTGCAAAGAGTCGGACATGACTGAGCGACTTCACTTTGTCCCTGGGGAGCAGCCACTGTCTAATCCTTCAGGTNATGGAGAAGGAAATGGCAACCCACTCCAGTATTTTTGCCTGGAGAATCCCATGGACGGAGGAGCCTGGTGAGCTACAGTCCACGGGGTTGCAAAGAGTCGGACATGACTGAGCGACTTCACTTTGTCCCTGGGGAGCAGCCACTGTCTAATCCTTCAGGTGTCCCCTTGGTACTCCTTTCTCCAAGACACTGAGGATTTTGACTCAGACTAGGATGAGAACGAAGCCAATTAGGAAGAGTCTTTGGGATGTGGATCTCTGAGGCCTCTTTGTTTGTGGCTTGGTACCGTTCATCTTGGCATGCCCTGTATTGCCCCAGTCAGGACTTCCCTGGGTTGTGCTAGGGGCCCTGGGCTCCCAGTGCTTTTGTTTTGATTCAAAGTCCCTTCCTTGTTATTGTCAAATGGAACACATGGGTGTTCTGTGGCCCCTGCTTTGCGAATACTTTTAAAGCATCAGCACAGTACAGAGAGTCACTTCTCAGGACTTGCTTCAGTGCCTCTGCGTTGGCCAGCTCTGTGACTTCTGCCTTCTTTGGCTGTAGAATGGAATTTGCTGCCAAGAACCAGTAAATAAAACATTGGCTTCTGGGAGTGTTTTGATGCAAAGTTAATAATGAAAGTAGGCAGAGAAGCGGCAACAGAATCAGGTTGTAACTTACTGTAGATCCTAGGGCCAAGTCAATTTAGATCAGTGTCCCAGCTTTGTGGACTGTGAAATAGGTACCCCAGACAACTCACTTCACACCCCCTGCCCCCCAGGTCTCAGTTATCTGTTAAATTCTTTGGTTACTAATACATACACTACAGGGTTGTGATGAAAATTAAAAGAGATGATATGCTGTCCTCATGCCTGGTATATAAAATGCATTCAGTGAATGATGACTGTCATTATCATCAGTGGTTACCTCATCTTCTTGTACTGGTTATTATTGAGGCTAGAATGCTGATTATTCATATTCAGTCTTGCCTCTCATCCTGAGTCAACCAATGTTTGTTGCAGAAGCTGAGAAAACATTCTGTGTCCAAGGAGCCATCTCTGCTCTCAGCAGTATTTTTCCTGCAGGGTCAGCTCATCCCTCTGGCTTGTTTCTCTTTGCAGGAGTCGAAGTTGGGAAGGACCAGGAGTTCGCCGTGGACACCAGGGGAGCAGGAGGCCAGGGGAAGCTGGACGTGACGATCCTAAGCCCCTCAAGGAAGGTCGTGCCGTGTCTGGTGGCACCCGTGGCAGGCCGGGAGAGCAGCACAGCCAAGTTCATCCCACGGGAGGAAGGGCTGTATGCCATCGACTTGACCTATGACGGACATCCTGTGCCCGGAAGCCCTTACATGGTGGAGGCCTCGCTGCCACCTGATCCCACCAAGGTCAGTTTTTCATTTCTGTTCCAGAACATGTCATCTCTTGGCAGATGTAACAGTCCTTCTTCAGTTCTGCTTGGTGAAAACCCTTAGAAAATTGTTTTGTAGTCAAAAGCAGTTATAGGTTTTTCCTGGTGGCCCAAGGGTTAATACTTTTTGCCCTCAATGTAGGGGGTGCAGGTTCAATTCATGGTCAGGGAACTAAGATGCTGCATGCCCCCCCCCAAATAAAAAGACAATGCCCATTAAATTAAACTGCACTGAAACGATCAACAAAAAAGAAAACAAGCCCGTAAGTCAGTTCCCAGTGACTGGTAGTGGCTCTGTCTCCTGTAATCCAGCGTGAAGGGTCTTGTGCGAAGCTGGGTCCTAGTCCTGCTCCTCCTCTCGCTCTGGCTGTGAACCTTTGGTGAGGGACTCCTGTCCTTCATTTATCAGCATTATAACGGTACTCCCTGCGAAGTGGGCCTTCGGGGTGAGGTCAGATGGTGGGTGTGGAGGCCTCAGTCTGGCGTCTGGCACATGCAGTGAGCTCATCCTACGCAAGCTATTATAATGAGACTTGGCCAATACAAAGAAAAGTAGATTCTTCTCATTATCATTTCTTCCTTGTGGCCCTGAGTCAAAGGTTCCAAAGTATTTCCAATGTTCTGCATGGCATGAATCCTATAAAAGTGTCTCATTTGTTGAATCTCACATGAAAGCCCCATTCGCTCCCTCTTTTTTTTTTTTCCCTTTAGCCATGGACTTTATTGTTTGAATATTTGCAATTATTATTCTATACACAAATGTTAACTTCTTACAAAACTCTGTATTCCATATTGCTAGGTCACTTCACTCTTCATTTTATGTCACATTTCCATCAAGAACTATTTCTCCAAATCACAATCTGCCTGATTGTGTGTTGTTGTTCAGTTGCTAAGTTGTATACAANACTTCTTACAAAACTCTGTATTCCATATTGCTAGGTCACTTCACTCTTCATTTTATGTCACATTTCCATCAAGAACTATTTCTCCAAATCACAATCTGCCTGATTGTGTGTTGTTGTTCAGTTGCTAAGTTGTATACAACTCTCCGATGCCGTAGACTAGCCCACCAGGCTCATCTGTCCATGAGATTTTCCAGGCAAGAATGCTGGAGTGGGTTGCCATTTCCTTCTCCACGCTCCCTCTTTTAAAAGCATTTCTTTTTTAATGTTCTTCTTTTCTTTTTTAAATCTGACTTTATTCTTTAGAGCAGTTTTAGGTTCATAGTAATATTGAGAGGGCGGCACAGAGATTCCCCTCGCCCCACATTTATAACCTCCCCATGGTCACCATCCTCCCCGGGCTGCTACAGCTGTTAGAGTGGATGAATCTACGCAAACATCGTAGTCACCTAAAGTCTGTAGTTTCTGTTAGGGTTCACTCTTGGTGTTATATAGTCTGTGGGTTTGGACAAGCATATAATGACATGTATTCATTACAGTTTAGTTTTTTATCATGTTGAATTTGTCGAGGGAGGTGTAGCAGCCAAAGCCACAGTGAAATCCATGAAAGCCATTCAGTGAGTGCTTAGCCCAGGAAACTGCAGTGCGTTTGTTGGACTGGATGTTAGGTGTCCAGCTTGGGCACTGGAGGCGAGGCTGGCAGGACAGAGGGGACCACGCCTCTGCCGGGCCCTTCTGTGCTGAGTGTGCTCCCTTTGTCAGCCGTCTCAGCATCCACTGAATGAAACATGGCCATAACGTGGCACTGTGGGTGAGCGAGTGTGACACATTAGTCCCCAGGGAGAAGGACCTTCATCCAAGAGCAGTTGAGTGCTGAGTGCAGACTTGGCTGTTGAAAGCAGGGCTTGCTGAGTGGCCGACACCAGCATAAAGCCGAGTCTGACTTTTATTCTGTGTTCAAACAGGTGAAGGCCCATGGTCCTGGCCTCAAAGGTGGTCTTGTGGGCAAGCCTGCCGAGTTCACCATCGACACTAAAGGAGCTGGAACTGGAGGTCTTGGCCTAACCGTGGAAGGCCCGTGTGAGGCCAAAATTGAATGCTCAGACAACGGCGATGGGACCTGCTCCGTCTCCTACCTTCCGACGAAGCCTGGGGAGTACTTTGTCAACATTCTCTTCGAAGAAGTCCACATACCTGGTTCTCCCTTCAAAGCTGACATTGAAATGCCCTTTGACCCCTCCAAAGTCGTGGCATCCGGCCCGGGCCTCGAGCACGGGAAGGTGGGCGAGGCCGGGCTGCTCAGCGTGGACTGTTCGGAAGCCGGGCCAGGGACCCTGGGCCTGGAAGCTGTCTCAGACTCAGGGGCAAAAGCCGAAGTCTGTATCGAGAACAACAAAGATGGTACCTACGCGGTGACCTATGTGCCCCTGACAGCCGGCATGTACACGCTGACCATGAAGTATGGCGGGGAGCTGGTGCCGCACTTCCCCACCAGGGTCAAGGTGGAGCCCGCCGTGGACACCAGCAGGGTCAAAGTCTTTGGGCCAGGAATAGAGGGAAAAGGTAGGTTTCATGAAAAAAGAAGGAGGCCACCGAAGTAACAGGGGATGCCCCTGAAGCTCAGAATGTCAGGACTGCAAACTCAAATGTCTGCAGAGATCAGGCCAGGTGGCAGAAAACTCACCCGTGGTCTCTGCATCAGCAAGTGGCAGAGGAGACCAGAGCGGAGGGTGAGCGCGTGGTGTTTCTGCTGCTCAGCCCCTCTTTCTGCACAATCCCGGCACTGTCAGCAGATTTCCCTTGCCTCTTTTCTTTCTGGCAAAGCTAGAGATCATGAATTTTTTTTCTTTCAAATGTGGATACAGAACATATTGCATTTTTAGCACTTACCTGAAAAAGGTTTAAATGTGCTGCTGGCTGATACCACCCTTGCTGTCTTCACCCTTTGGGCTGTCCTGAATCTCATGTTTCTCTCAAGAAGTGGGCAGGTGGTTATGTTGTTACTTGGGGAGCCTACCCTGGAAGAATCATCTTTTGCCAGGGAAATTGAAGGTTGGGGTGCGGGCATTAATATTCCTGATTCTGAGACAAAGAAACTGGTTGTCTTGGCATTCATTGAAACTAGAATAAAGTGCTGAGAACCATGCCTCTAGGGTTTGCTGCCGAATATGAGGTGTTAGCTATATTCTTTCTTTTTTTTTCCTTTTTGGCCACACCACACATGTGGGATCTTAGTTCCCTAACCAGGGATCCAGCCCAAGCCTCCTACCATGGGAACTCGAAATCTTTTTTTTTTTAATTGGAGGATAATTGCTTTACAATAAGAAGCTCAGACTCTTAATCATTGGACTGCTGAGACAGCCTCTGTCCAAGATATTCATTCTTTTTAAAAAATGTTTTTAAAAATTTATTTGTATGGCTGTGCTGGGTCTTAGTGGCAGCATGCAGAATGTGAGATCTTTAGTTGTGCCACAAGGGATCCAGTTCCCTGACAAGGGTTGGAACCCGGGCCCCTGCATTGGGAGCTCGGAGTCTTAGCCACTGGAGCACCAGGGAAGTCCCATTTGGTGACATTCTTACCTGTGTGATTGTTCTGCAGATGTGTTTCGTGAAGCCACCACCGATTTCACGGTAGACTCGCGCCCCCTGACACAGGTCGGAGGCGACCACATCAAGGCCCACATTGCCAACCCCTCTGGAGCCTCCACGGAGTGTTTCGTCACAGACAATGCTGATGGGACCTACCAGGTGGAATACACGCCCTTCGAGAAAGGTGAGTTGTCTTCTTGCTTAGAGCTGTGCTAGACTGCCTCTCCCAGTGACTGGCGCTAAGTCCTGCCCCCTGTGCTTTGCCTGCCTCAGCAGAAGTATGGGCACAGTGACTGGGGAACGTGGAAACCTGCCTCCCCAGCAGAGCCCTCTGCCTGCTTGGGCCCTGATGCTTTGGCTCTGTTGTGTAACAACAGTTGGGCTGACTTTAGCCTCAGACTCATCTGAGCAGGTTATGGGGTGGTGTCATGGCATGTTGCTCATTTGTGCAATTCCTTAACATGATTCTTTCTTTTTAAAATTTACTTATTGTTTTGCTGCGCTGGGTCTTTGTTGCTTTCTTTCCGTGGGCTTTCTCTAGTTGTGCCGAGCAAGGGTTACTGTTCTTATTGCAGTGGCTTCATTGTTGAGGAGCATGGGCTAGAGGCACGTGGGCTTCAGTAGTTGGAGCAGACGGGCTCAGTAGTTGCAGCCTACGGACTCTAGACTGTGGACTCAGTAGTGGCACACGGGCTTAATTGCTTCTTGGCATGTGGAATCTTCCCAGACCAGAGATCAAATCCTAGCCCCCTGCATGAGCAGGCAGATTCATATCCACTGCACCTCTAGGGAAGTCCAAGTTCTTTCTTAATATTATGAATTATTTAAAATTTTGATAAATCATAAAATCATAAAAAAATATATAAGCAGCATATGTCCTCATTCCCTGTATATATAATCCCTGGACATTATGGAGTAGATATTTTCGGTCTCTTTTCATGAATGCTTTTCTATTTTATAGCTTATTCTTTGTCTTTTGATTAGTGACTGGGTATTTTGTCATATCAAGATGGTGTGTTTAAGATGACTGTCTTGAAAATAAACTGAGGGATATTTGCTTGGACAGACCTTGTGTGTGTGTTGGGAAATGGGGTGGGCATGTGATTGCCAAGTGAACAAAAGCATAAACAGTTTGTATTTTTTAAACTCAAATCATACCAGCATTGCTATTTGTTTAACCTGTCCTTTCCGAATAGCTTGAGGTAGCATATAGACTTGAATGCTAGAGTGCTGTTTTCTGCAAACAAGTGGCTCTTGTGCAAGTAAATTTTTCTGTGTTGTATTGAACAGGCCTCCACGTAGTGGAGGTAACCTACGATGACGTGCCTGTCCCAAATAGCCCCTTTAAAGTGGCTGTGACCGAAGGCTGCCAGCCTTCTCGGGTTCAAGCTCAAGGACCTGGATTGAAAGAGGCTTTCACCAACAAGCCCAACGTCTTCACAGTGGTTACCAGGTAAGCAAAGGCCTGGATTCATGTGTTGACTCTGTAAAAGGAGAGTAGCCCTGGGTATTTTAAGTGCTCTCAAAATGTTTTATAGGTGTATCATGGTTTCCCAACTCTTTTTTTCTTTTGAACTTTTTCTTTTGTGTTGGGGTATAGCTGATTAACAACGTTGTGTTAGTTTTAGGTGAACAGCGAAGGGACTCAGCCATACGTATATATGAACCTAGTCTCTCCCAAACCTCCTTCTATCCAGGCTTCCATATTACACTGAACAGAGTTCCGTGTGCTTTACAGTAGGTCCTTGTTGGTTTTCTGTTTTAAATAGAGCAGTGTGTATGTGATCTTCCCACACTACCCATTCCCCCAAGCAACCATAGGTTCCTTTTATAAGTCTGTGCGCCTCTTTCTGTTTTGTAAGTAAGTTCTTACTTATGATTTCCCAACTTTTGAGAGGCTTTTTATTTCATGATTTGTGAGGCATCTTCCTCTGTAGAGACTTATATTACAGAAGAAGACCAGGTATGCTTTTAAAAGCACCAAAAAGCTGTTGATAATAGTCATAAAACTGCTGAGCAAAGCAGGCCTAGATAGAAGCTCATTAACTTGATAATTCAGAAATGTAGAGCAGATGTCATAGTTAAGTGAAATATTAGAAGTATTCCTATTAAAACTGGTCACAAGTCACAAACCTGAATTGTCCTTTCATTCCCAGCCAATACAATTAGATAAGATAAACAAATGAAGGGTAAGTGTTGGAAAGGAGGGGTGAAAGCTGTTTTTATTTATATTACACTGTTGAGAAATTCATATTACACTGTGAGTGGTATCACAGTAGTTGAGTCCAGTTGGCTAGGTTGCATAGTTGATAGAGGGACTTACATGAATTTTGGCAGTAAGCAGCCTGGCGTGAACTACTAGTACAACTTGGCCTTATTTCTCACACTTCGCAGAGGGGCAGGAATTGGGGGTCTCGGCATAACTGTGGAGGGACCGTCCGAGTCAAAGATAAACTGCCGAGACAACAAAGATGGCAGCTGCAGTGCAGAGTACGTTCCGTTTGCTCCGGGAGATTACGACGTGAATATCACATACGGAGGTGCCCACATACCTGGTAAGCTGTCCTTCTGAGGGGAGCCCAAAGGAGAACTGATTTTTGCATGAAAGCAGGTTTGATTTAGCTTATCTCTCTGAATAGGAAAAAATGTCTGATATGTAAAGGAGCTGCAAAGGAAGAATTTTCCTTCGGGCTGCATTTCCAAGAATATTTCAATTCCCAAGAGGACCAGTAATAGGGCAAAAAACACTGGCTTAGAGTTTTGACTGAAAATTTAGTTTTGGCTGAACAACGTGGTTGTTCAGATGTTGAAGGACCTAGATCTTAAAGAAAAGCTGATTCCTCATGAAGCTGAAAATTTCCAGTTTATTTTGTGGTTAGTTCTTACTCATCTTATACACATCTTGTTTCTTCCGTTGACAGTCCTGGTAGCTGATAGACACACAAACTCAAATTTTTATAAAATTTTTATTAAATTTCTATTTAATGAGGAAATATGGACACTTACTGTGAAAAATAGGAATAATTTAATAATAATTTCCTGTTCATTACATGGTGTTTCTGTATTTCATATTGTGACCACCAAAAATGTCTCCATATGTTGTCATAAACATGCTAGGGGACAGGGTCACCTGTAGTTGAGAAACACTGCTATAAATGATTCAGACATTTTAAAAAATGACTTCTATAGTGAAGAGCTCTCTAACTTTCATGCTCCGGCCAAGGAATCTTCATAGATTCTAGTTCTGTTTATTCAATGAGGTGGTTGCCACCCAGCACCCATCCAGAAGGGTAGATGAGTATGTATGGTGTGGATACAAGACTATGGACTCCAGGGTTGCTCTTAGTCAGCTTATCTCAGGTGGCTCTAAGGGTAAAGAACCCACCTGTCAATGCAGGAGAAATTAGAGATGCAGGTTCAGTCCCTGGGCTGGGAAGATCCTGTGGAAGAGGGCATGGCAACCCACTCCAGTATTCTTGCCTGGAGAATCCCACAGACAGAGGAACCTGGTGGGCTACCATCCATAGTGTCACAGAGTTGGACACTACTGAGCGACTTAGCACACCGTGTCTCAGGTGTGGTGAGACCAGGAGAAATCTTGGGTGTCATTTGTTCTGAAGGCCATAAGCCAGGATGAGACTGAAAGGAAGGGGGCAGGGTGAGGGCCCTACATTTGGATTTCTGGAATGGCTTCCAGGAAGATGGAATGTCCCCTGACTGCTTGCCGGTTATTGTATGCAAACATGCACACACACCCATAATCACTCCTCCTTTTGCATACTGATTGGGAAGTATTGACATTCAACTCAAATTCATCCTACTCAGGTGCTTGTTGAAGCCTTCAATTCAGTTCAGTCGCTCAGTTGTGCCTGACTCTGCAAAACCCTAGGGACCTAAGCATGCCAAGCTTCCCTGTCCATCACCAACCCCAGAGCTTGCTCAAACTCATGTCCATAGAGTCGGTGATGCCATCGTTGAAGCCTTAATTCATTTAAAATGACATTTCTCCTCAAACTTGTCCTTACAGCTCTCTCAATATAGAGTTTTTAATTTCTATAATCACTTGCCAAGGGGGATTCAGCCATGGACAAGACAAAGCTCCTGCCGTTTGTGACCTTCTTGTCTAGTGTTTACAAAGAGAGCCGGGCTCAAGACAATACAGGGCCAAGGGGACCTTTTGGAGCTTTGCAAGTGTGCAGTTCTTGGGATGGGAGAGTAGAGCTTTGAGAATGGGTGGATGGCTGTCACCAAGGGGATGACCTGGTGACTCCTACTGGGAGACAGCAGTGGGGATGAGCATCTCCTGGTTTTGATGGCAACAGAACTATTTTGACTTTACTGAGAAGGTCTTCTGGATGCCTTCAGCTTTGGAATTCCCCTTGCAGAATCAGCTGAGAGGTTGGGCCCCTGTGGCTGACTCACGAGCTAGATTTAAATGGCCGAGTTGGAGCAAAACAACAGCAAGAGTCCCGACTGGAATTTTCTCATTGGATGTAGATGGGGCCTCTTTTTTTTCAGTTTACATTTTTCAGGCTCTATTGCCTCCCAGAACCAGATGCCAACTTCCAGGCCCCAGAATTTTCCCAGACAGAATCATTCAGTGAAGCATTGGTTGGTTGCCTTAGTGTCAGGCTTCACAGTGAAGAGAATGCAGAGTTTCTGCCGTGAAACATTCAACACCCTGGTTCTACTTTATTTTCATAGGAATTCTGGTTGGTTAAATATTAGCATGGTTTTTCCTGGCGTGACACAAACAAGGTATGTGTCTTACGCATAGTGGCATATTGGTTTCCTCTGATGGGCCAGCTGCGGTCTGTTGGTGGTGACTGTTTCAACCACCAGATTGACTAGAATGAGTGCATCAGGAAGAAAGGCTGTTGTGATTGATTGGTCATGTCTGCCTGGATCACAGAGCAGGAGAGTGGCATAGATTGCTTGGTATCTACCACTCTAGATCTTGAGCTACCTTGTTGGTTCTTGGCTACTCTCCTGCTAAGTTCAGACCACTTCCATGGGAGGCTAACTTGGTGATTGGCTTTAAAGTTTGTTCACTGCCATTGCATTGAATTCCTCAGCTGTATTTAAAATAAAACTCATTTTTGTTTCCAGCATGGAGCATGGTGCTTGTCTTTGCCAGGGTCAGCTGTTTATTTCACTTAGCCGAAAAACCAGATGCCACTGAAGCCTGTCTATTATTGAAAAAAAAAAAAAAAAAACCAGAGCCTTGGTTCTTTGTATGCTCTTTGTTACTTACCACCCTTGATTCTATAAAGTGCAAATGTTGAGAAACCTCAACTTACATGGCAGTTAACGTCATTAACTTTGCCAGGCGTCTCGGGGAGCCCGAGGTCTCCTGTAAGAGGTGAATGTCGCTCCTTGCTGATGGACTTGACAGCCTGAGGTGCAGTCCTGGGGACGCTGTGGCTGCTGTCTCTGGCTGACCTCTGGGGAGGTTTTTCTTGGTCTTCCTTGTGTTTTGCTCAAATCTCAACCTCCTTGCCTTTTGCAAGTTTCAGTAGTCTTTTTTTAAAATAAAAAAATTATTTTTCTTATTTGGCTGCGCCAGAGCAACTGAACTGAGCTGACCTTAGTTGTGGCACAAGTCTGGATTCATTACCTTCAGAGTCTACTGATACCTTGTACACAGCCCCAGTCTGTGTCACATATGATGGTATAGTGACTTGTTTACCTAAATCTTAGAGAGTGCTGTTCAGTACTATGGGCCTAGCACCTGGCACCATGCCTGCACATAGTAGGTGCACATGGATGCACACAGCAAGGCAGAAGGAGCTGATACAGTGAGGGCCTAAGTGGGGCAACAGGGCGGTTCTGGGCGCACACAAGCTCTCCAGTCACTAAGGGGGTTGTACTTAGAATCCTGTGACCTCTTTTCTAGGCAGCCCCTTCAGGGTTCCTGTGAAGGATGTTGTGGACCCCAGCAAGGTCAAGATCGTTGGCCCTGGGCTGGGCTCCGGTGTCCGAGCTCGCATCTTGCAGTCCTTCACGGTGGACAGCAGCAAGGCTGGCCTGGCCCCTCTGGAAGTGAGGGTCATGGGTCCACGAGGTAGGTACACACCCTTCCTTCCTGCCAGTGCTCTCCTGCCCAGGACAGGGGCAGCCTGATCCAGAGCAGGCTGTTCGCTTATGAGTTTCATCGTGAACTTAAATTTCTTAAGTTACTCTATTGCTCTGTGTGCTAGCTAAACAGTGGAAGTTCATGCTTAAAAAGTAGGCAGGCCTGTTATTTTTCTAGCAGCCTATCTTTCCCCTCATTTAATAATGTAACCCTAAGTGTCTTTTTAAAATTTTATGTATATATTTTTTCTGAAGTAATGACGTGAAGCAAGCACTATTTGGGCTCTCCCATATGAAATTATCAGAACTGCATAAGTATGTTTTGGCATTTGTGGGACTCTCTTCAGGTTGCCTTGGTAGGATCACACTCCAGATTTCTGGAAAGGACCAATACTTAGCCCACATGGCACTTGTCATTGTCCCAGCTCCCAAGAGGGGTCTCTTGGGGAATGGGCTTCCTTGGTAGTTTGACCAGCCCTTTTGCAGCCTGGAAAGCAATTTGGGTTGGGTGTGGCCAGTAGGCCCTTTTGGGACAAATGCGGATGTGTGTTGAAATTTACCTTTTTTGGAAGGTGATCGCACTTCCTCTCCCAACATATAAAAATATGCTCTTGTCTGTCTCATCTCTTGAGTTATCTGGATTTTCCCTCAATGATGTGTTCTTGGCTTCACAGAAGTGGTGAATAAGGGCTTCCTACTTTGAAGTGGAACTTTCTCCTTAATGGGGTTCAACACGAATTTATGCCCTTTGAAGCTCAGTGCAGAAGTGGTTTGGGGGAAATGAAGTCATAGGGCTGGAATTTGATTCCACCGACTTGCTGAGCTTCAAGACCTCTGCACATGCGTGTGTGTGTTGGGGGTGGGGTGTGTGAGAGAGAGAGAGTGAGGAAGAGGAGGAAAAAAAGAGGGAAAAGCTTTATTTAGACATCTACCTCTATTACAGAGGACACCGAAATAACAGCCTTTTAATTTTAGCTGATCAGAGGATTTCCTGGTCAAGGCGCAGCCCCTTGCAAGCCATTTCAGGGTTCTTTAAACGTGACCGGAAGGGTGACTTTATGGAGACAGGTTTGCATTTTCCCACTGGCTGCTGCTCTGATGTATGGAACCTGAATGCCTCTTGCTGGCCTTGCCTCTGAAACTGCCTTGGGCCTGCCTCATCTGCTTCATGAGTGTGGCATGCTTTGATTAGGCTGGCTCCCCTTCCGCTGACCCTTTCTTGAGACTCTTGATTAGAACTGGGATCTAGAATCTATCAACCTAATGCATGCCTTGACTATGATTTAATGTCCTCTCACTTGCCCTGCATGCTACACCCAGCATGCTGGCGCCATAGTGGTTTTTGCTCAAAGGTGGGTACAAGTCTTGACTGGCCGGCCCATTGGTTACCTTTTGCGGTTCGGAGTTCTGGATTCTTTGGCCTTCTTTCGGCTGTAGACTGAAATTGCCACATCCCAAGCATGCCTAGCCAGCTTGAAAGGATAGCATGTCTGCAGCATGCACCCTCCAGCAACAAGTGCAGGCAGTCTCCCTAATTATACTCTCGGTCTGACTGAGTGTACTTGAGCCAACAGAAAGCTAAAGGTGTCTCTTAGGTTCATGGTTGCATCTGTGCAACCATGAATTGGCCATCCTGTCTCCTGTGATTTCCTAGACCTCTGATTATGGCCTGCTTGCCTGTGTGTTACTCATCGGTGGAAACCCATAGCTCTCAGGGATGAATGTAATAGTTTTTGAACTCAGCCCAGGGTAGAGTGAAGGACAGACCAGGCAGTTCCAACAGCCCTCTCGTCTGTTTTTAGGCCTGGTGGAGCCAGTGAACGTGGTGGACAATGGTGATGGCACACATACAGTGACCTACACCCCATCCCAGGAGGGCCCGTACATGGTGTCTGTTAAATATGCGGATGAAGAGATCCCGCGAAGGTAAGCTCCTGACCCTTAGAGAAGGGGTCCAAGTCCATCTCAAAACCTCCTGTCTCATGATTAGCTCTGCTCTGGTGACCTATCCATCTATTCATCTACCCATGGATCTATCCATCTAGCTACCCTTCTATCCATTCATCTATCCATCTCTCTATCCATCCATCATCCACCATCTGTGTATCTTTCCATATATCCATCTGCCCATCCATTTGCCTCTCCATGTATCCATCCATCCACCCATCCATGTATTCATGTATCCACTATCCATCCATCCATCCATCCATCCATCTATCCAAGTCTCCATCCATCAATCCATCCAGCCAGTCAGCATTGTTAAAAACTGGCATGCCCTACACAAGTGTTAAAACACATTAGCCATGGTGTTTGTGTCTCCTCTCTTGGTGCCCCCTTACATTTGTTCCTTTCAGTCACCTTTAACGTAAAGATGAGCTGAAATTAAGAAGTGCATTAGTTCATCAAAGTCTTCTTTCTGGTGACTGTGCAACTTGTTTTCTAATTGGGGCAAAGATTTTTTAACTTTTTTACTAATTGAGAATTTGGTTGACAATAGCATTCTCAAGAGATGTTGTTCATATTAATACAAAGAATGTTATATAAGCTCTTCATCTCTCAGAACAGTCTACAAAGAATTTTTTTTTAGCATACTTAAAATTTGAAGTTTCACCTATACTCATAATATACATATTTTACATAAAGCTCTAGCTCCATGGAAATATATAAATCATAAGTTACATTTGTAGTATTATTAATACTTGATTAATAGGTTTTTGAATAATCTGAAAACACACTAAAATATAGAATATAAGAGGATGGGATAATAATAAAATTTAGCATCAGTTTTAATATTTTTTCTTTCTATTTTGGTGACCATTGTGTTAGGAAAACAAAAGTGGGTTATATGTTTTTGGGAAAACTCCATGCTTCCCAAACTATTATGAATATTAGTTGGTATCCCATGGAATTCAGTAAGGGAAAGCTGATTTGCTATGTGATGGTTACATGGTTGTAAATTTCTCTGGATTTAAGGCTCTTGAGTCCTAAATGCTGTAGAAATCCCCCACTCGACCCCAGTCTCTTTGTGTGAGAGAGGTCAGATGCAGCTGTACCGAAGTGTATCCGTACTGACTTGGGGTGTGCATGTGTCTCTCAAGTCCCTTTAAGGTCAAGGTCCTTCCCACATACGATGCCAGCAAAGTGACTGCCAGTGGCCCTGGCCTCAGTACCTACGGTGTGCCTGCCAGTCTGCCTGTGGAGTTTGCTATCGATGCCAGAGATGCTGGGGAAGGCCTGCTTGCTGTTCAGATAACGGTAATGTTGAGTTATTTTTCTGGAGCCAGACTGCATTAGTAAGATCTCATTTCCCAGTCAGGGATAAGAATCAGATTTTAACAACCAATTCCTGATCTCACGAAAATGCTTGTCAGATTTCCCCACTGGAGAGTCAGTAATTGTGCCGGCAAGCAAACGTGCTCACCTGAGAAATCTAAGGGTTTGACTCCAGGTACCACTTTTGGTGAATCTCATGTATTTTGCTCCCTATTATAACTGCTCCTACATTTTAAATTTTTGAATGTTTAAAACTTTGGATTAGTTAGGACTAATTTCTACTGTATATCACAGTAAACCCCTAAATAAAAGTGGCTAAACACATTCATAGTTCTCTCGAGTTAGAGGGGTTTGGAGGCCAGGTAAAGTCCCTGGGTGCTGTGTGACTTAGCAAAGAAGTAGGCTCCACCTCTCTTCTCCTCTGTTCTACCGTGTGGCTTCTGTCCCTGAGTTCTCCCCATGAACCTTGAGGCTGCTGGTGTGCTGGCCATCCAACCCACTTGGCAAGCAAGAAAGAGGAAGAGAGGCAGAGGGGACCTTCCGACTCTTCAGCAGCCCAGTTAGACTCCCTCCTGAGACTTTCACCCTCTTCTCGTGTGGTGGAAGTTTGTCACGAGTCATGGCTGTGCCTAGTGGCCAATCAGTTCTCTTATGCAGCCCAATTAGACGTCCCTCCTGAGACTTCCACCCTCTTCTCATGTGCTGGAAGTTTGTCACGAGTCATGGCTGTACCTAGTGGCCAAGGATACTAGAAAGTGGCATGTCATGTTCTGGTAACAGCACACCTAGCTAAGAATTAGGGTCCTGGTAGTAAAGAGAGAAGGGGGAGTGAAGGTGATGGTGTGCATTCAGGAGCCTCTGCCCCCTTGTCTCCCTACATTTCAGTGGATTTGGAGATAGAACTATTTGTTCCTTTGACAGAAAAGTCACTAAAATTAGCCATGTCCATCACAGTGTTAAAGAGATCTGTGACCCTCTGCTTCCCACCACTGCCAAAATGTATTAAACCAGAAATTCTTTCCCCACATTAATTAATGAGCAAACTATGTCAAGGTTTTCCTTGAATGGTTAGATGACAACATCCTAAATAGCGTTTCTCTGTGATCCACAGGACCAAGAGGGGAAACCCAAAAGAGCTATTGTCCATGATAATAAAGATGGCACGTATGCCGTCACTTACATCCCGGACAAGACTGGACGGTATATGATTGGGGTCACCTATGGCGGGGATGACATCCCATTGTCTCCCTACCGCATCCGGGCCACACAGACGGGTGATGCCAGCAAGTGCCTGGCCACAGGTGAGTGCAGCTCAAGGACTTTGGCATCACAAAGCCAGCACATGCCACCTCATCCTCGTGTGATCAGGGCAAGATGCTCAGCTATTCTCAGCCTCAGTCAGACTTAGACAGAAGGCCTTTCTGGAAAACATTTAAGTTCACGAAGTTCTTCCAAGGATCAGAGACTTTCATAGGGCTATTACAGAGAATCAAATGAGGTCGTACTTGAGAAGTGATTAGCACAATACCTGGCCCGTGGAAACTATTATAATTACTTTCACAATGGGTGATTTGTTGCGATTTCAACTGTCATGGCAGCTCCAATAAAAACATCAAATGTATGCCTTTCATGAGTAGATGGTTTAGTTTTAGAGATTTACTCAAGAACATTTCAGGCCAGCACTAGAGAAACGCATTAGAGGACCTAGGTTTTTCCTCAATACTCAGGACTTATGTTTGTCTTGGGAATTTTCTAGGAATATTTGAGTATCATAGTTCCTTCCATTTCTAAGACACAACCATTTGAATATCATGGGCAACTTTGATGCTGCTTCAAGCAGATTTCAAACCATGAATCCTTTCTCTGAAAGGAAACAGGTTTGCTTCTCTTTAAATAAAACTTTAACAGAGGTCCACCCTGGATGTTTCCTGTTTCTCTCATCTTATTCTGAATGGAGAAATGCTTTTGGCTTTTAGGTTGTAAAAGCCAAAGCTTTGGCAAGATTATAAATGGCTCGTATTGGCTCAGCACCCACCACAAAATTGAGAAATTCTCTAACACTGGCCAGTGTGCCCCCTGTCAGGTCTATGCTGTTCCAGGGACAGCTGGATTGTGTTTTGGTAATCTGTTGTTCAGTCACTAAGTTGTGTCCGACTCTTTTTAACCCCATAGACTGCAGACGCCAGGCTTCTCTGTCCTTCAATACCTCCTGGAGTTTGCTCAGATTCATGTCTATTGAGTCGGTGATACCATCCAACTGTCTTCATCCTCTGTCACCCCCTTCTCCTCTTTGCCTCACTCTTTCCCAGCATCAGGGTCTTTTCCATTGAGTTGGCCCTTCGCATCAGGTGGCCAAAGTATTGGAGCTTCAACTTTAGCATCAGTCCTGCCAATGAATATTCAGGATTGATTTCCCTTAGGATTGCCTTGTTTGATGTGCTTGCTGTTTAAGGGACTCCCAGGAGGTCAGGACTTCCTCCTGGCTTTCCAGGCTCTTCTGCCTCCTCCAGCTGAGGCAGGAGACTGCTCAGCCTGGGGTCTCATTTGGCACCCCCCTTAGTCCGTCATTCAGGGCCATACTGTCATCTTCCCTCTACTGCTCACTGTCTCAGCATGTTCTTATCACTCCCTGTTGTGTCCACACACTTTGGGTTGCCTTTTCCAGTGTGCTTCTTGCACTCCCTGATCTGTGACGCTGAAGAAGCTGAAGTTGAACGGTTTTATGAAGACCTACAAGACCTTTTAGAACTAACATCCAAAAAAGATGTCCTTTTCATTATAGGGGATTGGAATGCTAAAGTAGGAAGTCAAGAAACACCTGGAGTAACAGGCAAATTTGGCCTTGGAATGCGGAATGAAGCAGGGCAAAGACTAATAGAGTTTTGCCAAGAAAATGCACTGGTCATAGCAAACACCCTCTTTCAGCAACATAAGAGAAGACTCTACACATGGACATCACCAGATGGTCAACACCGAAATCAGATTGATTATATTCTTTGCAGCCAAAGATGGAGAAGCTCTATACAGTCAACAAAAACAA
>SJYX01012055.1:17440-51641 GCA_006410675.1 Oreotragus oreotragus | reverse complement strand
AAGACGCTTACTCCTTGGAAGAAAAGTTATGACCAACCTGGATAGTATATTCAAAAGCAGAGACATTACTTTGCCGACTAAGGTCCGTCTAGTCAAGGCTATGGTTTTTCCTGTGGTCATGTATGGATGTGAGAGTTGGACTGTGAAGAAAGCTGAGTGCCGAAGAACTGATGCTTTTGAACGGTGGTGTTGGAGAAGACTCTTGAGAGTCCCTTGGATTGCAAGGAGAACCAACCAGTCCATTCTGAAGGAGATCAACCCTGGGATTTCTTTGGAAGGAATGATGCTAAAGCTGAAACTCCAGGACTTTGGCCACCTCATGCGAAGAGTTGACTCATTGGACAAGACTCTGATGCTGGGAGGGATTGGGGGCGGGAGGAGAAGGGGACGACCGAGGATGAGATGGCTGGATGGCATCACGGACTCGATGGACCTGAGTCTGAGTGAACTCCGGGAGATGGTGATGGACAGGGAGGCCTGGCGTGCTGCGACTCATGGGGTCGCAAAGAGTCGGACACGACTGAGCGACTCAACTGAACTGAACTGATCTGTGGATCATCAGTAAAGGGGTGCCATAGATGAGGGGAGGCAGACACCGGTCATCATTTGGAGGCTAAGGTTGAGTCTTCCTTAGCCTGGAGTGCCCATCCTTCAGAGTTCCGCTTCCTCAGGAATGCCTGGCGCTGGGGCAGCCCTGGGATGTGTCTTTAAACTCTCACCTAGGAGGCTTCTCTGAAGGTTGAGTCTTCCTTAGCCTGGAGTGCCCATCCTTCAGAATCCCCCTTCCTCAGGAATGCCTGGCGCTGGGCAGCCCTGGGATGTGGAGGCTTCTCTGAAGAACCGCCACTGACTGCTTTTTGTTTTGCACCACGCCGCTCTTGGGGTCTTAGTTCCCCAAACAGGGATGGAACCCACGTCCCGGGCAGTGCACGCGAGGAATCCTGACCACTGGACTGCGAGGGAATTCCTGGTTATTATCGTCATTATTTTCTGTGTGACTTAGTCCTCCCTGGCGTTTCCACTGCAGACGGAACTGTCATACTTAGTGTCCAGCCTGGCTCCATCCGCCCAGTTAGATTTTGAGCATCTTGAGAGCTGAGACGGTGGTGTGCTCCCCTTTGTATGTATCTGGCACTTAAATGCCCAGTATTGTTTGCTGATGAAAGTCAACCTTCATCCCCATACCCTGGAATGCCAGCAAAGCAGGTTTAACATATGGTTGTCACTCAGAACTCACAGATGCTCCTTATTTAGTTAATAAGTGATGTATAGAATGCTCCCTGGAGAAGCATCTTCCCTGGGGCACTTCTGCGCCATCCCTCTGCACAGCAGCAGCTGAGGGTCTGACGTTCATTCACAGATAGAACAAAGGTGTGCAGTTTGTTCTTGGGTCTCTAGGGCAGATGTCTGTGGGTTAAGCTCCCATACTTTCCTCTTAAACTTTCCTCCAGGGCCTGGAATCGCCTCTACTGTGAAAACTGGCGAGGAAGTGGGCTTTGTGGTCGATGCGAAGACCGCTGGGAAGGGTAAAGTGACCTGCACAGTTTTGACCCCAGACGGCACAGAGGCTGAGGCCGAGGTCATCGAGAACGAGGACGGCACCTATGACATCTTCTACACAGCTGCCAAGCCAGGCACCTACGTCATCCATGTGCGCTTTGGTGGCGTCGATATTCCCAACAGTCCCTTCACTGTCATGGTAAGGAAACTCCCTTCTCTAGAGCGTGCAGTTGTTAGCACAGACAGTAACAGCTGCTGATTGTTAAACCCCGACTGAGGCTTCCTGGGCCAGTTTTGTTTTGTTTTGTTTATTTTTTTTTTTTTTTAAATCTCCTTAAGCAATCAGGACCTTGCAATAATCTCTAGAGACCCAGGGACACTTTGTCTCTAAGTGATTTTAAGGAATCGTATTGGCAATCAAAGTATCCATCATGCTACTGGGTCTTAGGCCATGTCGTGGCCTAAGCCCAGTTCAGAAAAATTACACTTTGACCCAAAAAAATGTCCATAAGTAAAACATTACAGTTTTTCCTTCTGCTGGTTCTCCCTCTTCCCTTCTCCCCTGGAGGAGAGAGGCTCCCATGCTCTTGATATTAGAGACTTGTCTCTCATGTCTGAGGACTCAAAGTACCTCCAGTTGTGTTTTGGAAAGATTCAGAACTTTGATGATGAGAGGGAAATAGCTTGTCTTTTGAAGCTAGGAACATCTGCAATAAAAGGAAGGCATTATGCAAATCCTCTGGGCCAGAGAATGGCTAGACCCTTTAATTTTCAAGTCTGAGTGACATTTAGATCTTCCTTTGATTACTTAGGTTCTTACAACAGGAAAGGGGGTTAGAAACCTTAGGAGCAGTCCTTCATTTCACCCCTAAAACTAAGCATTGTTGGCCCTGTTACAAATGCCACATAGGAACAGGGATCAGGCTGAAGTCTGCTGAACTCAGACTGCCCGCTTGGCACTGTCGCTGCACACTGTCCTCACTGACGTCCTTTGATGTAACGGGAGCAGGCCACAAAGTTCACAGACCTCGGTGGCCTGGCCTGTGCATGGCCTGCAAAGCTCCTTCTGATGATTTGACTTTACACAGCCGCAGAGAAGGGCGTGAAGACCATTGCAGCAGAAGGTCGCGTCTGTCTCCCACTCTATAAACAGCTGTACCTTTATTCTTTTCCATAGATGTTTGCTTATCTGTAAACATTGCGCTTGAGACCTGGAACCCTTTTATGTCTCGAGGATGGAGATTCTTGTCAGCGTTTGACACTGTTGACTTGGGAGTGTTTTTCTCCTTCAGGAGAGAAAGAGATGCAGCTAGAGAGTTTATGTCCTAATTTACAGAGAAGTCCCAGTTGTAGCTTTAAGGATCTGTTTTAGCCCACAGGAGTTTTTTCTGGTTGGTTAGATTGGGCAGAGGTTGCCATCCTACTGGAGTAATGAGCTGGGGAAAAGAGACCACATTTAGAGGGTGGGAATGAGAAAATCTGAAAGCGAACACCAAGGACCGGTCTAGCAGATGAGTCAGAAACTTGAAGAGGGGTTCGCCAAACTCTTTAGGAATGAATGTCTCTTCAGCCCTGGGATGCATACAAAGCAAGACTACTTTGTGTAAATTCTCCTCCCCTCCCCCAACGACTGCCAAAGGCAGAAGGGGTGACACTCAGGGCACATGATTTAGGTCTTCATTCTTTGAACTTGCTCCAGACTTTCCTGGATGGGGTGACTTTTTGTTAATTGGCCTCTTGCGGGTAGTTTCCCTTCCTTCCCCTACAGGAAGGGGCCAAAGGGACAGGAACACCCAGTACTTCCTTTGTAGCCAATGTGTGCGGGAGCCCCAGCAGGCTGGTTCACTTAAATGCATCACACAGGTGCGCACAGCAGGGCATGGGTTTTGCAGCTTCTCTGCCTGTTGCCATTGAGGAGTCATTGATCAAAGGCTATAGCATAGCCATTGCAAGATCTTACTGGCTGAGGTGTCCTGGACTCGCCCCCAATCTGAGACGGTCCGGGAATTGTGGAATAGGGCTGTTTCAAATGTTGAAGTTTACCAAGCTGCCTTTGTAAGTGAAGCACCTTTCTGACATGCTAGAATTCACAGGAAAGACCAAACATGGGCACAGTTTTCCTCCAGGGGGGAGGATTTCTAGTTCTTGTATTTTTATTTATGTTTTGGCTGTACCATGTGATCTTCGTTCCCTGACCAGAGATGGACCCTGTGCCCCATACGGTGGAAGCATAGAGTCTCAACCACTGGACCACCAGGGAGGTATCAACACATACCAAGTAACAGGAGATCCCTTTCCCAATCTCATGCTGCAGGGGTGGCCAGTGTTAGGGGTTTTTTTTTTTTNTTTTTTTTAAATCTCCTTAAGCAATCAGGACCTTGCAATAATCTCTAGAGACCCAGGGACACTTTGTCTCTAAGTGATTTTAAGGAATCGTATTGGCAATCAAAGTATCCATCATGCTACTGGGTCTTAGGCCATGTCGTGGCCTAAGCCCAGTTCAGAAAAATTACACTTTGACCCAAAAAAATGTCCATAAGTAAAACATTACAGTTTTTCCTTCTGCTGGTTCTCCCTCTTCCCTTCTCCCCTGGAGGAGAGAGGCTCCCATGCTCTTGATATTAGAGACTTGTCTCTCATGTCTGAGGACTCAAAGTACCTCCAGTTGTGTTTTGGAAAGATTCAGAACTTTGATGATGAGAGGGAAATAGCTTGTCTTTTGAAGCTAGGAACATCTGCAATAAAAGGAAGGCATTATGCAAATCCTCTGGGCCAGAGAATGGCTAGACCCTTTAATTTTCAAGTCTGAGTGACATTTAGATCTTCCTTTGATTACTTAGGTTCTTACAACAGGAAAGGGGGTTAGAAACCTTAGGAGCAGTCCTTCATTTCACCCCTAAAACTAAGCATTGTTGGCCCTGTTACAAATGCCACATAGGAGCAGGGATCAGGCTGAAGTCTGCTGAACTCAGACTGCCCGCTTGGCACTGTCGCTGCACACTGTCCTCACTGACGTCCTTTGATGTAACGGGAGCAGGCCACAAAGTTCACAGACCTCGGTGGCCTGGCCTGTGCATGGCCTGCAAAGCTCCTTCTGATGATTTGACTTTACACAGCCGCAGAGAAGGGCGTGAAGACCATTGCAGCAGAAGGTCGCGTCTGTCTCCCACTCTATAAACAGCTGTACCTTTATTCTTTTCCATAGATGTTTGCTTATCTGTAAACATTGCGCTTGAGACCTGGAACCCTTTTATGTCTCGAGGATGGAGATTCTTGTCAGCGTTTGACACTGTTGACTTGGGAGTGTTTTTCTCCTTCAGGAGAGAAAGAGATGCAGCTAGAGAGTTTATGTCCTAATTTACAGAGAAGTCCCAGTTGTAGCTTTAAGGATCTGTTTTAGCCCACAGGAGTTTTTTCTGGTTGGTTAGATTGGGCAGAGGTTGCCATCCTACTGGAGTAATGAGCTGGGGAAAAGAGACCACATTTAGAGGGTGGGAATGAGAAAATCTGAAAGCGAACACCAAGGACCAGTCTAGCAGATGAGTCAGAAACTTGAAGAGGGGTTCGCCAAACTCTTTAGGAATGAATGTCCCTTCAGCCCTGGGATGCATACAAAGCAAGACTACTTTGTGTAAATTCTCCTCCCCTCCCCCAACGACTGCCAAAGGCAGAAGGGGTGACACTCAGGGCACATGATTTAGGTCTTCATTCTTTGAACTTGCTCCAGACTTTCCTGGATGGGGTGACTTTTTGTTAATTGGCCTCTTGCGGGTAGTTTCCCTGCCTTCCCCTACAGGAAGGGGCCAAAGGGACAGGAACACCCAGTACTTCCTTTGTAGCCAATGTGTGCGGGAGCCCCAGCAGGCTGGTTCACTTAAATGCATCACACAGGTGCGCACAGCAGGGCATGGGTTTTGCAGCTTCTCTGCCTGTTGCCATTGAGGAGTCATTGATCAAAGGCTATAGCATAGCCATTGCAAGATCTTACTGGCTGAGGTGTCCTGGACTCGCCCCCAATCTGAGACGGTCCGGGAATTGTGGAATAGGGCTGTTTCAAATGTTGAAGTTTACCAAGCTGCCTTTGTAAGTGAAGCACCTTTCTGACGTGCTAGAATTCACAGGAAAGACCAAACATGGGCACAGTTTTCCTCCAGGGGGGAGGATTTCTAGTTCTTGTATTTTTATTTATGTTTTGGCTGTACCATGTGATCTTCGTTCCCTGACCAGAGATGGACCCTGTGCCCCATACGGTGGAAGCATAGAGTCTCAACCACTGGACCACCAGGGAGGTATCAGCACATACCAAGTAACAGGAGATCCCTTTCCCAATCTCATGCTGCAGGGGTGGCCAGTGTTAGGGTTTTTTTTTTTTTAACTTATACAAGAAGCGTATCGGTTTTGGGACTCTCCTGGTGGTCCAGAGGTTAAGACTTCATCCTTCCAGTGCAGGGGCCACAGGTTCAGCCCCTGGTCAGGGAACTAAGATCCCACATGCCATGTGGCATGGCCAAAGTAACAACAACAGGAATACATCAGGGGCTTCCCTGATGATCCAGTAGTTAAGATGCTGTGCTTCCAATGCAGGGGCTATGGGTTTGAAATCTGGCCAAGGGACTAATAAGATCCCACATGCTGCATGGCCAAATAAATAATTTTTAAAAATAAAATGGCAAAATATTAAAAACAACACATCAGATTACATCGTGCACATTGCTTTGCGTCTTGCTTCCTTCACTCAATGTGCTGTAAATGCCCTTCTATATTAATTGATCAGACTTGATCACCTCTTCAGAGTGGCTATGCTGGGGTCCACTGTGCACACTCACATAATTTCCTTAACCAACTGCCTTACAGATGGACATTTGGGTTGTTTCAGCCTCTCCCAACAATGAATAGCACCAGTAAAATCCCTTGCATACATCACATACCTATGGACTCTCCTGCTAGTATTTCTATAGTTCTGGTTCCTAGAAGCGGGGTCACGGGTCCAGGGGGCAGGTGGATATGACATTCGAAGAGAGGAGGCCAGCTGGCTGTCCACAAAGGCAGGGAAGAACATGGGCTCCCGCTGCAGTGAGGGGCTCCCTGCTGGGCAGGAGAGATGGGGGTGGTGGGGAGACCTTGGGTGGTAGAATCTACTGAGTAGTGATGTCCCTCCAGTGTGATTCCCAACTAATTTGCATTTGCCACTGACCAGGCCACAGATGGGGAAGTCGCAGCTGTGAAGGAGGTGCCGGTAAATGCATGTCCCCCTGGATTCAGGCCCTGGGTACACTTTTGGTTTTTGTTTTTACGTTTTCCCTTTTTCACGTCTGTGTTCACTCACCCTTCATTTTAGAAAAGCTACAGCCTGCTTTTGGGGGACTGCTTAAGCCCTCTGGGTGTCCTGGTCATTGGTTTGTCCCCACTGATCAGCCCATCACCATGACCCCCCGCTTTCTCTCTAATGAGACCCACCCGTGTCATCGTCTGCGCTCCACGAATCGCCCGCCACCATGTCTGTGATCACGCTCGGTGTAGTTGGTCTCCACATTTAAAGAGAAAGACGGACAGCTGTTCTCAGCCCTCCTGCTGACTCTCAAAGCCGCCACTTGCACATCTGGTTTCTGTTCAGGGAGAAAGCCACTGCTGCTCCTTTCTGCCACTTAAAACGCACCTTCTTTTCCAGGCCACCAGCAACTAAACCTTTCCAGGTGGAACCTCTTGGGACTCACAGACATTGCTGTCTCTCACTTTTCCACTTTCCCCGTGGGCACTGCTGGGAATTTCACAAGCAAACAGCCTAGGAATTTTTAGCAATCAGTCAGCATGACTCCTCCAATCCCTCAGGTGCTATCCATTCTGGCCCCAGAGCCAGTTAGACAAAGCCCACAGTGCATGGGCAGCCATATCCTTGAATCCTGGCTGGATGAGCTTGCAAAATTCCCAGTTGCTCTGACCTGCCCCCTGCAGCTTCCCCAGCCCACACTGGGGAAGTGGTGTCCACTTTACCCAGTGACCGCTGCTTCCTGTTTCTAGGTAACAGAAGAGGCCTATGTCCCAGTGAGCAACATGAACGGCCTGGGATTTAAACCTTTCGACTTGGTCATTCCATTTGCAGTCAGGAAAGGAGAAATCACCGGTAAGCGCTATTGGGAAAGCCCTCTTGTCCTCACTGGCTCTCCCTAGCTATCCAGATGGTGCCCAGGGACTGGTTCCACCTGTTCCCCAGACCTCGGGTTCAGAACCCAGCATCCCTGGCTATAGGGAGTCAGTCCATGAGCCCCTGAGATCGCAGAATGTTCTGTGTATTTATGTGTGTTTCTGAAGAGCGGGTTCATTTATAACTTGCATGCTGAAGAAAGGACCAGAAATTGTCTATAGGGGGAGAGCCACTGTGTCACTATCTCTCTTGATTGTCAGGGTCCTCTTCCCCCGCCTTTTCCTGCCTTTTCTTACTCTCCCACTCTTCCAGATGTGACATTGTCCCTGAGGTCTGTTGTGTAAGAGTTACTTCTCTTTGCCTTCTTTCAATGCCTGTTTCTCTCTGACTTGATGCTTAACTGACCTAATTGGTCTCGTGGTCTTCTCAAGTCCTATTTAAGCTTCTAATGGCTGTCAATTCAAAAGACTCTTTCCTTGTGAGTTGCCTGCTGCATTGTGTGGAAACACAAGAGAACAGAATGCAGGCAGGTATGTCTCTGCTTCCTGTTATGGAACTTGGTGTTTTACAGCAGTGAGTGTTCTTGGGTCTGAGAACCTTTGTTGTGAAGGTCACCTGTGCCTCTGTGCGGCGCTCCTCGGGAGACAGTCTTTGGCGGGGTCACCGGCCTGTCTTATGTGCTCCAACAGGAGAGGTCCACATGCCTTCCGGGAAGACAGCCACGCCCGAGATTGTGGACAACAAAGACGGCACAGTCACTGTCAGATACGCCCCCACGGAGGTCGGCCTCCATGAGATGCACATCAAATACATGGGCAGCCACATTCCTGGTGAGTCGGGTTCCGCACCCCTGCTGCCCGGCCCCGCGGGACTCCAGGAGTCAGGGCGGAAACACCCGGGAGGTTGTCGTCCTTCATTCAGTCAGATGCCGTGCGGTTCTTGGTGGCAGATTTGTGGACGCAGTGTGGGCCTCCCTGCAGAACCAAGCAGCCTGTGACCCCAGCAGATCCGGCTAATTTCCAGCAGGGATGATGCAGCTGAGTGTCCCGGGTCACAGTGCAGGCCCTTCGGTCTGCCCTGTTTTTCTTTGTCACTGTGCCTAGCATGGCCAAGGGATAAAGCGAGGAGAAAAATGTGAGACTTGAGGGACTTTCCAGCCTGGCCTGCAGGGCCCGAAGCAGCATCGGGGTTTGGGGCAGGAGAGGTTGTGAGAAGAGGGTATGTTGTTTCATTGTCACCCTGCCCTTGACAAGGAAAGCCAGCTCTCGTTTCACCTCCATCCACTGGTGTGCTTGTGCTCAGTGGCGTCTGGACTTTTGTGACGTGTTGGACTGGAACCAACCAGGCTCCTCTGTCCGTGAGGATTTTCCAAGCAAGAATACTGGAGTGGTTTGCCATGCCCTCCTCCAGGAGATCTTCCCAACCCAGGGATGGAACCTCCTGTATCTCCTACATTGCAGGCGATTCTTTACCACTGAGCCACTGGGGAAGCCCAGCACAGTGTTACTTTCTTTTTCTTTAAATTGTTTAAATAGTTCTTTATTTTTTAGTGTAATATTTTAAGTATGTAACCTAGCCAAATAGTTTAAAAATAATGTGGAGGAAGGTTTCTTTCCCATCCATATCCCTTATCTGCCCTCTCCTTGAACCCTACCATTACTGATTTTTTACGTTAGATTTCCAAATAAGTTTTAGGACTCTTCGAGAGATGGGAATACAGATTTTTAATCCCTCTTTGTTTGTTTTGTAAACAGTAGCGTTCACTGCTCATTATTCTGACCTTACTCTCTTCATCTAACATTATAACCTGGAGAGCTTCGCATGTCTAAATACAGTAGGGTGTGTTCACAGTGTCCCAATGTTCAGAGGAACATCACGTGTGCACTTTTTGTCCTGTGAGACAAACAGTGTTCTTCGCTGCCTTTTGCGACCACTAGTCCTGCTGCATTGAATAGACTTTCACATCCATCCTCTCACACCTGCAGGGTGTAGCCAAGAGATTTGGTTTTCAGGGATGCAATCACAGGCATCTGTCTGATAGGTCTCAGCAAAGCACCCTTTACCCAGGCTCTTCCTGTTCACACATCCACCCACCATGTCACAGAGCACCTGCTTTTCCACCAATTTGCCAGTGGAATATGCCATCAAATTTCTAGATCTTCGCCAAACGGATAGTTAGAAAAAGTATTGCTTTGTTTGCATTTCTCCTATGAATAAACTTGAGCGGCTTTCTATACTGCTAATTATTATATCTGTTTCTTTCTTTTTGAACTAGACGTTTGTATCCTTGGCTCAACTTTTCTGTTTAATTATTGACCTTTGTCATATCAGTTTCTGAGGGCAGTTTAAATATTGGGGAGATTAGCTCTTTGTGATAGGAGTTGCAAATATTTCTCCCAATTTGATGTTTGATTTAGTTTATGTGTGAGGATATTTGTTCAAAGGAACGGTATATTTACCTGCTTCTATTTAAATATTCTAAAGATGCAGATACAGAAAAAAATGAAAAAATGTCTTTCTACCATATTCCTTCTACTTCCACAACTGTCTCTCTATACCAACAAATGTACATGCGATTTTATTCTATTTTGGACTGGGATAATGGTATTATTACATAAGGATCTGTTATAATGGGTATATATTACTATATGGACTGTAGCCTGCCAGGCTCCTCTGTCCATGAGACTCTCCAGGCAAGAATACTGGAATGGCTTGCCATGCCCTCCTCCAGGGGATCCTCCTGCCCCAGGAATCGAATCCAATCTCTTATGACTCCTGCATTTGCAGGCAGGTTCTTTACCACTAGCGCCATATTACTACATAGGGTGTTATTATATAGATGTTATAGTGGGATTAATATTATATAGGGTATTAATACTATATAGGGTATTACCATAATGAGATAGTGATATTAATATTATATAGCAATTACCCTTTTTATTTTTGTCTCTACTTTTACCACGTATTTAATCATAATTAGCCAAAGCATAATAGAGTAAAAACTTCCCATTTAAAAGTCTTTCCTTCTCCAACATACCAAAAAAATGACAGAAGTTTTAGGAAGAATTGTTAAGTTTTAATTTTTTCCATTTTGTTAGTTCCCTGCCTTGATCTGGTTAATATTAAAATACCAAAAAAAAAAAAAAACCCAGTCATCTTTCAACTTGGTGAACAAGTATTTTCATGGCAAATGAAGTATGTCTTATAAATGATTAAATAGTAGTAAAAACACCTTTTTCTCTTTTTAATGCAACACATGTGGATAATCTCTTGAGTTAGTATACCTAGATCTCCCTCATTATTTTTAAAGACCTACAAGTCCAGTGTTTATTTAACCAACCCCCAATCATCGGACTGTGGCGTCTTTTCCTGATTGACATCTGACCACTTTGAAAATGGATGTACTTGTGCAGTGTTGGGGGTTGGAGTAGGTGGGCCAGAGGACCACAGTGAGATGGATTCCTGGGGCTGAACGCACAAATGTTGAAAGCCAGAAGCAACTGTCCTTCCCAAAGGCCCTCCCAGTCACGTTCCATGTAGTGGGGGTCATTCCCAAGCTGTGGAGCTGTTCCCTCCAGCTCAGGATTGTTTGTCTCGTGTGATCACTGGAGGGTCCTCAGTGCGGAGCCCCTCCTTGCGTGTCCTAGGATGGTGAGCCCCGCAATCTCCTCTGGCTTCTGCTCTGCCCAGGACACGCCTGCCCTTGCTGTTAGGTGAATCATCCCTCCATGAGTCCCAATACTGTGTATGTTCTTTGCAAACCCAGAGAGCCCCCTCCAGTTCTACGTGAACTACCCCAACAGTGGGAGCGTGTCTGCGTACGGCCCAGGCCTGGTGTATGGAGTGGCCAACAAAACCGCCACCTTCACCATCGTCACCGAGGACGCAGGAGAAGGTACTGTAGTTCTCGGTTATCGGAGAGTTTAGGGAATGCAATTCCATGGAAGCCTTTAGAAATAAGACTCCTGAATGGTAGAATCTATCTTGTCTTTTCTCTCATATGAATCTCTGTCTTTCACCCAAAACTGAAATTTTAAAGTCCTTTGTGTTCTGATTAAAGTCACAGTCATACTGTGAAGTGTTGTTTGTGACTTGTCTGAAATTTAAGTGTATTTCAGTAGATGACATTTTTCTTTTTTTGTGCCCTATATATGTATCCCCAGGGTCACATGACTGATTTTAGCAATTTATTCTAGATAAAGCTCTATGCCCATGCCCATTGTCATCACAGACATTTCTAATGTGTGGTTCCAGTGGGATCTTCTTGGTGGCATCCAGCCAACCAGCAGTGACAGTCTGCATGTGACACTCTCTCCCATATGTGTGATTGGCCTGTGGGGTTCTGTCCCTTCCTCGTCCCACACATCTGGAAGAACAGAACTTCTGGGTCACCTGCAGGAAGAATTCAGAGGGTGGAGTGTCCTCCCCATGACGCTTTCACTGTGTCAGTCACTTTATTGTGACCTACGTGCCCTGCCTGTGGCTCCCATGGCTCGTGTTGGTCTGTCCGTCCTGGCATCAGGGCTGTCCCAGATGAGTGATGATCCCCTTTCAAACAAAGAAACCTTATCCCTGACGGTCTCTCCCTCTCCTCCCTTTCACAGGTGGCCTGGACTTGGCTATCGAGGGGCCCTCCAAGGCTGAAATCAGCTGTATTGACAACAAAGACGGGACGTGCACGGTGACTTACCTGCCCACCTTGCCGGGCGACTACAGCATCCTGGTCAAGTACAATGACAAACACATCCCTGGCAGCCCCTTCACAGCCAAGATCACAGGTAGGGTCGCCAGGCTTCCTGCTCCAATGAGGGCCTCTCCCCTCAGACCCGGAGCAGCAGGCTAGGCAGAAGTCTGAAATTACATCTCACAGCAGCTCCTTGGGAACAAACTAAGGGTGCACGGCCAGCATTGGATGGGCTAAGTTCCTCCTTCAGCTGGCAATCCCGGGAAAAGCAAGCACACCATTTTTCAGGCACTTATTTGTGCCAGTCTGACTTCAGGGTCCAAAAAAGAAGCCCTCAAAGAGAGGCATTCAAATAATATGTATTTCATGAGTGAATGAGCTCAAAGATGCATCACTCCTAGACAGATTTTTGTCTCCCTTTTAATGATGGGAGAACTGAGGGTTGGAGAGACAGTGGCTCAGCTAGGTTCTGGGTATTCTGGGATTCAGGTGGAGATTATCTGACTCGGAGCTCTGCTCCTGACTCCCATTGTGCTCTGTGTGTTTGAATCCTGCTCTGAGTGGGATATAAACGTGGTCTGTGTGGACCCAGGTCTCTAGCTCCTGCCAGCTACAGACTAGTCTTCTCTGTAACCAGGCATAAAGGCATAAGTAGCAATCTTTCTTTCTTGGTTAGGTCTAATCATTGTCCGGGGCACTTTTTTTTTTTTTTTCCACTTAACTTTGCTTAACTAATTCTTGCCTGTCCACCTGTAAATGGTGTGTGATACGAGGGCTCTGGAGAGTCAGGGTGACCATGTGTAACCGAGCTGTGTTGGGGTGGTGTTTCCCAGATGACAACAGACGGTGCTCCCAGGTGAAGCTGGGCTCAGCCGCTGACTTCTTGCTTGACATCAGCGAGACTGACCTCAGCACCTTGACGGCCAGCATCAAGGCCCCATCCGGTCGTGACGAGCCTTGTCTCCTGAAGAGGCTGCCCAACAATCACATCGGTGAGCCCAGGTTGCCATCTTGAGTGGCAGATGGGGATTCCTACCATGTCGGGGATCCCAGCCATTGCGTGGGAGATTGGTAGCATCCTGGAATGTGATGTGATAAGCCCGCTGGGTCACGAGCATGGTCAGAATACAAGCACTTCCACCTTGTGATGCTGACGGCCCTCTTGGACATTGCTAGAAAGTCAAGGAAAAAGTCCCATTTCCATTCTTTCAAGCTTGTCTCCCTTCTGCCTCCTCCCCTTTACATCACCCTCCCACCTCACAAACCCCAATCTGTGCTCTTGTCCAGGCATCTCCTTCATCCCCCGGGAGGTGGGCGAACACCTGGTCAGCATCAAGAAGAACGGCAACCACGTGGCCAACAGCCCCGTATCCATCATGGTGGTCCAGTCAGAGATCGGGGATGCCCGCAGAGCCAAGGTCTATGGCCGTGGCCTGTCAGAAGGCCGGACTTTCGAGATGTCTGACTTCATTGTAGACACAAGAGATGCAGGTGTGTGCAGGAATGGACCCAGGGGAAGAGGCCCAGTCCTTTGGAACTGGCTTCTTTTGCTCATATTGTTTTGCCTTTTATCCTGCCAGCTTTCTTTTCTTTTTAAGCATCCTTCAAGCTATCGATCTTTAGACATGGTTATCATTGCAGCCCAGAGTTAGCTGTGAACTGCTTCATTATCAATACTCCCACCATTGTTCTCAGCTTCCCAGGGTCTCCTTGCCTCATCCTAAGCTAAGAATGTTGGGCCGGCTGGCCCAAGGTCATGTTTAGCTGAGCAGGACTTTCAAGGAAATGAGGAATTTCTTCCTGTTTGCTCTTGGATGGTCTGGATTAGCTTGGCATGCTCTAAGCTTCTCTACCTTCCAGAGTCATGATCTTCTGCCTTTGTGAGTGAAGGACTGCTTCACTGATTTCTGGACAAAGTCACATTCCCTAGGGAAGGAGCTGGAGAATTTCTGGTCCTGATAGGCTGATGTTCTCTGTTCTTAAAGTTCTTAAAGTTTTAGACATGCTATCTTAGTGGTTCCCTGGCAGGACTGCCAAGGCATCTAGGAGCAGTTGGAAATGTCAAGTTCTCAGGCCTGCAGCTGGTAATAAACCTCCAGGCAGTGCATGCCTTTCTTGGAGGCATGTGGGGAATGTATCTTCCCCAGCAAGTTCTACAGGACAGGTGGTCGGTGGGATGTAAGTAGAGAGCCTTGAGAAAAAGGTATGGTCAAGGCCATATTCAGCCAGGTTATTTATTTCAGTGCAGGAACCTTTAATTGACTCTTCTGCCCAGACATGTCCAACAGGACCACTGTTACTGTCTTTTCTGCTGTCTGGAGCATTTGCAGGGGTGGAGGTCCTTTCTGCATTCATCAGGCTCCCCTTGGTGATAACTTGCTGTCACAGCGGCCCCGGGCAACTGTGTTGCAGGTTACGGAGGCATCTCCTTGGCGGTGGAAGGCCCTAGCAAGGTGGACATCCAGACTGAGGACCTGGAGGACGGCACCTGCAAGGTCTCCTACTTCCCCACCGTGCCTGGGGTTTACATCGTCTCCACCAAGTTCGCTGACGAGCACGTGCCTGGTACATGTGGTCCCGTCTGCTCTCCGTGTCCCTTGCTTGGTTTTCCTTAGATACTGTTTGTGGCTCTGGGCCGCTCTCAAGGGCCCTCTTGGTTTTTGCAGGGAGCCCGTTCACCGTGAAAATCAGTGGGGAGGGAAGAGTCAAGGAGAGCATCACCCGTACCAGCCGAGCCCCATCTGTGGCCACTGTTGGCAGCATCTGTGACCTGAACCTGAAAATCCCAGGTGAGCCTGAGGGGCTCGTGGGTCCAGGCAGTGGGCGCCACTGGAAACCAAGTCCGGGCTTGGCCTAGAAGGTACCGTCCGTGTCTGCTACGGGGGACTACTTTTTGAAAGTGAAAGTGAAATCCCTCAGTCGTGTCTGACTCTTTGTGACCCCGTGGACTATAACCTACCAGGCTTCTCCATCCATGGGATTCTTCAGGCAAGAATACTGGAGTGGGTTGCCATTTCCTACTTTTTGAATTTAATTTGTATTTATTTACTTGTTTTCACAGAGGCCTATCCATGAAAAGTAAATCTATTTACTTATCCTTCTTCCAGGTGAAAATAGCTTTATCACATCCCATGGGAGAAAAATAGATAAGCTTTGAGAATTTACTATCTGTTGACTGTACTAACAGTGAGAGAAGTGACCCTACTGATACTCATATTTGAAAGAGGTGTCAGCCCAGTGACATCCTTCTGATTCCCATTTGTCCCTTTCATTCCTAAAATTGGAATGAGGGCTAGGATGCAAGGCTGGGTGGGTGGCTGGGCCACAGCTAGCCCTTTGCCCAAATTAGCTAGTCAGCAGCCTTAGTCTGTCTGAAATGTGGCCCAGTTTCTTTCTATTAAGCAGTGACTGTGTAGGTCACTTGAGGCTCCTCTGGCATGTACTGTGTGGAGTTGTAGATTTTATGGAGACAGAAAATCTAAACAGTCTTCAGATGAAGCTCATGTTGTGATGAACTTCTGGTTCTAGATAAAACTCCACAGTGTCTGCCGTCTTTCCTAACTTGTCCCATGTCCATTTGCTCTGCCTTCGCAGCAATACTTGATGGTGTCTTCCTTTCTGGATGTCGGTAAAAACCTCATTACTGTAGTGTCCAGATTAAGAGACCTTAAAGAGAGATGCATGGATTATGATCATAAATATTCATGTGCCAGACTTCCCTGGTGGTCTGCTGGTTAAGACTCTAAACTTCCACTGCAGGGAGTGTGTGCTGGTTCAACCCCTGGTTGGGGAACTAAGATACTCCATGCCTCGCTATGTGGTCAAAAAAAAGAAAAAAAGTTCACGAGTTCAAAACCAGGGGAAGTAAGTGTCACCTGGTATCTCACTGTCCATGGAGACTGTGGTTCGTGTTTGAGGTCCAGAGCTGGACCTTGGGTGCCTCCAGCCTCCGACAGATTGGCTCCATCTCAGGTCACACCAATGCACTTTTTCTCACTATATTGTGGGCATCTTTCCACACTAAAATACACTTCCCCATCATCTTTGATTGGATGCCTAAGAGTCCATTTCACCTTTGGGTACATACATTGTCATTTCAGGTACTCTTATCTCCATCCCTTGACCTCTTTAATCAGTGCCCTGTGACATCTCTCATCATAATGGACTGATGCCCAGGAATGGGATTGCTGGGCACACACATTTCAGATGCCGCTATGCCTCAGCAGCCAGTCCTCCAGAAAACAAATTGGTGTTTCTCCATTTCCCCACTGGTACTGAGTAGCACATTCTCACAATGATCAGTCTGATGGAAAGAAAGTTTGCAGTTCCGTTTCTCCGGTCACTAGGCAGGTGAACTGTGTTTTCAGTTCTTCACTTTCCTTGTTTGGGGAATTATGTTTCCTGTTCCTTTGCTTGTCTGTGTCTTCTCTGTGTGTGAGGACGGTCACCCTTTCTCTCAAGTCTCGTCTGACTCTTGACTCCTTCCTCTTTTCAGTGTTCCCTGATGACTCTGGTGGAGACTCCCTTTCCCCCTCCTTACCTAAAGCATCCCCTCTCGTCAACTAGAAGCGAGCAGAGGCCCTGCAGACCCAGGCCGTGTTGGGTGACCTGCCCTCAAGCTCCTTCCTGCATCCTCAGGGCTCAGAGTCACGAGTTGCTACCCGGAACCTGTAGGGCTGGAGGGTGCAGTTTCGCGCTGCCCTCGATGATGCCATTACTTGGTCACCTTGCTTGTGGCACGCCTGACTCCACCACGTCATGCAAGCACAGTCAGTCGCTGGCATGGCCGAGCACGTCGTGTGGAGCAGACATGGTCTGTTTCCTAGTGCTGGGGACCCAAGGGGGACCCAAGGCGCTGTGTTTCTGGAAGCACGGCCTCTGGTCTTCAATTTGCTCGAAGCTTTGCTCACGCGTGGTTTTCCCTTTGCCACTGGGACTGACCCGAGTTCACTTTCTGCTCTAAATGCATTTAGACTTGTTACCTAAAAGAAATGCCAATGCTTCTTGACTGTGCTTTCTGTGTTCTTACCTATGGAAAAGAGCCCCTGTAAGCATGCTGACACCCCCGTGTCACGTTGGTTTAGAAACATCTGAGCCATCATTATTGTTGTTTACACGCTGTGACTATCAGCTCAGGCTCTGGTCTGAAACCTCTGTGTGGAATTAACTCTGAGTTAATTCTGACTGAATTAACTCAGCTCCAGCCAGGAGGGCTGTACAGTGCCCCCAGGGCACATGTCAGTGCCCTCAGAACGTTCTCTACACTGGGTGGCCGGAGGGGCCCTGTTCTCTCCATGCTGACCACAAGCACCCAGGGGTTTGAGGGAGATAGGAGGCAAGTATCCAGCTGGGATGAGAGGAAGCCTGAGCACCCCACACCCCTGGGCTGCGCTCACTTTGCCTTCTTCTGCTTGCCCTGCATGTCCTGTTCCACCTCGGGCCCTCGCCCTGACCCTTCTCTGTTTCTCCCTGCCCCCTTTCAGAAATTGACAGCAGTGACATGTCGGCCCACGTCACCAGCCCCTCTGGCCGCGTGACCGAGGCGGAGATTGTGCCGGTGGGGAAGAACTCGCATTGTGTCCGGTTCGTGCCCCAGGAGATGGGTGTTCACACCGTCAGCGTCAAGTACCGTGGCCAGCACGTCACTGGCAGCCCCTTCCAGTTCACTGTGGGGCCACTGGGCGAGGGGGGTGCCCACAAGGTCCGGGCAGGCGGCCCTGGCCTGGAGCGAGGAGAAGCCGGAGTTCCGGGTGAGCGTTCTAGGCAGCTTTCTTTTTGTCTGAGAAGACAGCTCAGCCCTGTGGCGTGAGCACCCTGTACTCTTCACCCTGTGCTGAAAGGAAGACTTTGTATGCGTGATTCTGACTGGTGGCATGAAGGGGCTTTCTTTAAAACAAGGCTTCCCTGGCTAAAGACATTTAGGAGTTGCTTGCTAATCCAAGACTAAACAAGTGTCTCCCTGAGGGACTTCTTGGAGCCTGTAATTTAAGAGTGAGTGTTGTGAATGTCTCAGAGAGGATCAGGGTCATAAAACTGTTTCCAGAGCATCTTGCAGGTGTGGAACATGCTAGAATTCTTTAAAACTGATGGCAGTGGTCCCTTGCAGTAGCGGTTGCTGGGTGGGAAAATCTGTGGAAACCAAACTGCACAATCTCATCTTGCTCTGGCTTGGTCTGCGTGTATTCAGAAGACGCTCTGCTGCCAGGAACGTTGTGTAGTCATGGACGGTGCTTAGCACACGTCTGCAGTGGCCTTGCTTGGGCTCTGCCTGGGATTAGAGGACGAGGAGAGCGCTGGGAACAAACGGGACCCAGCACCAGGGCCCAGCCACTGACCAGATGTCTCTCTTGTCTCAGCGGAGTTCAGCATCTGGACCCGGGAGGCAGGCGCCGGGGGCCTCTCCATCGCTGTGGAGGGCCCCAGTAAGGCCGAGATTACATTCGACGACCATAAAAATGGATCCTGTGGTGTGTCTTATATTGCCCAGGAACCTGGTAGGTACTCAGGGGCCAGTGGAGGACATTGTTCTTGTTTGGGGATGGTTGGTTGTAAGGAATAAAACTCTAGCACCAGTAGAAGAGGAATTTTTCTGTATGGGCACATGGGACTGTCTCCTAGAAATCCAGTTGCAGTGTATTCCCCAGGCCTTGAAGGGGCAGGAATTCTTGTTCTCCCTGTCTCTTGGCCTCACTCTGTGTGCTCTTGTTAAGCTGGTTCATTGTCCCCACTGAGCAGCCTGTCTTGACCCGCCCTCGACCAGTGGCTGATGTGTCTGCCCCGGCAGAGACGCCTCAGCACCTGAGCTCCCTTGAGCAGGGGTCTCAATCTTTCCTGGGCCATGGATTCTTTGGCATCTGGTGAAGGCCCTGGGGACCATCTCAGGAAATATCTTTAAACACGTGAAACAAATTACTTTGGATCATAAAAGAAATCAATTAAAGTATTGTTTTCAGAATCTTTTTAAAGGAACAGATAAGTAACTTAGCAATGTATACGGGTTTTCATGAATACATTGAATCATATGACTTGGTGATGGTCTGTTAACTCTCGTAGTTTCTAAGTGGTAATGAGTATAACTGCTGTGTCAGGATACATGTAAAACTGAAACGTGATTGTTTTTTGGCGACAAAAACCACAGTTCTTAATGCACTGTGATTTCTTGTCAGCATTTCTAGAGGAAGGCAGTGCTAAATTACAGTTAGAGGTTAGTAGAAATAAAGATATAGTTTTCTCCCATTCAAGTTTGGTGGATCTGCTGAGTCCTGTGCAGAGATCCTTGTGCAGCAGCCCTGTTGGGCCCAGGTTAAGGATCCCTGCCCTTCCTCCTCGACTGAATTTTCTTCTTTAGTCATCACTCTGCTTCTACCCCTGTTGTCACAGTTTCTGTCCTGCTCTTCATTGTTCAGGATCGATAATGGGATCCTGGTTACATGAAACCCTTCTTATCCTTAAGTGTATAACTTCTGATACAACGCTTGGTCATAGCCTCTCCTTTGGAAAGAAATCGGGCATACACGCCAGATGTTGATGTGTGTATGGGTTCACATATACACAGGCAAAGCACAAAAGACACACTTCAGTGCTTTAGTCTTTGAAATTGTTAAACACAATATCTAAGATGAAAAAAAAAAAAAAAGAATACGTGCCCTCATTCAGTAAGGAAATAGCGTTGGCCTGGTGAGAGCTGGGTGACCCTCTCTGAATGAGTCAGTCACAACCATGGGTCGGGGGTTGCTGTGGACAGTGAGGGGGGTCTCTCTTCTCCCAGAACCAGGCAGCTGCTCTGGGACTGCCCTCCTGGAATCTCTGACACAGTGGGACTCTCCTCTCCCCGCAGGTAACTACGAGGTGTCCATCAAGTTCAATGATGAGCACATTCCCGAAAGTCCCTACGTGGTGCCGGTGATCGCGCCCTCGGACGACGCCCGCCGCCTCACTGTTCTGAGCCTTCAGGTGAGACGCAAGGAAGCATCCATCTCCTTGGCCACAGCCTGACCAGTGAGGCCCTGGACTCCCACGGCCCCTTCAATCTCCGACTCTGTGCCAAGCGCCCTGGCGCATTCTGACCACAGATGCCGCCAGTCGTAGGGGAGCTTTCCCGGGGCAGAGTCACGTTTAGGACAGGAGACTGTTGGGGCAAGCAAAAAGCAGCCACGGTCAACAAAACTCCTAAGCATTTGGGAATGAGTTTGTTTTCTAAATATTTATCCAAGAGAAACAAAGAAGGCCTGTTAATCATTGGTTAAGGGATAAGGAGGGCTTTTGAAACAAAACAAACGCAAAACTAACAGTTCTGTGATATTCAGCTTGCTATTATTGGCTTCTTTTTCCTCGAGAAAGTCAATTGTGATTTATTTTACAAGGCTGATTTATTTATAATAAGTGTGTGCAAGCCACTGTGTTAAGAATTGAATCAGTGTTACTTCCCAGTCCTTGCAACAGCCTGGTGAATAGGTTTTTCCTGACCCCCCTTTTAAAGATAGAAAAACTGAGGTGCAGAGAAGATACAGCTCCTAGGAACCAGCTAGAGTGAGGCTCCAGAACCTTGCTCTTAATAGCCGCCACCTTAATGCCAGTCCTGGCATTGTGGCAGGTGGTTACATAGCCCGACCTATTAGACTGGCAGGAAGTGCAGTTTCTCACCCTGGCTTAAAGAGGGCACGCCATTCAAGGTTGCATTAGAGTCTTCAGCAAACTGAGAACGTCGGGGATGCCTTAGGACACTGAAGATAACTAGCTGTCTCAGTCAGCTATAGCAATTTGGCTGTGATATAACACCAGAATCTCAAAAGATGATTTCTGGTTAAAGGGATTTCTCTAGAACCATCAGCGGCCCCTGGGTCTTGAAAATAATGGATGGATGAAAACACATCCTTGTTAGCTCAGATTGATGATCGGTATCTTCGGACCTGGGTCCATGCACTTGGTTTATATTTAAGAGTCTGACTCCTCCCGAAGGGAAACTGGTACTGCTAGTTGTCCCAAACATTAGGGAACCCAAACAGAACCCCAACCAGAGTCACAGTCTGCAGATTGAAGCGGCCTCTGGCGAGTACCAAGGGTGCTGACTGGTCACGGCAGTGCAGATGTTTTTCTTGTGTTTCATTTAAAGGCTTCTTAACAGAAGTCGCTTCTGTGGCCAACTTAACTAAAACCTACGGAGGGAGATAAACCCAGCATTTGTTGAGGGGCTCAGAGCTGCCTTCATGCATCTCGAAGATTTCTTTTGGATCTTCCGAGGTGTTTATCTCCCTCTTGAGGATTTAGTGGCAAGCAGATTCAGGTAATGGAAATGGTTCCATCCAAAAGGAGCTGATGTGGAGTAGTCACCTCCAAGAGACTTCTGTTGAATCCTCTTATGACAGCTTGGTCATGAAATATTGAAATAAGTGTGTCCATTAAGCTTTTGTAACCCACTGCAACAACAGGAGGGACTTGTGTGTCAAGTTGGTCCCCTGTTCTCCCCCTGTTACTTGATGCCAAGGGATATGTAAAGTATTTTCTGGAGGTTTACTAGCAAGCTACACAGCAACATCTGGGGCTGGTTAGGAAAGACAGGCTTGTTTTTGTCTTGCGTTTGAGACTTTTTAGAAAATTGGTGTCGGCTGGCATTCTGTAGGGGAGGCGGTTGGATGGGGGTGGTCTGTTGATCAAAGACTCTGTAATTTTGGGTTCGTTCCTCCCTCGTCTGTAACCTCTAGGGCGGCTCGGTCTAGTAGAATGTTCTGCAACAGTGGGAATGTCCCATATCTCCAGGGGCAGCTGTGAGCCACTTGCAACTCCTGGGCACTTGAAATGTGGCTAGTGTAACTGAGAGACTGAATTTTACCGTTGAATTGATTTCAGTTTATATATATATTTTTTTATATATATTTCAGTTTATATATATATTTATATATATTTTTTGGTTTATATATATATATATATATAAAACCACATGTGACTAGTGACTACTAAACTAGAGGGCACTGCTTTAGTTCCTTGCCAAAGTGTAATCCTTGGACCAGCCTCAGCATCACATGGAGACTTGCTGGAAACCTGGAATCCGAGGCTCTGGCCCCAACCTACTGAATCAGAATCTGCATTTTCACAAAACCCTCGGGTGCCTCGGTGGCACGTTGAGTATGAGCCGTGCTGCTTGAGAGTTATCATCTGAGTAGCCGTCCGACCAAGTTTACGTCAAAGTTGTCGCCTTGTAAAAGTTTGCTCTTCAGGACTGGCCAATCTTGAAATACCTCAAACAGCTGAACTTCTAATCCCTTTTTCCCAGCAGAGGATACAACTTCCAGGAGAAACCATGGAGAGTGAAATTCATCCAGTAAAAAGCAAAAGCTATACTTCTCCCATGTTTTTTGGGGGGGGGCGGCGGGGCAGGGGACGGGGACACTGAAAACTTCCAAATGTGTGTTAATGTATAAGGAGAAGCTGACATTTCTGTTTTAAAACTATCCGATGTATGGGCCAGGCCTTATGCTGAGTGCCTTGAACGCACAACTTTGTTTAATCCTTGCACCAGCTTTCTGAGGTAGGTTTTAGTTAGCATGCCCATTTTTACAGATGAGGAAACTATGGCTCAGAGAGGTTCAGCAGTAGTTACATGCCTAGGAAATGGCAGCAACCCCAGGTCCTGCTGATTTTTAACCACTGTGCAGTACTGCTTGAAAGAAAAATCATGGGTAGCCCTTTACAGATTTATTAAAAGTTCTCTCCATCTCCACCCATGAGATTAAAAAAAAACTTTGTTCACATGAGTGACTGCATGGTTTTATCAGCTGCTAGGTCACTCCCAAAACTAGGGTGGAGAATGGAAAGGTTTTCTTGTTGTTGTTGTTGTTGTTGTTGTTGTTGTTGTTGTTGTTTTGTGGTTGCTGGGGTTGGATCTGGAAGATCCTGGGTTTTCTGGCCTGTACAGGTTTGTTTGGGATGCTGAAACTGTAAGCCTGTTGACCAGGATGTCTCGAGTCTCCAAACCCAGGAACCATGTCTTAGTCAAGATGGTTTGGATACAAGACTGTGCAGATGTTTATCTCTGCTTTCTGATATTTAATGCTGGAAATGTGGAATTACTCACCTGCTCTTTTGTTGCCAGATATTATATAATGAAACATGTTCCAGGACTATTTGCATGAGAACTGTCCCCCCAGGAATCCTAGGTTGGGATGGTGTGTGCTGCTGAACAAGAACACCAAGGGCTGTAACGTGTCTCATGTGTTGACTTCTCAGGAATCGGGATTAAAAGTTAATCAGCCAGCCTCCTTTGCTATAAGGTTGAATGGGGCAAAAGGCAAGATCGATGCAAAGGTGCACAGCCCCTCTGGAGCCGTGGAGGAATGCCATGTGTCTGAGCTGGAGCCAGGTAAGTGCCAGCGCCCCCACCCAGGAATGTTTCTGCAAGTGACTCCCCCAGCGGAGGAGTCATCGGCCTCTCTGGGGCCTTTGGATTCCCTTTGCTATTGCCAGACGCTGTTTACAAATGAGGGTATAAACATTTGCTAGGGACAGGCTTTGAGATATAATACCCCTTCTATTTTTTTTTTTAAACACATGTCTTTATTTTCAGTTGTTTTTCAGATTCTTTCACATGACATTCATTGTGATGTTCTCATCTTTTAAGCAAATATCACAGATTTTTACTGTTGACCTTATGAAATCAATAAGTACACTTTGACCTCAGTTTACTCTGAAGGGAAAGTTGGTTGATGTAAATGATAATCTGCAGTATTCCCTGCTGGTCTAGGGCTCTGCACTCTCACTGCTGAGAGCCTGGGTTTAATCCTTGGTTGGGGAACTATAACCCTGCAAGCTTTGCTGCCAAAAGAAAAAAAAAAAGAGAGAGAGATAGATAATCTGGGTCCTCAACAGGACTTAGTAGCATGGGATTTTCTTGCTCGCCACCATGGTTGGTGTATGGAATTGTGTGATGTCAATCAGCTTTAACAAGACCATTTTGCAGTGAGCATATATGAAGTGTCAAGAGTTGACAGGAAGGTAAGACTGAGGAAGACATGACTCCTGCTCCTCAAGGAGGAGCAGACTCTAGGGAGGACCTAGAGAGAGTGAGCCAGAAAAATGCAGTGCTCTGGTGAGGACCCCTGCTGATCACCAACAGCACAGGAGATTTGAGAATCTAATGGTAAAGATGATCAGAGCAGGAGAGGAAAAGGGTTTCTGCCTTGACGCGGTCGGGAGGACTTCTCAGAGGAGGTAACATGAAGTGTGGGCCCTGCTGCGTGAGGGCAGGCCCTGCGACCACTGCCCTGTGCTGAGTTTGCCCTGCTCTGTGCACAGTGAGGCAGCATACAACGCCAATCAAGGGAAACATCCTCTCCTCAAGATTCTTTCTCAGAAGATGCTCCTTTTGCAGAAGTCTTCAGCAAACCTCCCTTCCTATCTCACTGACACACATGCTCCTTCCTGTGACTAAATGCTATGTGCTAATTGACTTAGGCTTGGGCGAAAAGGGATTTCTCCCCTCATTCTTCCCCATTAGCTTGACCCAGTCAAGGACCATGCCTGGGCATAGGATCAATTTCCCTTGAAACAAATTGGCTTTCTAAGAGGAGGAGTGGTTCCCAGCTGGGGACTGGTGGGGGATGGTGCGGTGCTGAAGGATATATGGGTGGCAGTTCCATATGGGGAGAGTCCAGAAGAGACTAGAAGAGGGTTTGGGTGGAACTTTGAGCAACAGAAGCTCTCAAGCGGGTGGATGGTACAAGGAGCCAGGGAGCAGCCGAGAGACCGACCGGAGAACAGACTCTGCCTCTCAGCTGAAAGCCCTTCAGGAAAGAAGGGGGCTGTCGAGGGGCGCGTGATGGGAGGATATTCTAGGTGCCCATTTCAGCTAACAGATCCTCTTGCCACAGGCTGTGACCCAAATGCAGAGTGAGAAATCTGGCTGTTGCCTTGTGGATCAACAAGCTCCTGCTAGCTTGGAGCTTACTTAAGGAGCGTTAATGTCCGATGAAACCATTTCTCTCCCCTTCAACTGGCCAAGCCGAGAAGCTTTGCCAGAAGTGAGCTTTCCGTAAAAGAAGTGTCCCTCTGAGGCTGAGGCCACAGGGGGTAAAACACTGCGTTCGAGACCTGGATGCATTTCCCGCAGGGCAGCCTAGGGACATGCAAAGAGGCCCATCTGGTCACCACCCAGATCACCAACACTGGGTGCCAGGCTTGTGGTAGTATCCTCAGGTGGACCCTCTGAGGTTGGCCTCCTGTCCCCACCCATCAGGGTTGTGTCCACAGGCCCCGTTTTACCCTGTGCCTTTGCTCTTTCTCCCAGATAAGTATGCTGTTCGCTTCATCCCCCACGAGAATGGTGTCCACACGATCGACGTCAAGTTCAACGGGAGCCACGTGGTTGGAAGTCCCTTCAAAGTGCGCGTTGGGGAGCCTGGACAAGCGGGGAACCCCGCCCTGGTGTCAGCCTATGGTGCAGGGCTCGAGGGGGGCTCCACAGGTAACACGCTGCCTCTACCTCTGGTCTGCAACGAGCCGGCCCCAGGGAAGAGCAGATGGAGCTTTGCAAGCCCTGGGAAGCCAGCTGCCTGCCCTCCCCAGGGAAACTGCAGTCAACTGTCTCCCTTTGCCAGGTCCTTTTAGGATCAGGACACTGATAGGCAGTCCAACACAGCATCTTTCGTTTTGAGGATACACAGAGTTTGTGATGCATGTAACGAGCCTCCGGGGAGTCCCCTACCTGCCAGCTCCCTTAGTGGTCCCTGGGCGCCTAGAAACATATCAGATCTGCAGTAAGACCTGTCTCAGCCAGGCTCCTTCTTATTCTGATCCTAACAGAGGAGGGAAAAATCCCAAAACAGTCAAATTCATCTTTAACCCTTGACACAAATAGGACGTGTTAGCTTGTAAAAAATATGGGCAGGGAGGAACTAGGTAAAATTCCATCTTGTTTCTCGCCCCTCCCTCCCTCTGGGTCCAGGAGGAAGGATGGCTAACACATCAAGGGGGGCCTTCAGATTGTCTCTCTGTTGGTCTTCAGGCCTGGTCACTTGGTTGCTTAGCTAGTTGGTGAAGCAGACATGGAGTTTTGCTTTTATTAAGTAGCTCTGGTCTTAGTGCTGTTTGTGTTGTGGTACAACTTGCTGTTGCCACCTGACGTCTTAAGGAACTTTCCGTGTCAAGACCTATAGATCTGCCCACCTTGGGTGGCTGCAGTTAGTGTCCGTGCTGTGAACGCAGAGGTGGGCGTCGGCCATGCCCAGTGCGTCACTGTCATGCAAGGTGCCAGGGTGGGTTTCTTTGCAGGCGTGGATCCGCTGGGGCATGGCTGGCGTCTGGGTGTTACTTTGAGCTCTCTTAGGAAGGCAGCCCGGTTTCCTGAGTCCCTTGGGTGTGCACATTCTGCTCTTAGTGTTCCCTGGTTGGGTGAGTGAGACAGAGTGGACCCCCCTCACCCATGGCCGAGGGGATGAGCACCTGTGGTTGCCTGGCAACCAGCCCCGAGGAGCAAGCATCCCAAGGGCCCGAGGGACCTGCCTGGGTACAGGAGTAACTGACCAGCTGGCTAGCCACACTGAGACTCTAGGCCAAAACAGTGGCCTCAGCAGTACTTCCCACGGGGTCTGTGTGAGGACTCCTCATCTCCCCAGGCCCATCTAGTCTGGCTCCACACAGAGCTCTGGGTCAGCAGCTTGCCCTTTGCAAGAAGCACAGGACTGCTTTGGCCTGGGACATGTCCGCTTTACAGATAAGCAACGTGGGGCTTAGAAAGGTTGAGCTGCTCCCCAACACTACTTAGCTTGGAGGGGTAGAGCTGAAATCTGTCTGGGTTCACAGCCTCGTGGCCTGTTCCCTTACCCGCTTAGTTCTGCTGCTTTCCTAAGAGGCGGACTCACCCCGAGGCAGCAGCTACACTCCTGGCCTTCTTTGTGTGGTATCCTACACCAGGACCTCTGTTTTCCCAGCTGCCTTGAAAGGTCCCCAGGCAGCAGCAGTGCAGGCATTTGGCCCCTGACGCGCCATCCACCCCTGAAGCCCAGGCGGAGTCTTCCTGGCACTTGGAGCCCCAGCAGGCCTCAGGCCAGGCCCCACCGCATTGTTGTTGTTGTTGTTGTTGTTGTTGTTGTTGTTTTGTGGTTGCTGGGGTTGGATCTGGAAGATCCTGGGTTTTCTGGCCTGTACAGGTTTGTTTGGGATGCTGAAACTGTAAGCCTGTTGACCAGGATGTCTCGAGTCTCCAAACCCAGGAACCATGTCTTAGTCAAGATGGTTTGGATACAAGACTGTGCAGATGTTTATCTCTGCTTTCTGATATTTAATGCTGGAAATGTGGAATTACTCACCTGCTCTTTTGTTGCCAGATATTATATAATGAAACATGTTCCAGGACTATTTGCATGAGAACTGTCCCCCCAGGAATCCTAGGTTGGGATGGTGTGTGCTGCTGAACAAGAACACCAAGGGCTGTAACGTGTCTCATGTGTTGACTTCTCAGGAATCGGGATTAAAAGTTAATCAGCCAGCCTCCTTTGCTATAAGGTTGAATGGGGCAAAAGGCAAGATCGATGCAAAGGTGCACAGCCCCTCTGGAGCCGTGGAGGAATGCCATGTGTCTGAGCTGGAGCCAGGTAAGTGCCAGCGCCCCCACCCAGGAATGTTTCTGCAAGTGACTCCCCCAGCGGAGGAGTCATCGGCCTCTCTGGGGCCTTTGGATTCCCTTTGCTATTGCCAGACGCTGTTTACAAATGAGGGTATAAACATTTGCTAGGGACAGGCTTTGAGATATAATACCCCTTCTATTTTTTTTTTTAAACACATGTCTTTATTTTCAGTTGTTTTTCAGATTCTTTCACATGACATTCATTGTGATGTTCTCATCTTTTAAGCAAATATCACAGATTTTTACTGTTGACCTTATGAAATCAATAAGTACACTTTGACCTCAGTTTACTCTGAAGGGAAAGTTGGTTGATGTAAATGATAATCTGCAGTATTCCCTGCTGGTCTAGGGCTCTGCACTCTCACTGCTGAGAGCCTGGGTTTAATCCTTGGTTGGGGAACTATAACCCTGCAAGCTTTGCTGCCAAAAGAAAAAAAAAAAGAGAGAGAGATAGATAATCTGGGTCCTCAACAGGACTTAGTAGCATGGGATTTTCTTGCTCGCCACCATGGTTGGTGTATGGAATTGTGTGATGTCAATCAGCTTTAACAAGACCATTTTGCAGTGAGCATATATGAAGTGTCAAGAGTTGACAGGAAGGTAAGACTGAGGAAGACATGACTCCTGCTCCTCAAGGAGGAGCAGACTCTAGGGAGGACCTAGAGAGAGTGAGCCAGAAAAATGCAGTGCTCTGGTGAGGACCCCTGCTGATCACCAACAGCACAGGAGATTTGAGAATCTAATGGTAAAGATGATCAGAGCAGGAGAGGAAAAGGGTTTCTGCCTTGACGCGGTCGGGAGGACTTCTCAGAGGAGGTAACATGAAGTGTGGGCCCTGCTGCGTGAGGGCAGGCCCTGCGACCACTGCCCTGTGCTGAGTTTGCCCTGCTCTGTGCACAGTGAGGCAGCATACAACGCCAATCAAGGGAAACATCCTCTCCTCAAGATTCTTTCTCAGAAGATGCTCCTTTTGCAGAAGTCTTCAGCAAACCTCCCTTCCTATCTCACTGACACACATGCTCCTTCCTGTGACTAAATGCTATGTGCTAATTGACTTAGGCTTGGGCGAAAAGGGATTTCTCCCCTCATTCTTCCCCATTAGCTTGACCCAGTCAAGGACCATGCCTGGGCATGGGATCAATTTCCCTTGAAACAAATTGGCTTTCTAAGAGGAGGAGTGGTTCCCAGCTGGGGACTGGTGGGGGATGGTGCGGTGCTGAAGGATATATGGGTGGCAGTTCCATATGGGGAGAGTCCAGAAGAGACTAGAAGAGGGTTTGGGTGGAACTTTGAGCAACAGAAGCTCTCAAGCGGGTGGATGGTACAAGGAGCCAGGGAGCAGCCGAGAGACCGACCGGAGAACAGACTCTGCCTCTCAGCTGAAAGCCCTTCAGGAAAGAAGGGGGCTGTCGAGGGGCGCGTCATGGGAGGATATTCTAGGTGCCCATTTCAGCTAACAGATCCTCTTGCCACAGGCTGTGACCCAAATGCAGAGTGAGAAATCTGGCTGTTGCCTTGTGGATCAACAAGCTCCTGCTAGCTTGGAGCTTACTTAAGGAGCGTTAATGTCCGATGAAACCATTTCTCTCCCCTTCAACTGGCCAAGCCGAGAAGCTTTGCCAGAAGTGAGCTTTCCGTAAAAGAAGTGTCCCTCTGAGGCTGAGGCCACAGGGGGTAAAACACTGCGTTCGAGACCTGGATGCATTTCCCGCAGGGCAGCCTAGGGACATGCAAAGAGGCCCATCTGGTCACCACCCAGATCACCAACACTGGGTGCCAGGCTTGTGGTAGTATCCTCAGGTGGACCCTCTGAGGTTGGCCTCCTGTCCCCACCCATCAGGGTTGTGTCCACAGGCCCCGTTTTACCCTGTGCCTTTGCTCTTTCTCCCAGATAAGTATGCTGTTCGCTTCATCCCCCACGAGAATGGTGTCCACACGATCGACGTCAAGTTCAACGGGAGCCACGTGGTTGGAAGTCCCTTCAAAGTGCGCGTTGGGGAGCCTGGACAAGCGGGGAACCCCGCCCTGGTGTCAGCCTATGGTGCAGGGCTCGAGGGGGGCTCCACAGGTAACACGCTGCCTCTACCTCTGGTCTGCAACGAGCCGGCCCCAGGGAAGAGCAGATGGAGCTTTGCAAGCCCTGGGAAGCCAGCTGCCTGCCCTCCCCAGGGAAACTGCAGTCAACTGTCTCCCTTTGCCAGGTCCTTTTAGGATCAGGACACTGATAGGCAGTCCAACACAGCATCTTTCGTTTTGAGGATACACAGAGTTTGTGATGCATGTAACGAGCCTCCGGGGAGTCCCCTACCTGCCAGCTCCCTTAGTGGTCCCTGGGCGCCTAGAAACATATCAGATCTGCAGTAAGACCTGTCTCAGCCAGGCTCCTTCTTATTCTGATCCTAACAGAGGAGGGAAAAATCCCAAAACAGTCAAATTCATCTTTAACCCTTGACACAAATAGGACGTGTTAGCTTGTAAAAAATATGGGCAGGGAGGAACTAGGTAAAATTCCATCTTGTTTCTCGCCCCTCCCTCCCTCTGGGTCCAGGAGGAAGGATGGCTAACACATCAAGGGGGGCCTTCAGATTGTCTCTCTGTTGGTCTTCAGGCCTGGTCACTTGGTTGCTTAGCTAGTTGGTGAAGCAGACATGGAGTTTTGCTTTTATTAAGTAGCTCTGGTCTTAGTGCTGTTTGTGTTGTGGTACAACTTGCTGTTGCCACCTGACGTCTTAAGGAACTTTCCGTGTCAAGACCTATAGATCTGCCCACCTTGGGTGGCTGCAGTTAGTGTCCGTGCTGTGAACGCAGAGGTGGGCGTCGGCCATGCCCAGTGCGTCACTGTCATGCAAGGTGCCAGGGTGGGTTTCTTTGCAGGCGTGGATCCGCTGGGGCATGGCTGGCGTCTGGGTGTTACTTTGAGCTCTCTTAGGAAGGCAGCCCGGTTTCCTGAGTCCCTTGGGTGTGCACATTCTGCTCTTAGTGTTCCCTGGTTGGGTGAGTGAGACAGAGTGGACCCCCCTCACCCATGGCCGAGGGGATGAGCACCTGTGGTTGCCTGGCAACCAGCCCCGAGGAGCAAGCATCCCAAGGGCCCGAGGGACCTGCCTGGGTACAGGAGTAACTGACCAGCTGGCTAGCCACACTGAGACTCTAGGCCAAAACAGTGGCCTCAGCAGTACTTCCCACGGGGTCTGTGTGAGGACTCCTCATCTCCCCAGGCCCATCTAGTCTGGCTCCACACAGAGCTCTGGGTCAGCAGCTTGCCCTTTGCAAGAAGCACAGGACTGCTTTGGCCTGGGACATGTCCGCTTTACAGATAAGCAACGTGGGGCTTAGAAAGGTTGAGCTGCTCCCCAACACTACTTAGCTTGGAGGGGTAGAGCTGAAATCTGTCTGGGTTCACAGCCTCGTGGCCTGTTCCCTTACCCGCTTAGTTCTGCTGCTTTCCTAAGAGGCGGACTCACCCCGAGGCAGCAGCTACACTCCTGGCCTTCTTTGTGTGGTATCCTACACCAGGACCTCTGTTTTCCCAGCTGCCTTGAAAGGTCCCCAGGCAGCAGCAGTGCAGGCATTTGGCCCCTGACGCGCCATCCACCCCTGAAGCCCAGGCGGAGTCTTCCTGGCACTTGGAGCCCCAGCAGGCCTCAGGCCAGGCCCCACCGCAGCCACTGCGGTCTCCTGCGTCGCCAGCAGCCACCTCATCCCCTGCTGGATCGCACCTGCAGTGCTGGGGCCCCTGGTACTTCCTCTTGGCTGTTGGCACACAGGCCTCAGGAGCTCGGGTTTCAGACTGTGCTTTGCAGGCACTGGATGCTGCTGAGGGAGGGAGCTGGTCTTCCAGGGAGACTCCCAGCCAGGAGCAGGAGGTACAGAGCACGTCTGTTTCAAGCCCTGTGTAAATATTGCTCTTGTCAAGGGGAAGGCGTCTTGTTTTTCTAGCCCTCCCGCTCCAAGGCCTTTTCCCAAATCTCCATCCCCGGCTTACACAGCTGCAGTGTGTGTGGAATGAAAAGGTGTCTGTGTACGGCTGCCGGAGGGCCCGCATCCTGACCCTCAGCACAGAGCGGGCGTCCCTGTGTTTTTATGGGTGGGTTTGCTGTACCTCTTGGCTCAAACTTTGAATGGTCCATTCTGCAGGTTTTGAAGCATGGGAATGTGGAGAATTTGGGGTGGGACTCTTCGCTGCAGAGGGGCTGAAAAGGCCAGCAATGACACCAGGGAATTCCAGGCTTCTCTGCTTGGAAGAGCCATTTTCTTGATGAAATGCTCCTGGAACCCCACTTTGCACGAGGTGTATGAGCACAACCTTGGCCCAGCACCCTTCACCCACCTTCAGGATGTAGTAGGTCTGCATCACACTCACGGGGACTCATCTGTACACACACGGGGATGTGGGGGGACACTAGAGAAAGCCTGAGAGCAGCAACAGAGACCCAGTGCAGCCAAAAAAGTAATTAAAAAAAAAGAGCAGCAGTAATTTTGGACTTCATAAACAAACAGAAAAAGCAAATATTACACTAGAAAAATAACGCATAACAGGGCCGTACCCACAGATGTTCTGGGTCCTGGTTCTAGCTGGAGGCAGTGATGAGAGGGAACTCCTGTGTGTGAATTTTCTTTCTCCCATCTACTCTCGGGTGAGTGGGCTAGCTCTGGGTTAGACAGACCTGTTTAAACCCCAGCTCAGTCAGTCCCCAGCTGTGTGACTTGGGATGAGTGGTCTGACCTCTCTGAGCCTCCACTTTCATCCTAGTAAAAGGAGAATAGTAAGGAACCCCACCTGATAGGTTGCTCTTGTCCTGTAATTCCTTATTTCTCTTTTCGCACCTCGTCTTCCTTCCTGGGCCCTCACAGTCCTGATGAACTGATGCTTCTCAGGGATGGAGCAAGGGCGAGGCCAAGTCTTTTCATCTTCATGTTCAAAGTATCTTTTTTTCCCTTATTGTCACTTGCAGCTACTTCCTGGAAATCCTGTCCCTTGTTTGCACAGCCTCCTCCCTTTACCTGCAAGGCCTTGCTTCAGCAGCAGCTGTCATGAGGGCTTCTGAACAGCACATTTGAGATAGTTGTGGGGAACAGGATGGGGGGCGGGGGAGGATTGCTGGGACAGGAGCCTCAGGAGCTTCCAGAAACAGCTGGATTGTGTTTGGGGTTGCGTGATAGCAGTTCCTTTGTTTTATTGATAACCAGAACAATAATTCTTTCTCTGGCCTTGGAGCTATAATTAAACCAAAATAGTTCCCAGCTGGGGCGGGGTCCTGGGCTCTGGGAAGAGCACAGCCCTGCACAGGGATGCTATGCCAAGGGTGCCCCATAGAGGGCGCTGCAGCGGGTGTCTGGGCCCTACCTCTTCCTGCTCCTAACTGGAAAAGGGGCTGGGGGCTGGGAGCTTTTGCAGGGCCTTGGGCTCAAGCAGGAATGCCACTGAGATAATTGGCCAGCAGTCTCTCTGGGCCCAGCTTTCCTTCTATCACAAGGCAGGACGTCTGTGCAGGGGGCCCTCGTATACCAGGCAGGTAGAAGTAGAAATTCCTGGAGCTGGGTTAGGGCATCCGAGGCAGCAGATAGGCGGGGCTCCGGAGCCACGCACACGTGCTCCGATACCAGCTCTGCACTTCTCCTGTAGCTCCGACTGGCGTGTGGTTGAACCTCCCTGAGCCTCAGTGTTGTTTGCTAAAGAGGAATCACTGGGTGTGTAAAGCGCTGGGCACAGGATCGGGAGTCAGAGAGGTGTGAGTGGTAACTAGCAGAGCTGCTGTCTGGCCGCCTTCTTGATGCTGGTGCTCACGGCACAGTGCAGGGGCCAGCAGACCCCGGAAAGACACTGGCCCATCTACAGGATGGGGTCTGGGGCGAGGAGCCTGAGGAAGCAGGCGGCTCTGGGCGGTCTGGGCTTCTCCAGGTCTACCCAGAGGAGAAAGAGAAGGTCAGAGGGGCCCACGCTTGCCCCACCCCTGGAGGCAGAGCCGGCCTCCGGGGGCTGAAGCAGCATTTCGGGCGCACAGTGGTGGCTTGGGCTTCTCGCCCTCAGTCAGGCCTCATGCCCAGAGGAGAGCGGGGGTGGGTGCTTGTGGGCAGAAGGTCAGCCACACTCCTGCCGGGACCTCGGAAAGGGGTCACCATTCCCCAGGGCCTGAAGTTCTCTGTGCAGGAACTCCGAGCTCACACCACCAAGGTGACCCCTCTGTGAGGGGACCTCTGTGTGCCCCGCCACTGCTTCAGGGCCCCCAGAACACTCCCCAGACCCCCCCGCCCTCCA
>SJYX01012055.1:0-17215 GCA_006410675.1 Oreotragus oreotragus | reverse complement strand
GCTGTTCATGTGATCTTTATCCCCGCTTCCTTTCTCTCAGGTATCCAGTCAGAATTTTTCATCAATACCACCCGAGCAGGGCCAGGGACATTATCCGTCACCATCGAGGGGCCGTCCAAGGTTAAAATGGATTGCCAGGAAACCCCCGAAGGGTACAAGGTCATGTACACCCCAATGGCTCCTGGAAACTACCTGATTGGCGTCAAATATGGTGGGCCCAACCACATCGTGGGCAGCCCGTTCAAGGCCAAGGTGACAGGTAACGACCAAATGACTTTGAAGTTAATCTTCCCCTTGTTAGCAGGGGAGGTGATCTTGTTACAGTATCGGCGGAGCTAAGTGCTGGTAGAAACTGGATGATTTTAGATACGTTGACTCTGCCTTGAATCTTGGAGTAAAGAAGCAATAGGACATGTCAGCAAAGACTGCATGTTCAAAACTTGCAGAATAAGCAGGCAGAGTAGGGGTGTAGAAGATGAGAAAGCATGTTAGGTCTCTAACAGAAAAGGAGGAGTGCTTACATATTTGAAATCGTATGTATTTGTTTAGATCAGGGCCTGAAAAATCCCCTTATTTCTAACCTTCATTTTTAAAAGAATCAAAAGTGTTTTTTTTTAATGGCTCCTGGAAACTACCTGATTGGCGTCAAATATGGTGGGCCCAACCACATCGTGGGCAGCCCGTTCAAGGCCAAGGTGACAGGTAACGACCAAATGACTTTGAAGTTAATCTTCCCCTTGTTAGCAGGGGAGGTGATCTTGTTACAGTATCGGCGGAGCTAAGTGCTGGTAGAAACTGGATGATTTTAGATACGTTGACTCTGCCTTGAATCTTGGAGTAAAGAAGCAATAGGACATGTCAGCAAAGACTGCATGTTCAAAACTTGCAGAATAAGCAGGCAGAGTAGGGGTGTAGAAGATGAGAAAGCATGTTAGGTCTCTAACAGAAAAGGAGGAGTGCTTACATATTTGAAATCGTATGTATTTGTTTAGATCAGGGCCTGAAAAATCCCCTTATTTCTAACCTTCATTTTTAAAAGAATCAAAAGTGTTTTTTTTTAATAAATTTATAAAAACGTGCCTTCTTCAGAACACTGAAAAAAGTGCCAGTAAAAACCACTCACAGCCCACCACCCAAGGTCACCACCATAAATACTGTGGTGAATTCCTTCATCGTGTCTCTTTCTGCTTGGGTCACCGTCATGTAAGTAGTATAGGTTCATTGCAGACAATTACATTAAAAAGAAATTGACTTAAAATGTTAGGGAATCCCCTGACAGTCTAGTGTTTGAGACTCCGTACTCCCACTGCAGGGGAGCTCAGGCTCACTCTCTAGTCGGGGAGCTATAAGATTCCACATGCCGTGGGGCATTGCACCCTCCCGCCCAAAAAAAAAAAAAATTCAGAGAAAAGAATCACTTTCTAATATGTAGAGGGAATCATTTTTGATATTTTGTCAGTGTTCTCCCACACTTCTGCACAGCTTAGAAATATTTTATATAAATGGAAGATGTCCATTCCATGGGATGGCACGTGGTTATATGGGAGGAATTTCCAGATCAAGGATTTCCATCAGGTCAACCAAGGCCAGACATCCTAATATTCCCAGGAAGCCAGATCTTAAGTTGTGTGGGGCAGAACCCTAGAACTCCATAGAAGACAGTGGGCAGGTTGAGATGGGTAAGCTGTGGCATTTAGATCCAGGTGTTGGGGTGTGGCAGAGGTGTGGTGGCTTCTGAATCCCAGTGCTGGGAAGCTGGGGCTCTCCTGGGATTTCTGCTCAGGGCACTTGCCTTGCCTGACCAGTCACACCCGTTTGCTCCCTCCCGGGTCCCAGGCCAGCGTTTGGTCAGCCCCGGCTTGGCCAACGAGACCTCCTCCATCCTGGTGGAGTCAGTGACCAGGTCCTCAACGGAGACGTGCTACAGCGCCATTCCCAAGGCATCCTCGGATGCCAGCAAGGTGACCTCCAAGGGCGCGGGGCTCTCGAAGGCCTTCCTGGGCCAGAAGAGCTCCTTCCTGGTGGACTGCAGCAAAGCCGGTAGGCAGCCTGGCCCTGCCCGGGGAGGGGAGGCCGTGGGGGGACGCCTTCTGTGTCACGTGCTCATTATCTTATTCTGCGCTGAGTAATTTTAAATGATTTGCTTCTTGATGTTTTTCAAATGACCTCAAGGTTCATAGGAAAGGTTCCATTATGCCCATTACACTGAATCAGTAACCTGGCCTCTTCTCTGCCACTAGCTGCTTTACCTGCAGTCTGAACTTGGGCATTTTTTTGGGTGTCAGTGTGATTTAGTTGCCTAGGTCCTGGCACCTGGCACATCTTCCTGGAAACCTGGCTCCACCACTTCCTTATTTCTCTCTCCCCGCCTCCTTTCCTTCCCAGTGCCCTTGGAAAAGTTACTAAATGTCTTTCTGAAAGTCAGTTTACCCTTCTCTAAAATGGGAATAATAATATTCCTGAAGGTTCTCAAGAGAATAAATGAGATTAAAGTAGCCAGCGCTTATATAGCCTTTTTACTGTGTGCTAAGGGCTTCACTTATAACAATTCCTCTAGACCTCCAGTAGCCCAGGAGGTCTCTTTTTTTAAAAAAAACACTTTCAAAAAAAAAAAAAACAACACTTTCACCCTCTGTTTACAGTTGGGGGAGCTAAGGCAGAGAGAGGTGAGGTTCCATGTCCAAGGTCACCCACCTAGGAAACAGCAGGGCAGGGATTTGAACTTGTGTGAGTTCTCTGCTCTCCCGCCTCTCACTGGCCCCAAGCATCATCCGAGAAGTGTAGGCAGTAACCGCCACCTTTGCTTTGGCTCCCATCTCCCCTCCTCTTCCTCCTCCTCCTCGGGTACATCACCTTCCTCCGCCCCTCACCCCCACCCCCAGGTTCCAACATGCTGCTGATCGGGGTCCACGGGCCCACCACCCCTTGCGAAGAAGTCTCCATGAAGCACGTGGGCAACCAGCAGTACAACGTGACCTACGTCGTCAAGGAGCGGGGGGATTACGTCCTGGCCGTGAAGTGGGGAGAGGAGCACATCCCTGGCAGTCCGTTCCACGTCACCGTGCCTTAAAGCACGTCTCGTCGGGTGCCGGGAGCCTTGCTGGCGGCTGCTTCTGTTGCTTGTCTGTTAACTCGTTGTATGCAGAGTCCTCCGGCCTGTTTGTGGGTCTGAAAACCCCATCCTCAAAACATTGCCTCTCTCCCCCCCCCGCCCCCCCTTTTAGTACAGAAAGAAGTCCTAAACTTGACTCTTTAGGGACATGTTGGGGAGTAAAGAAGTGAAAATTGATGCAATAGGCCTGGCCAATCAGACCTCTTGTGGCACAGATCACCCCCTCCAGACAGAACCGGAACAGACCAGGCTCGTATTTTTAAGATATGAAATTAGCTAGTCAGTTTACAAAACAAGGCTGGGAGGAGGGGCAGGGAAAAAGAGGAGACCTAGTCTGTGCTGTCATTTAGAGAAGGAGATGACTGTGTCGTGTGAGAAAGGGGTACTAAGTGGACACCTTTAACACTACTACCGCCCCCAGCCGCCCCCAGGGGCAGAGTCCAAGGTGACAGACTGGCCGAAACAGCTTCCTGGTGCCTCTGCCCTCGTCCTGCTGCTTGCTTTCCTGCAGGGTCATTGTGTGTGACCATCTTGACAGCCAGGTCTTTACTTTTGTTTTCAAAGTCCATTTCAGTCACCGGGTCTGAGTGGTGAGCAGTCCCCCACTTGCCAAAGATTCTCCGCCCCCGCCTTTTTTTAAACCAACACGAGTCCCTGTTCTTAGCCCATGCTCCAGCCATCGGTCTGTCTGTTGAGTTTCTAGCACATCCGGAGAGACTGTGTATGGGTCTGAGGGTTAGCGGAGGCCCCTGTGCCACTGAACACTCCACACCCACCCCCACTCGGCCCCAGCATGGCCTTTCTCTGGAAAATAATTACAGAAGGGAAACCCCTGCTGACCTTTGGCCTGAAAGCCAAGGAATGACAGGGGAGGGAAGGACCACAGCTCATTGGTGGTCCTTCACCATTCACAGAAACAAGGAAAACATATTCGGCCCCAAGGACATGCCACCCGAGGCTGTTTACTCCCCCCCCCGCCCCCCCTTTTAGTACAGAAAGAAGTCCTAAACTTGACTCTTTAGGGACATGTTGGGGAGTAAAGAAGTGAAAATTGATGCAATAGGCCTGGCCAGTCAGACCTCTTGTGGCACAGATCACCCCCTCCAGACAGAACCGGAACAGACCAGGCTCGTATTTTTAAGATATGAAATTAGCTAGTCAGTTTACAAAACAAGGCTGGGAGGAGGGGCAGGGAAAAAGAGGAGACCTAGTCTGTGCTGTCATTTAGAGAAGGAGATGACTGTGTCGTGTGAGAAAGGGGTACTAAGTGGACACCTTTAACACTACTACCGCCCCCAGCCGCCCCCAGGGGCAGAGTCCAAGGTGACAGACTGGCCGAAACAGCTTCCTGGTGCCTCTGCCCTCGTCCTGCTGCTTGCTTTCCTGCAGGGTCATTGTGTGTGACCATCTTGACAGCCAGGTCTTTACTTTTGTTTTCAAAGTCCATTTCAGTCACCGGGTCTGAGTGGTGAGCAGTCCCCCACTTGCCAAAGATTCTCCGCCCCCGCCTTTTTTTAAACCAACACGAGTCCCTGTTCTTAGCCCATGCTCCAGCCATCGGTCTGTCTGTTGAGTTTCTAGCACATCCGGAGAGACTGTGTATGGGTCTGAGGGTTAGCGGAGGCCCCTGTGCCACTGAACACTCCACACCCACCCCCACTCGGCCCCAGCATGGCCTTTCTCTGGAAAATAATTACAGAAGGGAAACCCCTGCTGACCTTTGGCCTGAAAGCCAAGGAATGACAGGGGAGGGAAGGACCACAGCTCATTGGTGGTCCTTCACCATTCACAGAAACAAGGAAAACATATTCGGCCCCAAGGACATGCCACCCGAGGCTGTTTGGAATGTCAGCTGCAAAATTCCGAAAATGGGGTATAAGGCATTTTGCATGCCTTCTTGCACACCTGCTTTGGAATAAAAATGAAAGTGTTGGGGGGCTGCTGGCTGACTGCAGGGCCCAGATGTGTGGTGTGGTCTGAGCAGGCAGTCCTTTCAGACTGGCTGCCGAGCCCTCCCGAGGTGGCTACTGTCATCTCAGTGGCATTTGTGGGCGGCATGGGGCGAGGTGGGTGACCCTCCCCGAGGTGCAGCAGCTGGGGGTGAGTGTTGGCAAAGCCTACTTGTTAGAAACTGGAACTGCCCGAAGCCTGATGTGGAAGGACCACAGGCCTCATGAACTGGGACGTGGACGTGAAACTGGAACCAAATGCCGACTGTAAATTGTATCTTATAACTTATTAAATACGTTTGCTCCGTAAGCTCCCTGGGTATTCTTGGATGGTGTCCTTCCATAAGTGGTTTGAGGCTCTGACCCACCCTCCCAAATCCTGGCCGAAAGGATGCAGATCAAGCCACTTGTCTCGACAGGGAACTTCGTCTCTTTTCGCTGGGGGATGTTCTGTTTCTCCGCAGGCCCCGGGGGGTAGTTTATCAGGGTGAGGCGCCCTGGCACCAGCACAGCCTCCCGGGGAAGTTTGCTGCGGTTTGCCCTGGTTAAGAGTCCGAGATACAAAACCCACTGAGGGGAAGGCTGTGGTTTTATGGGAGAGAGAGAGAAAGCCTTTTTCCTGATGAACTGTGAAACCCTCGCTGGAGGGAATGTATTGAGGCAAGAAGTGGCATCACCTGTCACTCCCTGGGACAGCAGGGTTTGGCTCTGGAAGCTTCTCCTTGCCATGTGCTTATGACAATCTTGGCCCCGGCCTCCTGTTCTGCAGCAGTGCTGTGATATGGTTTCATGGTGAGGATGCTAACTCAGTTGCTGCGGTAACATGTTTGCAGTCTCGGGGCTCACTGGGGGCGGATTCTGGCCCCTGCCTTTTGTCCCCAGAGTGGGAGCTCTACTTCCCTGCTTATCCTGCTGTGGGAGCAGACACACAGCAGGAACCCAAGATCCCTCCCTCTCCCCCTGGGCACCAGCAGGTGCCGTGATGATAGGAAATTCATTCTGGACCCCCAGCCCTGCACTGGGGGTGAGGGGTGAAGAGAAAGTCTTTTGGTGTGTTTCTTCCCAATGCCCAGCTGGTGATCAGGACGGTGATGCGTTGTGTACCTCTGAGAGGTGGGAGGAGGACTGACGGGATGGAGGGTCTTTCTGCCCGTTGTTCTGGAGAGAGCAGCCTTGTCTGTGGGCCTGTGCTGTGAACGTCTGTTCCTGGACTCCAGGACGTTCATGGGCTTTGCGGAATGCAGGCTGTCTCCAGTGGGTCTGGAGACGCCACGGTAGGCTGCGTTTGCCCAAAGAGACCAGGATCCCACCCTGTTGAAGCCTGGCTGGTTTCTGGGGAGGCAGCATTGGTAAATTAACATCTGGACTTTGGCATCAAGTAACCTGGGGATTACGTCCTGGCTCTGCCACTCACTGGCAGTGTGGCTTGGGGAAGCTGCTTCACCTTTCAGAGTGTGCTGTGAACCCTCTGGGAGCTGTGAGAGTCTTGGCCACTGCTGTCTGTGATCAAACCCTGCCCGAGGTAATGCGCCTCCTCCACAGGCTACTTGTTAATACAGAGGTGCTGCTCCTGGCGTTCCCCCCAGCAATTACATGAAGGGCGTCTTGGGATGAAACCTGTGCATTTCTCAACTGGTCAGTGGCTAGTACCACAGGGCAGTTGTTACCTGCACCTGGACTTGCTGCTACGGGAACCAACTGTTGTTTGTACAAACACCTTGAAAACTTTGAAACCTGACCCTTTACCAACCAGGTGCCAGGCCCTTTCTGAATCTGACTGGTTGACTCTGCCCCTTTCCTTCCCAGAGCTGGCTGGACCATCACTCTCTGGTGACCAGTGGAAGTTAGGCACACAGCAGCTTCCAGCTGCCACGCAGAGACCCCCAGCTCAGAACAGGCCCGTCCCCTCCACGCCCAGACCCCTTCCTCACCCCGTTTCCTTCTGCGACTCAGGGAAGCGATGCAACCAGAGAGGCAGGCTTTTATCAACATGGGCCCTTGTCCACATGTCTGGTCTTAAGACTTCAAAGAGCCCTTGAAAGCCACATTTTGATGAGTTTTGTGTAAAATGAGTTGGGCACACAGGGATTTAATTTTCCTTGAAAACTGCACAGCCTTAGAAATTAGCAGAGTAAAGATTGATGCTGAAATGGGTGCTCAGTCCTTGTCCACCCCCCAAGTTTGGCAAGATTGTTCATTCAAATGCCCTTCGGCTTTAGTGTTTGAGCAAAAGGATGGACTCTCTCCAAGTCTCCATTAACTCGTGGGAAGATGGAGCTTTGTAATCAACTAATTTCAACTAATGAAAACTCTCCCAGAAACACAGCTTGTTTGGCTAATTTTTTCTGCTCCTCACAATAGCAAAGCATAACTCCAAGAGGGAGTGAAAATGTCACATCGCTCAAGGCAAGGCTGAGTCCCATTTTTTTCCCTCTGCTTTGTCCTCAGGGTGCTGCCCAAACACACGGTGGGAGGAATCCTTCTAGACAAAGAGATCCTTTCTGCTTTGTGATAAGGCTTTTGTCTGGGCCCCTGAGCCCACAGGGAACCAGCTCATGTGCAAGGAATTTAGGGTGGCCCACCCTACACCCCTTCTCTCAAGCAGGCCTGCAGGAGGTGTGGAATTTACGAGCCTGACTAGTGGCTCGCATCCAAGGGCGTTCTGTATGTTGGGCCTGCTTATCTCCCCAGGACAAAGCTGGAAGATGAAAGAATCTGCAGCCTTTTATTGCCCACATCACTCCCTCTGCCTTGACCATGAACGCCGCCTTCCCAAGCACCAAACACCTCTCCCTGTCAGCGTGGACATTCTTAGGGCAAAGGTGATGCTGGGCGCCAGTGGGGTAATAGCAGAGAAGGAAGCCTTGGCAGAGGCACCAAGCCCCAGAAATGCCTGTTTCACAAGAAACCCGTGTGTGAGAAACACTCAGAAAGCAGCGGGTCAGGAAGTCTGGACTCCAGTCTCAGTTCGCCCGCCTCAGGCAGTTACCTTCTCTTGTGCTTCAGTGCCTTTATCCATAAAATGGGAAGATAATGGGGAAATCCACTCTAAGGTGAATCTTCAGAAAGATCTCACAACACATCCATCTTCCAACTGACCTGGGCAAACCCTGAGCTGCCGGGAGAGGGGCTGCGTGAGTTTTGAGGAGATTGAGCTGCCCGAGGTGAAATGGAAGCACTGTTTATAGAGAAACCGTTTAGCATGGGGGCTATTAGCACTGGCAGATTCAAATCCGTGACCTCTGGCCGATCGCACACACTCACAGAAAACAGCGCCTCCCTGATTTTCTTCAGTGACATGGGGTAGTGGGACGTACTCCGTAGAGTGTTCTTAGGATTAGCCGACAAGATGCCGTAAAGAGTATCTCTGACAAGGTTCACAAAATGATTATTACTCGCTCAGTGCCTAAAATGATTCTTCTGAGAGAAAGCTCTGAGAGCTTAATTCCAGGAGAAGCTACTTTAAAAGACACACGTACTGAGTCCTAGGAGAGGCCCTTGGACAAAGTTACAGGCTGGGGATTAGGGTGGGTGGGGTCATCAGTGGGAGTGGACAGCATGGGTCCTTGGTGGCCTAGGGACGTGGCCAGAAGGCTGGGTGGAGACTCAGGTGCACCTGTGACCCTGCTCACAGAGACCAGAGGCAGGCCTGGGGGCTGCCCCCACACCCTAGGGGTGGGTGGTGGCTTTTATTTATTTATTATTTTATTTTTAAATATTTATTTGGTTTCACTAGGTCTTAGTTGCGGCATGTGGGGTCTTTGATCTTTGTTGTGGCAGGCGAACTCTTAGCTGCAGCATGTGGGATCTAGTTCCCTGACCAGGGATAGAACCTGGGCCCTCTGTATTGGGAGTACAGAGTCTTAGCCACTGGACCACCAAGGAAGTCCCTGTTGGTGGCTTACAAATGAGTTTCAAAATCTAGAGTAAGAAAAATATAAGTAACAATGCTAAGCACTGTTAGGATCATCTGCAGTTCTTTACAGGAGAGTGTGCCCGGGCTAAGAAAGGATAGTGACGATCAAGGCTGTGTTAAAACTCCGGAAGTCTAAACTAAAACTTGGGGTCCTGGAGCTGTTCCAAGGCTCCTCGCCCAGGTTGGACACCTTAACATGGGAACAGAATCTGAAGGCCAGTCACTTTGTGGGTGGTTGGCGTCCTTGGGTCCACTGAAGGCAGCACTTTAGGGGTGCCTCTCTGCACCCTCCCATGGAGGCGGGAAGCCTGTCCCCTGGGTGAGAGGACAGCTGCCTGGGCTGTCGTCACCTCGGTGACCACCAGGGGTGGCCTTAGACACTCAAACTGTGGCACTGTGGAGAGCCCTGGTGGTGGGGAAGGCATAGGATCTCCGAAGCTCCAAGGGAGAGGGATATCCGCCTCCACCCTCTTGTGCTCTGAGCACCTGGGCTAAGCAGTCTGTGGGTAGGGGTGGTCTGGGCCACGGACGCTTTTCTTCAGTTCTCCACCCCAACACCGTTTGACCCCAGGGTCTTGGCACCCCCTGCCCCCTAACTCTAGACTTTCCTCCCTCTGTCATTACTTAACCTGCCTCTTGGCAAGAGAGTTGCAATGAACCGGTGTTCATGGTTCAGTTCTCAATCAAAGGACACCTCCTCCAGGAATACTACCCAGGCCATCCCCCTAATTCCCTGCCTGCCCTTATATCCACCTGGTTATGTATCTGTCTCCCCTGGACGGAGAAACACTGAGGGCAGGAAGCCTGTGGGCTCTGTCCCTTCTCATCTACCTTTATTACCTGGCTGGGTGCCTGGCACAGGGTCAAGAGAAAGTGAATGTTTGTTGAATGAATAAATGAGAGCACACCCAGCAGAATAGAAAGGCGAGTGGCCCCAGGGCACTGTGGGTAAACTTCTCTCTGGTACAGGGAGGCAGAGTGTGAGGATCCAGGAGGCTGATTTCATACTCCTGCTGGTGGGTCGTCCGCCCCGTTCTGTCTGTGCCTCTCTCACGATGCCTGTCTCACAGGAGGGTCTGTAACGGAGCTGTGGGTTTTGGAGTCAATCCCAGTGCGACCATTTAACAGTGCTGAGCATCACTTTTCTCACCTGGAAAAATGGCATAAGAGAGCCTATTAAGTCACTGAGTAGGGTTATTCAGTGAGGCCCCCAGCCCAAGGCCTGGCGCCCATGGGCAGTGTGCCCATGGCACAGTATTTCTCCAGGCCTCCCTTTGCCCACCAGAAGAGGAGGCTATGAGAGCCCCAGTAACCAAGCGGGTGGTTTAAGGCTTGTGGAGCTCAGCCTAGCAGCTGGTACCTAGCAGGTACTTGTTAGTCATCAGCTGACATTTACCAAGAGCTTCCTCTGTACCAAGCGCTGTTCCCATTGTTTACACACTGTCCTAATGTCACTGTCTGAGCATTTAAATTCCTACCGTCACCTCGCTGCACAGATGAGGCCGTGTAGCTGTCAGGTGGCAGAGATGTGTGAGGGGTTGGCTCCCAGCCACGTGTCCAGAGTTTCCTGGAGTGGAGATCGGACCTCTCTTTTAGACTCCCTTGGGTGCCTGGCATGCAGTTAGGGGTACAGTTGGGTTTGCCAGATGGAATAGAGGCTGTGGAACCTTATGTGCCACCGGGGATCTTCTGGGTATAAAGGGCAAAGGCGCCAGCCCTGGTTCCTTTAGGGGAGAACGTGGCCCCCTGCCAGGCAGCCTGGGTGGGTGTGGCCTTCAGTCTGTCTGTCCCACTGCCTGCGGATGGCCCCCCAGTACCCCGAGCAGCCCAGCCCCTCCTTGCCAGCAGGGCCTCGGCAACTCGGCCCTCATTGGCCGCACGTATCCCTGGAGACAAGGCCCGGTGGTGCAAACACAGGCTGCAGAATGTTTCCTCCCTCCCCGGCCCCTCCCCCACACTGCCATGAAGGATCTGTTCACCTCCCAGAAGCAAGCCTGCTGGCAGGAGCACATCCGCAAGGAGACCACTGCTCGGGTGGCCTGGAACCTCAACTATGGCTACAAGCACCCGAAGGAGGGAGCCTTGCCCGGGAAGCAGCCTCAGAAGGCCCCCTTCCAGTCAGCCTTGGGAGCGAGGCCATCACAGGCCACCAGCTCCCCTGACAGCAAGGAGGTACCTGCTGGATGGCCGGAGACCAGGGAGCTCCAGGATCAGCTGTCCCGGGGAGTGGGTGTCCAGGGCCCTGCACCGAAGGTAGACAGAGGCTGGCAGGCCCAAAGAGCAACTCGGGGCCCTGCAGATCAGACCCAACCTGTGGGCTCAGGGATGAGGCAGGTCCCCCGCTGCACCCTGCAGCTGCTCTTCCAAGGCATCTCCCACGACGGCCAAGGCCGAGCCTCATACCTCCAGGAGCGGTATCGGCAGAAGCCGGAGGAGAAGTTTCTGTACCCGATTGTGTCATCCTGGGAGTACGGCTGGCACATGGGTAAGGGCCACCACCCTCTTGCCTTTCCAAGCCTTGGCAGGCGGGCCCAGCCTTGCCCCTCCTCACATTCCTCTGGCTCACTCTGCTCTGAGCCAGGGCTCCAGATTTCTCACACTCTGGTCTTTCTTCTGCCCTCCCTCTGCTGGCTAACTTTCAGAGAAGTCTTCCAGGAGACCTCCAGGCAGATGAGCCCATCTTTATGCGCTCATAGCTTTCTGCGTTTGCGCCAGCACCATTGCCATTCCTTGAGTATCCCTCTAGCCTGGCGAGGCCTTGAGGTTCCAGGGCTTCTTAGTTAAGGTCATTAATGCCCTCCCAGCTCCTGGGTTGGGGCTGGCACTCAGGGACTGTGGGAGAAATGAATATGAACTAGGCAATGAGGATTTGATTTGGAATCGAAAAGTGTGAGTTCACATCCTGGCTTCACGACTTTCATATTGTGTGAGCTCAAGCAAGAACCTTAACTTCTCTGGGCCTCAGTTTCCACATCCAAAAAATGGAGACAAACAAGAACTTCCCTGCCTTTGTCACAGAGTTTTGGGGGAAATCTGATAGGAGAACACCTTGAGCAGGAGTTAGCCCTCAGAAAGCTGCATGAGGTGGGAAGGAGGCACATTCCTTCTGCATGTAATCCTGGTAGAATCTTGTTCAGAACAGCCAGTAGAGGGAGATGTGGAGCCATTGAATCCCAGCTCTGCCCCCAAATGAGTCAGTGAGCCAACCTGCATACAGCTATGCAGGTTGATATTATCAGACAGGATTTGAATTCTGGTTCATTCATTCAACAGGTGTTTATTGAGCAACTCATATATGCTCCTCTTTTTGTCCCGGAGTGTCTGGCAGAGAGCAAGACAGACATGGCCCCTCAGAGAGGGCTGGTGACAGACAGACGAAGTAGTCAGGCAGTGGTCCATGCTACAGAACTGTGCTTTTCAATCTTCATTGTCACCTGGGGAATCACCTGGGGATCTTGTTAAAATGTGGGTTGTGATCTTTCAATGAATTTCTGGGATGGGGTGAGATTCTGCATTTCCAACCAGCTCCCTGCTGACACTGATGTTATCGGTTTGGTCCATGGGTCACAATTCCTTTCAGTTCAGTTCAGTCACTCAGTCGTGTCTGACTCTTTCGACCCCATGAATCACAGCACGCCAGGCCTCCCTGTTTATCACCATCTCCCAGAGTTCACTCAGATTCACATCCATCGAGTCTGTGACGCCATCCAGCCATCTCATCCTCGGTCGTCCCCTTCTCCTCCTGCCCCCAATCCCTCCCAGCACCAGAGTCTTTTCCAATGAGTCACCTCTTCTCATGAAGTGGCCAAAGTACTGGAGTTTCAGCCTTAGCATCATTCCTTCCAAAGAAATCTCCTTCAGAATGGACTGGTCGGATCTCCTTGCAGTCCAAGGGACTCTCAAGAGCCTTCTCCAACACCACAGTTCAAAAGCACAATTGCTTTAAGAAGCGGTAAACCAGGAGACAGAGATAGAGGCTAAGGGGCTGCTCTGGTAGTACACTAGGTGGTCAGCGAAGGCCTGCTGGAACGGCATGTTTGAGTACAGTCCCAAGCCGAATTTCCTCCATCAGATTCTTCTGAGAAGGGCCCGACTCCCTCTGTCTACAGAGTGAGATAGGCATCACACAGGGCTTCCCCATTCCTCCTCGTCTGCTAGGCCCACGGGTCCATGCCCACTGCCTCTGAAGCCACTGCCAAGCACAGGTTTGCCGACGGAGCAGATTAAAATACAAACTGCCCAGTTGCATTTGTGTTTCAGATAAGCAATAACCTTTTAGTGTAAGTCCCATCCACCCAAGTATGACATGGGACCTACTTATCCTGAAAAAAGTATCCGTGAAATTCAGATGTAATTGGACACCCTGCATTTTATCCAGCAACCCAAGCGCTAGGGTCAGAGGAGCTGATTCTGAATGACCCCCTGGGTACCAGGGCAGTACAGGTTCAGGACAAAGTTTAGTTTTCCCTCATAGTGTTCTGTTGAAGCCACAGTTGCTCCCAGAATCTCTGGAACATTCTGTCAGTTGTGTCTGACTTCATGCCCCTAAGCCAACCAGTTCATAGGCCAGAAGGGGAACAGATGGACTGCTGACCACTTCTCCCCTCCCCAACAGTTACAGACGGGAGCTGTGTCTTCCCAGTGGGTGTAAACAGCCATGGAACAGAGGAGTTGAAGGCACTGTCTGGGCCCCAGCTGGGTCAGCCCCAAGTGACTTTTACACATAGAAAGCACTCCTCTAGTGCCTGGCACACAGTAAATGCTCAAGAAGTAGTTACTGGTATTATTTTTATTATTAATTCAACAGGCAGGATTTGCAGCCAGTGGGCATTTGGGGAGCTAGTTCAGCCTTGGCCAGGACCCTGGAGGTGTTTGCCGTGGAGCACTGGAGTGGGAGGGCAGTCGCTGGACAAGGGGAGAAACGTGATGAGGAGGAAGTGAGCTTGGGGTAGGCATGCTGTCAAAATAGTTAACAACTAGAGAACCGTAGGTGCCACCTGTCAGGGCAAATCCTGGGCATGGGGCCAAAGCAGGGTGTTGAGGTTCCTATGCTTTGACAGGCATACCGTTTAGTTAGCAGATTCTAAGAAGGAAGATGGGGGGGCGCTCAGATAGGGATCAGGGGCTACTAACTGCACGGGAGCATTTCACTGTCCAGCACCCAGAGCTGCTGTGGCTGTATGCTGTGCTGGGCTAGAGCTGGGCTGGCAGGAGGCGTGGTGGCCCCGGCTCCACCAGGCCCTTGTTGTGTTCCAGGGGAAGCCATGAAGGACACCAGACCAGGTTCCAGCCCATCACAAAGAGCTTTTACATCAAAAGTAACATCTTCCATGTTGCACGGCGAACAGACCAGCTGATGTGAATGAGCTGGGGGTTCAGAAGCTGCTCCTTCCTTTTCCCGTGGTCCATGTGGACCCTGCAGGGCAGAGACGCTGCCAGCCCCACCCACCCTCTCTCTGTCCAGCCCTGCCTCCTCTGCCGAGCAGGGGAGAGGCACAGGTCTACTCTAAGGTGGGATTCAGGGGACTCCACCTGCTGCGACCCGTCTGCCCTCAGAGACCCTAGCTATTTGCAGAGTTCTCCACCCCCGCCATCAGCACTGCCAGCCAAGTCACTCCTGGGAGGGGAACAATGGAACCTGCAAGTGTTTCACCAGCAGTCCCGGGGCAGGGGAGGGGGCTCTTTCAGTTCTTAAGGTGCTAAGTGGAGCCCGGTATGGGCGCGCGGGGGGGGTGCACCTCCCTGTCCTTATTCTACATTCTGTTGAAGGGACCCGGAGCAGAACTGCTCGGTCCCAGTGGAGCCCACAGTTTAGGGAGGAAGTCCTTTCCATGTTTACTTTCTGCACACACCGCCCTCCCCTCACCCCACCCCGAGAACCTGCAAGGGTCAGGGTTGCCTCACTGCTATAACAAACAGCCCTGAATCCCAGTTGCTCACACTTATTGACAAAATAAAGATATATTTCTTACAGCACAGTGCAATCTGAGGTTCAGCGGGTCACCCACCACAAGGCGGTCTGGGGACCCAGGCTTCCCCCATCTATCTGGTGGCTCTGCTATCTCCGAGGGCCTCAGAGTCCTCGCCTGAATCCCCTATACCCAACTGGGGGATGAGGGAAGACAGGCTGAAGGAACGGAGAGTACACGCCCACTCTTGACTACTCTGGCCTGGAGCTGACACACACTGCCACGTTCTATCAGTGAAAACAAATCACATGACTTGTCGAGAAGGCTGGGAGTGCTGTGTGACCAGAACAGGAGAAAGGGTCCCCAGACATGTAGCCCATCTCTGCCAGAGCCCAGTGGGCCCTGCGGCTGCTCTCGGGGTGTTTTGCGTTCCTCTACTGCTGAATATGGAGTCCACGGGTAGACTGGCAGTTGTTTCCCGGAGTATTTGGACCTGCACCCTCTTCAAGCGAAGTTCCTAGAAAGACCACTAGGTGGTGCTGTTGGACCACAAGGGTAGTTAACCACGGTCGGCCCCTGGAAACCTGTTTTCTCTGCTTGCCTTCTGCCATCCATTTGTTGTGTGGCCTTGGACTGCAGTTTTCACACTTGTAAAAACACCAAGGGGTGGGCTTCCTAGGTGGCTCAGTGGTAAAGAATCCACCTGTCTCTACCATCGATCAAGCAGGAGATGCGGGTTCAGTCCCTGAGTTGGGAAGATACTCTGGAGAAGGAAATGGCAACCCACTCCAGTGTTCCTGCCTGGGCAATCTGATGGACGAAGGAGCCTGGCAAGTTGCAGTACATGAGGTGGCAAAGAGTCAGACACGACTTGGGGACTAAACAACAGCAGCAACGTGGAGCGAGACTAGACTAGTGAAAACGTGAACTCTGGGGGCACACTTACTTGATTGTACTTCTGACTCCACCAAGGTCAGGTTATGACCTCTGTAGGTTCTTAGGGTACTTCTGCCTTCACGAATCTCTTCCATAAAAAGTTAATAAAAATTATATTTTACAACACTTGTACACATACATTTATATTAATATTAAATGCAAAAAAAATGTCTTCAACCTAAATTTTGAATTTCTTTTTCTCCTTATTCTGAAACAAATTAAAACATTCCTTTGGCTTCTAAACGAATTGTGGCCGGCGCTCGGCCCTGTGCCTACTTTGTCTCATGAGGGAGGCACTACCTCCATTACTCACCAGCTGTTTGACATTGGGCAAGCTGTTTAACTTGTCTGGGCCTGATTTTCCTCCTCTATAAAATGGAGATGACAACAGAACCCATATTTTTAGTGCTGCTATTTCTTAACAGCACTAATGGTGTTTCTTAAAAACAGCCTGGCACAGAGTAAGCTTTGGCAAAATGGCAACCGCTGATGCCATTGTTGTTATTATCTGTAAAGACACTTTTAGAGACTCGCCTGATGGTCCAGTGGCTAAGACTCTGAGCTCCCAATGCAGGGGGCCTGGCTTCCATCCTGGGTCAGGGAACTAGATCCTGCATGACGCAACTAAAGAGGCTGAGGGCGGCAAGGAAGATCAAAGATCTCAGATGCCACAGCTAAGACCTGGTGCAGCCAAATACATATTTTAAAAATTCTGCTCCCCCCATCCAAATAGAGACGTTTTCAGCTCTTTGATGAAATTATTAAAATATCTCAAACAAGCAAGAATCGTAAATAGGACGGAAAAATAACATGAAACTTTCAGGGTATTTGATGAGGAAGTAAAAGAGGTTCCTTTTTGCAAGGGAACTCAGATGAGGTAGGAACCTGGGCTTGTAACAATCAGCAGAAACCCTGGCCGCCTGGAGCATCTGCGCCAGGTGGGCCCACGCGAGGTCGGCTAAGGGGCTGGCGCGTGCGTGCCTTGCGAACGTGCGTGCGTGCGTGCGTGCGTGCGTGCGTGGGCCGGCGTGGTGCGTGTGGGCCGGCGTGCGTGCGCCTGAGAGCGACTAGAGCGCTCCTCTCAGCGAAGGGAAGTTGGCCTGGAGTTTTGAAGTGTTTGAAAGCTTTGAAGAGTGAGGGACTTTGTTCTCGCAGGTTAGAGGGGCAAAGAGTGGAGGGCACTTTTGGCAGAGGGAACGGCGTTACAAAGACCTGAGGCAGGAAGGTGGGGGGACACGTTTGAGGAACCGCAATGAGGTTTACCTTTAGCTCGGTTTTAAGCTTTACTTCTGTCTCTGATGCCGTTCTATTTTATTTGGCCCTGCCGCGAGGTCCGACCAGGGACTGAACCTGCTCCCTGGGAAGTGCAGGTGTTGGGTACTAACCACTGGAC
>SJYX01012054.1:12635-70736 GCA_006410675.1 Oreotragus oreotragus | reverse complement strand
GTGGCAGGGTGTTTGTGTCATAGTCACACCCATGTGGACGACCCAAAACCTCAAGGGGCAGCTGAGACCAAAGGAAGCGATGTTATTAGAAAACCTGCGTGGGATGCTTCCAGAGCAGGAAAGCTTCGAGTCTTTCCCTTTTCTGCGAAGATGACAAGTGGGAGGAAGACTTAAGATGTCAAGGGGAGACAGCAGCTCTAAACGGAAGCTGATCTGCAGTGTCGTGTTAGTTTTCAGGTGTAAAGCAAAGTGATTCAGTTACACATATGCATATATACTCCTTTTCGGAGTCTTTCCTTTATAGGTTATTATGAGATATTAAATATAGTTCCCTGTGCTATACAGTAGGTCCGTATCGCTTTCCTGTTTCGTATAGAATAGTGTGTATCTGTTAATTCCAAATTTCTCTCCCCGCCGCCCCACCCCTCCCTGTCGCCTCCTCCCAGTTCCCCTTAGTACAGATGACTCTTTAACAGTGGAATGAGATTTTCTTGAACTGTTGCTTTTGGTGAATGGAATGAGTACCGTGTTCCATCTCAGAGGCTGGGGAAACCTTCACAAGCAGGGAGGGGATGGCTGACTTTGTCCTGGAGTACAGACCTGATCAGAGGCGTCTGTCCCATGACATCAGTGGGGAGCTCCACGAGTGGAATGAAACACTGTGGCTCTTGTATCTGTCTGCCTGTCCATCCGTCCGTCCGTCTGTCTCTCCATCCACCCCTTTATTTTTCCATTTTACTGAGATATAGTTGGCACTATTGTTGTTGTTGAGTTGCTAAGTTGTGTCTGACTCTTTGCCACCCCGTGGACCTCAGCACTCCAGGCTTCCCTGTCCTTTACTGTCTCCCGGGGTTTGCTTAAATAGAGCACTGTATAAGTTTCAGCTGTACAGCATATTGATTTAAACTACATACATGATGAAATGATAATGACTGTATTTATTAAACATCCATCATGTTATATATTGGGTTTCCCTGGTGGCCCAGACAGTGAAGAATCTTTCTGCAAAGCAGGAGACCTGGGAGGAGGGAATGGCTATCCACTTCAGTCTTCTTGCCTGGAGAATCCCATGGACAGAGGAGCCTGGTGGGCTATTGCCCGTGGGGTCGCAAAGAGGCGGACATGGCTGAGCGACTAACATATACACATCATGTTATATACAACATTAAATAAAACAGAAAAAATTGGATCCCTGGATCGGGAAGATCCCCTGGAGGAGGGAATGGCTATCCACTTCAGTCTTCTTGCCTGGAGAATCCCATGGTCAGAGGAGCCTGGTGGGCTATTGCCCGTGGGGTCGCAAAGAGGCGGACATGGCTGAGCGACTAACATATACACATCATGTTATATACAACATTAAATAAAACAGAAAAAAGATGTTCCTTGTGATAAAAACTCTTAGGATTCACTTTCAGCCATTTTCATATGTAACATGCAGCAGTATTAATTATATTTGTCTGGTTATACATTACACTCTTAGTACTTCTAGCACTAAGGATTATAGGAGAATTTCCAGTTATGCTCTTAGACCTGGAAGTTGACCACCTTCATCCAATCTTCCTCCCACATTCCCCCCACCCTGCCTCCCCCCACCTGCCCCCATGGCAGTTTTAAATAGAAAGTAAAAACATCATCCTTGACCAACAGGAGCCCTGGGTGTGACTGACTGCCGAGGACCGGGGGACCTGGCCAGTGCTGGTACAACTACTATGTGACTGGCCAGGGTGGGCACCCTCTTGAAGAGCCTTCAGGAGGCTGTGTACCTGTAGCTGTTAGAATCCTACAGGCAGGAATGGAAAAATGGCAAACCTCCCCGAGGGGTAGGGATGTGATGTGGGGTGTGCCTGCTGTGTGTGTGTGTATAATGTAGGGTGTGCCTGCTGTGTGTGTATGTGTGCGCGTGTGTGTGTAGAGGCTGGGGATTGAACTAGGTAACAATCAGATTCTTCCAGCCCTGAAGTCCCACTTGGTTTGAATTCAGACCCCTGGATTCCCATTTGAGTTTGGGCTGGTTACTTCACCTCTCTGAGCCTCAGTCTGCACATCTGTAAAGTGGGGATAATGATGGTACCCACTTAATGTAAATCTGGAGAGGAGGCGTGACAGAAGTGTACAATGCTCAGCACCCGCAGGTCACTTAGTTCTTAGGAACACCATCGCTGGCACCACATTAAGCCTGAAAGTCGGTCCCTGGTGACAAAGCCNAGTCTGCACATCTGTAAAGTGGGGATAATGATGGTACCCACTTAATGTAAATCTGGAGAGGAGGCGTGACAGAAGTGTACAATGCTCAGCACCCGCAGGTCACTTAGTTCTTAGGAACACCATCGCTGGCACCACATTAAGCCTGAAAGTCGGTCCCTGGTGACAAAGCCACCTCTGGTTAGTGTACTTCTGTCTTCTGGTTTAAAAAAAAAGAGAGAAGAAAGAAAAGGTTAAAGACTAGAGAGCCATTAAGTAGAACCATTCGATTCCCACATAAATTACTTGATGTTTGCTCTCAGTTCTCAACTACCTGTAGGCTTCAGTCTGAATTTAGATATCCAGGAAAAACAGACAAAAGAAAAGAAAAATTAAACTTCAAAAAACTACGAGTTCGCATATGTATTTGCATATATTTACATATTAGCTCGAGAACACGATTCCTAATGCTTGCAGGACCTTGCCTGGATCATTTAATCCAATTTCTAGAATGAAGATGTAGATGTTATGGGTTAAATTGTGCCCCTCTTCCCCCCCCCCCAAAAGAGTCCCAATTCCTAGTACCTTAGNACACACACACACATACACACACACCCCAGGCACGCGCACACGCACGCACACACACACACGCACACACACACACACACACACACACACGCACACACACTGGGTGAAATCCCTGCGTTACCTGGTCCAGCTTCTGCACTTCACTCTTCTTGTTACCTTTTCTCACCACGCAGGGAGGTAATGAGCCCCTTTCTAAAATACGCATGTGGCAGGGTGTTTGTGTCATAGTCACACCCATGTGGACGACCCAAAACCTCAAGGGGCAGCTGAGACCAAAGGAAGCGATGTTATTAGAAAACCTGCGTGGGATGCTTCCAGAGCAGGAAAGCTTCGAGTCTTTCCCTTTTCTGCGAAGATGACAAGTGGGAGGAAGACTTAAGATGTCAAGGGGAGACAGCAGCTCTAAACGGAAGCTGATCTGCAGTGTCGTGTTAGTTTTCAGGTGTAAAGCAAAGTGATTCAGTTACACATATGCATATATACTCCTTTTCGGAGTCTTTCCTTTATAGGTTATTATGAGATATTAAATATAGTTCCCTGTGCTATACAGTAGGTCCGTATCGCTTTCCTGTTTCGTATAGAATAGTGTGTATCTGTTAATTCCAAATTTCTCTCCCCGCCGCCCCACCCCTCCCTGTCGCCTCCTCCCAGTTCCCCTTAGTACAGATGACTCTTTAACAGTGGAATGAGATTTTCTTGAACTGTTGCTTTTGGTGAATGGAATGAGTACCGTGTTCCATCTCAGAGGCTGGGGAAACCTTCACAAGCAGGGAGGGGATGGCTGACTTTGTCCTGGAGTACAGACCTGATCAGAGGCGTCTGTCCCATGACATCAGTGGGGAGCTCCACGAGTGGAATGAAACACTGTGGCTAGTGTATCTGTCTGCTTGTCCATCCGTCCGTCCGTCTGTCTCTCCATCCACCCCTTTATTTTTCCATTTTACTGAGATATAGTTGGCACTATTGTTGTTGTTGAGTTGCTAAGTTGTGTCTGACTCTTTGCCACCCCGTGGACCTCAGCACTCCAGGCTTCCCTGTCCTTTACTGTCTCCCGGGGTTTGCTTAAATAGAGCACTGTATAAGTTTCAGCTGTACAGCATATTGATTTAAACTACATACATGATGAAATGATAATGACTGTATTTATTAAACATCCATCATGTTATATATTGGGTTTCCCTGGTGGCCCAGACAGTGAAGAATCTTTCTGCAAAGCAGGAGACCTGGGAGGAGGGAATGGCTATCCACTTCAGTCTTCTTGCCTGGAGAATCCCATGGACAGAGGAGCCTGGTGGGCTATTGCCCGTGGGGTCGCAAAGAGGCGGACACGGCTGAGCGACTAACATATACACATCATGTTATATACAACATTAAATAAAACAGAAAAAAGATGTTCCTTGTGATAAAAACTCTTAGGATTCACTTTCAGCCATTTTCATATGTAACATGCAGCAGTATTAATTATATTTGTCTGGTTATACATTACACTCTTAGTACTTCTAGCACTAAGGATTATAGGAGAATTTCCAGTTATGCTCTTAGACCTGGAAGTTGACCACCTTCATCCAATCTTCCTCCCACATTCCCCTCACCCTGCCTCCCCCCACCTGCCCCCATGGCAGTTTTAAATAGAAAGTAAAAACATCATCCTTGACCAACAGGAGCCCTGGGTGTGACTGACTGCCGAGGACCGGGGGGCCTGGCCAGTGCTGGTACAACTACTATGTGACTGGCCAGGGTGGGCACCCTCTTGAAGAGCCTTCAGGAGGCTGTGTACCTGTAGCTGTTAGAATCCTACAGGCAGGAATGGAAAAATGGCAAACCTCCCCGAGGGGCAGGGATGTGATGTGGGGTGTGCCTGCTGTGTGTGTGTGTATAATGTAGGGTGTGCCTGCTGTGTGTGTATGTGTGCGCGCGTGTGTGTAGAGGCTGGGGATTGAACTAGGTAACAATGAGATTCTTCCAGCCCTGAAGTCCCACTTGGTTTGAATTCAGACCCTTGGATTCCCGTTTGAGTTTGGGCTGGTTACTTCACCTCTCTGAGCCTCAGTTTGCACATCTATAAAAATGGCAAACCTCCCCGAGGGGTAGGGATGTGATGTGGGGTGTGCCTGCTGTGTGTGTGTGTATAATGTAGGGTGTGCCTGCTGTGTGTGTATGTGTGCGCGTGTGTGTGTAGAGGCTGGGGATTGAACTAGGTAACAATCAGATTCTTCCAGCCCTGAAGTCCCACTTGGTTTGAATTCAGACCCCTGGATTCCCATTTGAGTTTGGGCTGGTTACTTCACCTCTCTGAGCCTCAGTCTGCACATCTGTAAAGTGGGGATAATGATGGTACCCACTTAATGTAAATCTGGAGAGGAGGCGTGACAGAAGTGTACAATGCTCAGCACCCGCAGGTCACTTAGTTCTTAGGAACACCATCGCTGGCACCACATTAAGCCTGAAAGTCGGTCCCTGGTGACAAAGCCACCTCTGGTTAGTGTACTTCTGTCTTCTGGTTTAAAAAAAAAGAGAGAAGAAAGAAAAGGTTAAAGGCTAGAGAGCCATTAAGTAGAACCATTCGATTCCCACATAAATTACTTGATGTTTGCTCTCAGTTCTCAACTACCTGTAGGCTTCAGTCTGAATTTAGATATCCAGGAAAAACAGACAAAAGAAAAGAAAAATTAAACTTCAAAAAACTACGAGTTCGCATATGTATTTGCATATATTTACATATTAGCTCGAGAACACGATTCCTAATGCTTGCAGGACCTTGCCTGGATCATTTAATCCAATTTCTAGAATGAAGATGTAGATGTTATGGGTTAAATTGTGCCCCTCTCCCCCCCCCCCAAAAGAGTCCCAATTCCTAGTACCTTAGAATGTGATCTTATTTGTAATAGGGTCACTGGAGATATAATTGTCTTAGTTAATTAGTTAAGAGGCTTCCCCGGTGGCTCAGCAGTAAAGAGATTTCTTTACTCTTTACTCCTGCCTCCAGTGCAGGAGCTGCAGGAGATGTAGGTTCGATCCCTGGGTTGGCAAGATCCCCTGGAGGAGGGCATGACAACCCACTGCAGTGTTCTTGCCTAGAGAATTCCACGGATGGAAGAGCCTGGCCGGCTCCATAGGGGCGAAGAGTTGGACATGACTGACGTGGCTTAGCTTGCATCACGCACAGTTAGTTAAGATGAGGTCGTTCTAGAGAATCCGGGGACGGCGGAGCCTGGTGGGCTGCCGTCTATGGGGTCGCACAGAATCGGACACGACTGAAGTGACTTAGCAGCAGTAGTAGCATTCTAGATTCGAGTTGGCCTTTAACTCAAGGTGGCTGGTCCTTAGAAGAAGAGGCAGACCCCCAAGAGAGCATGTGAGGATAGAGGCAGAAATTAGAGTTGAGCTGCAGAAGCCAAAGGACCCTGAGGAGGGCCTGGGGCTGCCAGGAGCTAGAGGCTGCGAGGAGGGAGCCCCCCTCCCCCCGCCCTTTATTTTGGACCCTTGGACTCCCAGACCTGGGAGAGAATTCATAGCTAGCATGGTTGCAGTCATTTGTTATGGTGGCCCCAATTCAGAACATTCGGGCACAGATGCATTTGAGAAACAGGTGCAGAGGTGTTTCTGGTCTTCATTCAGGGAGGAAGGTGATGCTCAGAGACTGTGTGTCCTGGTCTGTTTTGCTTCATATTTTTGGAGAATTGTCTGGAGACTCGTGGTGTCTCATGTGCAAGTGTGTGATATCGCTGGTAGGTTTTTACTCTCTTTGATTTGCCTTTTTCCTTCAACTTGGACGTGATGTGGAGTTTCTTGGCCAGTTTCTTGAGGCAAATAGGCAATGCTTAATGAATGGCCATCCCTCCCAAGGGTGAAGGCCCTGAGATGTGTGTGGGACCTTTGTCTGATGCAGCCTGCTCTCCAGTTGGCATCTTAGTAAGTGATCTCTTACTTTAATTTTTCTTTAGATTTTTTGACAGTGCCTCATGGCACATGGGATCCTGCTTCCCTGACCAGGGATCAAACCCATGCCCCCTGCATTAGAAGGAAAGAGTCTTAACCGCTGGACCACCAGGGAAGTCTGGGTCATCTCTTTCCCTCCAGAGAGACTGTCTCTGAGTTACTTCCTTCATTCCTTCATCACTCCATCACTCGGTCGACACTGAGTCAGAGTCTACATGGCAGACACCCTTCGAGGTGCTGGGGACTCACCAAAGATCCAGGCAGACATAGTGTGTGCCTTTGGGTTGCCTGCTGTCTAGCTGTAAAGTCGATACTGATGCCAGGAGTGAGCATTCTGTAAGAGTGACGGCATCTGCTGTGTCCCTGGGCACCTACCTAGGGGCCAGACAGTCTAGGAGCACTGGCAGGAGCAAGTATCATTTAGAGAGACCTGGGGGACCTCCAGCAAGTACGCAGCAGAACAGTCAGGACGAGTGATCGCAGCAGAGGGGACTGTGTGTATGAGGTTTGGAGCTGGATTGAGTGGCTTGTTGGAGGAGCTGAAAGAATAAAAGATGAACGGAACGAGGGCGTGCCCTGGATTCAGAAACCTAAAGCAGAATGAAGTGACGGTCTCCAAGCCCCACTTGGAAAGAAGGCACTTAAGGAAGCTGGAGGGTGGGGGCATTGATCCCCCTGGCCGTGACTCATTTCATTTATTCCCAGAGCTGTGTCCTGGGCTGAAGGCTGGTCTCTGCCCCCCGGGGGGCCTCCACAGAGCCAACTGTCTGACTTGTAAACTGGCCTGGCGTTATTAAGTCTCCAACCCCCAATTTACCAGAAAATCAGAAGAAATGGGCTTCCTTTCTTCCATTTATAAGCGTTATTTTGCACAATTGCCACACAGCCACTGTTGCCCTGAGCCAGAAAGGTTTGATCTATTGAGTCTAGACTGGTATTATGGCTAAGTATTTAATCAGGTCACTTTCAGAAGCCTGGCTGTGGGCATTTAATCTCTAGAAGCATTTTCATACGTCTTATTTGAGGGTGGCGCCTCTGTCCAGAAGGACTGCAGGGAAGAAAATGTGCTAAACCTGAAAGGCGACGTTGTCTGGGGAGGCGGAAGGAACCGGGGTTTGTAGCCATGTGTGGGTCTGTTGAGCACAGATGAAAATCCCTGCAAGTTTATTTGCGTCAAGACTGATTCAGCAGCTCATTGTCAGGGCCTGTTGTGGCTGGGTAGTTGTTGGGCTGAGTCCCAGAGGGTTAGGGGCTGTTTACAGTTGGACTGAGCTGGGGGCGAATTCTGGCCACCTTGCTGGTTGGGTAATTTTTAGAATTTACTTTCCCCTCCATGCCGTGGATGGTGCATTTCCTTTTGGAGAAGGCAATGGCGCCCCACCTAGTACTCTTGCCCGGAAAATCCCATGGACGGAGGAGCCTGGTGGGCTGCAGTCCGTGGGGTCGCTAAGAGTCGGACCCGACTGAGCGACTTCACTTTCACTTTTCACTTCCATGCGTTGGAGAAGGAAATGGCAGCCACTCCACTGGGGATTAATACTGGTTGCTGCCCTAGTGTTGGCATGGACTAAACGTCGACACCCAGGTCAGATGAGTTTTTTGTTGGAGTTGCTCTGAAGAGTCTAGGGTGTCAGTTGCAGTGATGGGGATTCAGGGTGTTGGCCCTTGGTCTTGAAGGGATCTGTAGCTTGGCTGTGGCTGGTGAGCTGTCTCTGGGAGGCTTCACCGAGGACTCCTGGTGGGCCTTGTGGATGCTGAGGTTGGAAAGGGGCAGCAGATGGCAAGGCGCTCATGGGAGGTTCTGCCCAGGCTGTGGTGGGCCATGTGGGCCAAGGGCTTGCAGGCCGGGTTGGTGAATGGAAACTCGGGCCTGAAAGCTGCAGGGGCGAGTGGAGTGAGGAGGCCGACAAGGGAGCTTGTTCTGACATCGTTGTTGGTTTATGAGTCAGTTGCAGGATTTACACGAAAAGTGAGGTATTGGGGCGAGATTCACATGGCGCGCTCTTAAGCATGATAGGGTGAGCGGTTCAGTGGCATGACTACACTCACAGCCTTGTGTAATATCCTCTGTCTCGTTTTAGACATTTACTTTGTTCCAGAACAAAACCCCTCACCCGTTAAGCTGTTTCTCCCCCCTTTCCTCCTCCGGGGCCCTGGCAGCCACTGATCTCTGTTTGGTCTCTGTGGACTTACGTCCACGGATCATATGATATGTGACGTTTGTCTGGGTTTTTTGTCTCGGCGTGTTGCTTTCAAGGTTCATCCACATTGGCACATGTGTCAAAGCTCCATTCCTTTCTGTGACTGAGTAATATCTCCCTGTGGGCCACGCTCAGTTGCTCAGTTCTGTCAGACTCTTTGTGACCTTGTGAACTTTAGCCCTGCCAGGCTCCTCTGTCCATGGGGATGCTCCAGGCAAGAATACTGGAGTGGGTTGCCATTTCCTGCTCCAGGGGATCTTCCCGACCCAGGGATCACATCCAGGGCTCCTGCATTGCGGGCAGATTCTTTACCCTCTGAGCCACCAGGGAAGCCCAATATCTCCCCACGTGTATCTGTTCCACGGTTTGTTTCTTCACGTATCTGTTGATGGACATCTGGGTTATTTCTACCTTTTGGGTGTTGTGAATAATACTGCCATGAATATTCAGGGATAACTGTTTGTTGGAACTCGTGTTTTTAGTTCTTTTGGGTACATACCACGGAGTGAAATTGCCAGGCCATATGGAAATCCTGTGTTTAAGTTAGTGGCAAGATTTTGCGTGTGTGTGTGTGTGTGTGTGTGTGTGTGTGTGTTAGGCGCTCAGTTGTATCCGACTCTGCAACCCCATGGACTGTAGCCCATCAGGCTCCTCTGTCCATGGAATTATTCAGGCAAGAATACTGGAGGGGGTTGCCGTTCCCTTCTCCAGGGGATCTTCCCGACCCGGGGGTTGAACCTAGGTCTCCCGCATTGCAGAGTATTCTTTACCGTCTGAGCCGCAGCAAATGCAAAGATGGCAGCACCACAGAATCCTGGACAGGGGGCCGGTGGGTGGGGGGCTGCTTCGCAGTGAGCTGCGTTCTCTTGGGCTCGTTAGCGCATGAACTAAAGGGTGCAGAGTACATGGACAGTGCCTCCCGGGTGGTGAGCGAGGTCCATGGACCCCAGCTCTCCTCTTGGTGGCCTCGGGCTGCCATCCTAACATGCTCTGACACACTGGGTGACTTAGAACAGCAAAATGTGCTTTCTCATGGTTCTGAAAGCCAGAAGTCTCAGATCAGGTGTTGCCCGCTGGGTTCATTCTGGAGGTTTGGATTTTCGCTCTAGTGTCTTCTTGGGGCTCCTTGTGGACCTTGGTGTTCCTTGGCTTATGGCAATATTACCTCAGTCTTTGCCTCTGTCTTTTGTTTATTTATTGATTTATTTATTGAGACATCAGCAGTTTAATAGATGGGAGAGCTTATACACTTGAAGCCAGGTCCCAGAGTGGCACCCATTTTATGCAGTGGACAGTGGGCAGGACGTGGTGACTGTCTTTACTCTGCCTCTGTCTTCACATGATGCTTTGTCTGTGTCTCTCTGAGTCTCTGTGTCCAAAATTCCCTTTTCTTAGAAGGACAGTAGGAAGCCCAGGGCTCCAAAATCACTGCAGATGGTGACTGCAGCCACGAAATTAAAAGAGGCTTGCTCCTTGGAAGAAAAACTATGACAAACCTAGACAGCGTGTTAAAAAGCAGGGACATTACTTTGCCGACAATGATCCATCTAGTCAAACCTATGGTTTTTCCAATAGTCAGGTATGGATGTGAGAGTTGGACCATAAAGAAAGCTGAGTGCCGAAGAATTGATGCTTTTGAACTGTGGTGCTGGAGAAGACTCATGAGAGTCCCTTGGACTGCAAGGAGATCAAACCAGTCCATCCTAAAGGAAATCAATCTTGAATATTCATTGGAAGGACTGATGCTGAAGTGGAAACTCCAATACTTTGACCACCTGATGTGAAGAACTGACTCATTGGAAAAGTCCCTGTTACTGTGAAAGACTGAAGGCAGGAGGAGAAGGGGATGACAGAGGATGAGACGTCATCACCGACTCGATGGACATGAGTTTGAGCAAACTACTATAGATGGAGAAAGACAGGGAAGCCTGGAGTGCTGCAGTCCATGGGGTCGCCAAGTGTCGGCCACGACTGAGTGAGCGACGACAACAGCAAATTCAATATGACCCCTTCCCAGTTTAATTACATTTACAAAAATCCAATTTCCAAAGCAGGTCATTTTCACAGGGACTGGGGAGTAGATATTTGACTATAACTTTTAGGAGGGAGGGACAAAATTTAACCCAGCACTGCTACTAATTATGACTGTTTCAAATAAACAGATCGAACAGATTAGATCTTGATTAGATCTATTTCTAGCATATTCAGTTCAGTTCAGTCGCTCAGTCATGTCTGACTTTTTTCAACCCCATGGACTGCAGCATGCCAGGCTTCCCTGTCCTTCGGCATCTCTCAGAGTTTGCTCAAACTCATGTCCATTGAGTCCAGGTTATTAGAAACCCCATTTCCAGAAGGTTATTGAAAAGTTAGGCATAGAAGAGCACAGACCACGAACCTGGGTGTATGGTGACACCCTGGGAAGACACGCCCCTGTCGCGCTTTCCCGATGTTGTTACGGGACAGGCTTCGAGGGCAGAGTGGGGACAGATGAGATCCTGTGGAGACCTGGAGGCTACCGAGAGACTTTCTCTCTGGGTGCCTGCTGGAAGCTTCCATCCTCTAAAGCTGAGTTCCTAACTCTTGACTTGCTGGGCTGACAGTTACAGCTCCTCCAAGTTTGGGGAGCCAGTGGAGGGGACACTGTTTGGGTCTCACTGAAGATAAAGTGAGACCGGGGAGCTTAAAACAGTCTAGGGAGATGGAGGAATCAGTGGAGGATTGCATGGACTGTAGTATTGTCCATGGGGTCACACAGAGTTGGACACGACTGTGCGACTTTCACTATTTACTGTTAACACGGTGGCATTAATTACGTATAGGTTTAGACACGAAGTCGGGTCCGACTCTTGTGACCCCATGAACTGTAGCCTGCCAGGCTCCTCTGTCCATGGGGTTCTCCAGACAAGAATACTGGAGTGGGTTGCCATTTCCTGCTCCAGGGGATCTTCCTAACACAGGGATTGAACCTGGGCCTCCTGCATTGCAGGCAGATTCTTTACCAACTGATCTGCGAGGGAAGCCAATTACATATAAGCTCAGATTTTATATGCACCGTGATCCGTGATCTTTTCATCAGATACGATTTAGTTTAGTTTTAGGTTTTTCTTTCGGCCATGCTGCACAGCTTGTGAGATCTCAGTTCTCTGACCAGGGATTGAACCAGGCCACGTCAGTGAGAGCCTGGACCAGGGATTGAACCAGGCCACGTCAGTGAGAGCCTGGAATCCTAACCACTAGGCCTCCAGGGATCTCCCCATGTTTACTTTGTCATTGCCCCCAAACTTAAAGCCAGATAAACAGCAGGGTACGTGCCTTGTCATTTATTTGCCCATCCACCATTGAGGCTGGAAACCAGAGGGATGCCTTTGTGTGACAAATGAGGATCTTAGTCGTGACCTTGAGTGTGCCACGCGCACCATCACCCACAGCCGCACCGTCAAAGTGGCTCCGTGACAGACCCCCACTTTCTACAAGAAGCCGTGGGTCACTGGTTCACCTTTTCTTAGCCATAACACTTTAGGATCCAAGCCTGATAAATTCTGCAAATACCTGAAGATGAGTTTTAACTTTATCTTAAACAAATCACTGTTACCTGACGTGGAGAAATAGAGTGTAGCAAGACTGGGCTTTAAACCCACGACTCCACTTTCTAGGGTTTTCTTCCTGCTTCACGGATGGGCGTCGACTTTATCTGTTTTCCCACCTGCTCTGAGTTGAGTTTGGATGTGGCTCAGTGTCACGGCTTGCCAAGCCTGTTTGGAATTTATGGGGTTTTAGTTTTTGTTTTTGTCTTGCCTACTTGGTGGAGCCCTTACAGGCAGGGAATGATGATAAGGATCGTGAAACGTAGAGAACTTTTCTTTCAAGGTGTGCACTCTTATATGGCTCCATAAAAACCCTTTGTTGAGATGTTGCCGATTTTCATCTAGAATTTTCTGTTGAGAACCCCATGATGTTTAAAGAGTAGTTGTGATATTGACACATTTCATTGGTTTCTGATGACCGAGTTTATGTTTTTTATCCAATAAAACTTTGTTTGTGGACACCGGAATTTGAATTCTCTATGGATTTTGCATGTCATGACGTATTCCTTAAAGAAATTATTTTTAAATTGAAATATAGTTGATTTACAATGTTGTGTTACTTTCTGGTGTAGAGCAAACTGATTCAGTGTATAGACACATAGACATGTATATAGTGTTCTTTTCATATTCCTTTCCATTGTGGTTTGTTATAAGATACTGAATATAGTAGTTCCCCGTGCTATGCAGTAGGACCTTGTTTACCCATTATATATATATATAAGCAGTAGTATTACATGTTCATCACAAATTTCTAATTTATTCCCCACCCGCCACACGCTTTTTCCCCTTTGGTAATCCTGAGTTTGGTTTCCGTGTCTCTGAGTCTGTTTCTGTTTTGTGTATAAGTTCGTCTGTGTCGGTTTTAAAGATTCCACGTGTAAGTGACAGCGTGTGATACTCGTCTTTCTCCGGCTTACGTCACTTCGTGTGAGCCTCTCTGGGTCCATCGGTGGTGTGTCGAATGGCATCCTTTCATTCTTTTCTGTGGCAGAGTCTTATTCCACTGCACATACGTGCCACATCTTGGTGCACCCTTCTGTCGATGGACATTTAGGATGTTTTCACGTCTTGGCTCTTGTGGATAATGCTGCAGTGAACCTAGGGATGCGTGCATCTGTATTTATTTGGGTGCACTGAGTCTTCGTTGCAGCATGCAGGCTCTTTCATTGTGGTGTGTGGAATCTCTAGCTGTGGTCCATGGGCTCTGGACTCTTGGGCTCAGCAGTTGCTGCCTGAGGGCTTCAGTTGCTCTCTGGCATGTGGGATTTTAGTTTCCTGACCGGGGATCAAACCTGTGTTCCCTGAGGCAAATTCTTAGCCACTGGACCACCAGGGAAGGCCCCCATGTATCTTTTTGAACTTTGTCTGGGTGTCTGTCTAGGAGTGGGCTTGCTGGATCATACGGTAACTCTAGTTTTAGTTTTTTGAGGAACTGCCGTACAGTTTTCCATACTGGCTGCACCAATTCACATTCCCTTCAGCAGGGCTTCCCTAGTGGCTCAGACATTAAAACGTCTGCCTGGAATGCAGGAGACCCGGGCTCGATCCCTGCGCCAGGAAGATCCCCTGGAGAAGGAAATGGCAACCCACTCCAGTACTCTTGCCTGGAGAATCCCATGGAGGGAGGAGCCTGGTGGGCTACAGTCCATGGGGTCGCAAAGAGTCAGACACGACTGAGCGACTTCACTTTCACTTGCAGCAGTTTAAGAGGAGGGGGAGTTCGCTCTTCTCCACACCCTCTCCAGCATTTGCTATTTGTATACGCTTCTTGATGATGGCCGCTCTGCCTGGTGTGAGACGATGCCTCACTGGAGCTGTGGTTTGCGTTTTTCTGATAATTAGCAGTGTGGAACATCTTTTCATGTACCTGGTGGCCATCTGTGTGTCTTCACTGGAGGACTGTGCTGTGACATACTCTTATTTTGATTTTCCCCCCAGCTATTTAAAAATGTGAAAACCTAAGCTCATGGCCATAAGCAAACTGATGACAGATCTGATTTGGGCGGAACTACAGTTTGCTGACCTCTGATCTCAGTGTTGCTAAGGCTTAGGGTTGTATTCAAACTCTTTCCCAAAAAGGGCAGAATTCCCACTTAAAAAGAATAGAAAACGTTAGTGTATAATCAAAGAGAAATGATTGATAGAACCTGTCAGAAGTGGATTCCCACAAATTTTCCTGTTGAACCTGTGTTTTAAATATGGTATATGTATTTTACCTGAAGAAATGGCTTTTTGGTCCATTTTGAGTGGATTTTCATGTACTGTGTTAGGTAAAGGTCCAACTTCATTCCTTGGTGTGTGGATATCAGCCTTCCCTGCCCCATTGTTGAGGACTCTCCTTTCCCATTGACTAGTTTTGGCTCTCTTGCTGAAAATGGTTAGTCCACACATGTGATACTTATGCCTTGGAAGAAAAGCTATGACAAACCTCGACAGCGTATTAAAATGTAGAGCCATCGCTTTGCTGACACAGTGCATATGGTCAAAGCTGTGGGTTTCCAGTCGTCATGGACGGGGGGTGAGAGTTGGACTGTGAAGAATGAGCACGAAGAACTGACGCCTTTGAGCTGTGGAGCCGGGGAAGACGCTTGAGAGCCCCTTGGACAGCAAGGAGGTCAAACCAGTTCCTCCTAAAGGAAATCAACTCTGAATATTCATTGGAAGGACTGACGCTGAAGCTGAAGCTCCAGTACTTGGGCCACCTGATGCAGAGAACTGACTCATTTGAAAAGACCCTGATGCTGGGCAAGATTGAAGGTGGGAGAAGAGGAGGGTGACAGAGAATGAGACAGTTGGATGGCATCATTGACTCAGTGGACATGAGTTTGAGCACGCTCCCGGAGATGCTGAAGGACAGGGAAGGTTGGCGTGCTGCAGTCCCTGGGGTCACAAAGAGTCGAATGTGATGTACCGACTGAACAACAGCAATGCATGTGAGAGTTTATTGCTGGAGCTTCTATTCTCCCCATTGGCTTGGAAGGGACCATGTGAGAGTTTATTGCCAGTGGACCTTCTGTTCTCCCCATTGGCTTGGAAGGGGCCATGTGGGAGTTTATTGCCGGGGCTTCTATTCTCCCTATTGGTTTGGAAGGGATCATGTGAGAGTTTATTGCCGGGCCTTCTGTTCTCCCCATTGGCTTGGAAGGGATCATGTGAGAGTTTATTGCCAGCGGACCTTCTGTTCTCCCCATGGGCTTGGAAGGGGCCATGTGAGAGTTTATTGCCAGTGGACCTTCTGTTCTCCCCATTGGCTTGGAAGGGGCCATGTGGGAGTTTATTGCCGGGGCTTCTATTCTCCCTATTGGTTTGGAAGGGATCATGTGAGAGTTTATTGCCGGGCCTTCTGTTCTCCCCATTGGCTTGGAAGGGGCCATGTGAGAGTTTATTGCCGGGCCTTCTGCTCTCCCCATTGGCTTGGAAGGGATCATGTGGGAGTTTATTGCCGGGGCTTCTATTCTCCCTATTGGTTTGGAAGGGATCATGTGGGAGTTTATTGCCGGGCCTTCTGTTCTCCCCATTGGCTTGGAAGGGATCATGTGAGAGTTTATTGCCAGGCCTTCTGTTCTCCCCATGGGCTTGGAAGGGACTCTTTTAGCTGGTACCACACCGTTTTGGCGGCTGTTGCTTTGCAGTACATTTTGAAACCAGGAAGTGTGAGTCTTGCAGCTTTTGTTCATATTCAGGATGATTTTGGGATCCCTTATGCATTTTTGAATGGATTTTTCTATCCTTGCATGTACCTGGTTACTTTTGGTTTATTTCTTGGCTGCAAGTTTAAGGGGTGTCAGTAGTTTTGCTTATTTTAACTTAAATGTGTTTATCTTGGGACTTCCCTGGTGGTCCGGTGGTTAAGACTCTGCCTTGCAGTTATGTCGGACACGGGATTGATACCTGGTTGGAAAACTGAGATCCCACATGCTGCTATTAGAGAAAGCCTGCACACTGCAGCAAAGGCCTGGTGCCGCCAAAGTAAAAAATAAATAATAAATTTAAAGATACAGATAATTAACTTTTTGAAAAAAGATATTTATCTTTTAAAAACTTATTATTATTATTTTTTTAGTTTTCTGAATGTTTGATTGAACCAGGCCACGTCAGTGAGAGCCTGGAATCCTAACCACTAGGCCTCCAGGGATCTCCCCATGTTTACTTTGTCATTGCCCCCAAACTTAAAGCCAGATAAACAGCAGGGTACGTGCCTTGTCATTTATTTGCCCATCCACCATTGAGGCTGGAAACCAGAGGGATGCCTTTGTGTGACAAATGAGGATCTTAGTCGTGACCTTGAGTGTGCCACGCGCACCATCACCCACAGCCGCACCGTCAAAGTGGCTCCGTGACAGACCCCCACTTTCTACAAGAAGCCATGGGTCACTGGTTCACCTTTTCTTAGCCATAACACTTTAGGATCCAAGCCTGATAAATTCTGCAAATACCTGAAGATGAGTTTTAACTTTATCTTAAACAAATCACTGTTACCTGACGTGGAGAAATAGAGTGTAGCAAGACTGGGCTTTAAACCCACGACTCCACTTTCTAGGGTTTTCTTCCTGCTTCACGGATGGGCGTCGACTTTATCTGTTTTCCCACCTGCTCTGAGTTGAGTTTGGATGTGGCTCAGTGTCACGGCTTGCCAAGCCTGTTTGGAATTTATGGGGTTTTAGTTTTTGTTTTTGTCTTGCCTACTTGGTGGAGCCCTTACAGGCAGGGAATGATGATAAGGATCGTGAAACGTAGAGAACTTTTCTTTCAAGGTGTGCACTCTTATATGGCTCCATAAAAACCCTTTGTTGAGATGTTGCCGATTTTCATCTAGAATTTTCTGTTGAGAACCCCATGATGTTTAAAGAGTAGTTGTGATATTGACACATTTCATTGGTTTCTGATGACCGAGTTTATGTTTTTTATCCAATAAAACTTTGTTTGTGGACACCGGAATTTGAATTCTCTATGGATTTTGCATGTCATGACGTATTCCTTAAAGAAATTATTTTTAAATTGAAATATAGTTGATTTACAATGTTGTGTTACTTTCTGGTGTAGAGCAAACTGATTCAGTGTATAGACACATAGACATGTATATAGTGTTCTTTTCATATTCCTTTCCATTGTGGTTTGTTATAAGATACTGAATATAGTAGTTCCCCGTGCTATGCAGTAGGACCTTGTTTACCCATTATATATATATAGCAGCAGTAGTATTACATGTTCATCACAAATTTCTAATTTATTCCCCACCCGCCACACGCTTTTTCCCCTTTGGTAATCCTGAGTTTGGTTTCCGTGTCTCTGAGTCTGTTTCTGTTTTGTGTATAAGTTCGTCTGTGTCGGTTTTAAAGATTCCACGTGTAAGTGACAGCGTGTGATACTCGTCTTTCTCCGGCTTACGTCACTTCGTGTGAGCCTCTCTGGGTCCATCGGTGGTGTGTCGAATGGCATCCTTTCATTCTTTTCTGTGGCAGAGTCTTATTCCACTGCACATACGTGCCACATCTTGGTGCACCCTTCTGTCGATGGACATTTAGGATGTTTTCACGTCTTGGCTCTTGTGGATAATGCTGCAGTGAACCTAGGGATGCGTGCATCTGTATTTATTTGGGTGCACTGAGTCTTCGTTGCAGCATGCAGGCTCTTTCATTGTGGTGTGTGGAATCTCTAGCTGTGGTCCATGGGCTCTGGACTCTTGGGCTCAGCAGTTGCTGCCTGAGGGCTTCAGTTGCTCTCTGGCATGTGGGATTTTAGTTTCCTGACTGGGGATCAAACCTGTGTTCCCTGAGGCAAATTCTTAGCCACTGGACCACCAGGGAAGGCCCCCATGTATCTTTTTGAACTTTGTCTGGGTGTCTGTCTAGGAGTGGGCTTGCTGGATCATACGGTAACTCTAGTTTTAGTTTTTTGAGGAACTGCCGTACAGTTTTCCATACTGGCTGCACCAATTCACATTCCCTTCAGCAGGGCTTCCCTAGTGGCTCAGACATTAAAACGTCTGCCTGGAATGCAGGAGACCCGGGCTCGATCCCTGCGCCAGGAAGATCCCCTGGAGAAGGAAATGGCAACCCACTCCAGTACTCTTGCCTGGAGAATCCCATGGAGGGAGGAGCCTGGTGGGCTACAGTCCATGGGGTCGCAAAGAGTCAGACACGACTGAGCGACTTCACTTTCACTTGCAGCAGTTTAAGAGGAGGGGGAGTTCGCTCTTCTCCACACCCTCTCCAGCATTTGCTATTTGTATACGCTTCTTGATGATGGCCGCTCTGCCTGGTGTGAGACGATGCCTCACTGGAGCTGTGGTTTGCGTTTTTCTGATAATTAGCAGTGTGGAACATCTTTTCATGTACCTGGTGGCCATCTGTGTGTCTTCACTGGAGGACTGTGCTGTGACATACTCTTATTTTGATTTTCCCCCCAGCTATTTAAAAATGTGAAAACCTAAGCTCATGGCCATAAGCAAACTGATGACAGATCTGATTTGGGCGGAACTACAGTTTGCTGACCTCTGATCTCAGTGTTGCTAAGGCTTAGGGTTGTATTCAAACTCTTTCCCAAAAAGGGCAGAATTCCCACTTAAAAAGAATAGAAAACGTTAGTGTATAATCAAAGAGAAATGATTGATAGAACCTGTCAGAAGTGGATTCCCACAAATTTTCCTGTTGAACCTGTGTTTTAAATATGGTATATGTATTTTACCTGAAGAAATGGCTTTTTGGTCCATTTTGAGTGGATTTTCATGTACTGTGTTAGGTAAAGGTCCAACTTCATTCCTTGGTGTGTGGATATCAGCCTTCCCTGCCCCATTGTTGAGGACTCTCCTTTCCCATTGACTAGTTTTGGCTCTCTTGCTGAAAATGGTTAGTCCACACATGTGATACTTATGCCTTGGAAGAAAAGCTATGACAAACCTCGACAGCGTATTAAAATGTAGAGCCATCGCTTTGCTGACACAGTGCATATGGTCAAAGCTGTGGGTTTCCAGTCGTCATGGACGGGGGGTGAGAGTTGGACTGTGAAGAATGAGCACGAAGAACTGACGCCTTTGAGCTGTGGAGCCGGGGAAGACGCTTGAGAGCCCCTTGGACAGCAAGGAGGTCAAACCAGTTCCTCCTAAAGGAAATCAACTCTGAATATTCATTGGAAGGACTGACGCTGAAGCTGAAGCTCCAGTACTTGGGCCACCTGATGCAGAGAACTGACTCATTTGAAAAGACCCTGATGCTGGGCAAGATTGAAGGTGGGAGAAGAGGAGGGTGACAGAGAATGAGACAGTTGGATGGCATCATTGACTCAGTGGACATGAGTTTGAGCACGCTCCCGGAGATGCTGAAGGACAGGGAAGGTTGGCGTGCTGCAGTCCCTGGGGTCACAAAGAGTCGAATGTGATGTACCGACTGAACAACAGCAATGCATGTGAGAGTTTATTGCTGGAGCTTCTATTCTCCCCATTGGCTTGGAAGGGACCATGTGAGAGTTTATTGCCAGTGGACCTTCTGTTCTCCCCATTGGCTTGGAAGGGGCCATGTGGGAGTTTATTGCCGGGGCTTCTATTCTCCCTATTGGTTTGGAAGGGATCATGTGAGAGTTTATTGCCGGGCCTTCTGTTCTCCCCATTGGCTTGGAAGGGATCATGTGAGAGTTTATTGCCAGCGGACCTTCTGTTCTCCCCATGGGCTTGGAAGGGGCCATGTGAGAGTTTATTGCCAGTGGACCTTCTGTTCTCCCCATTGGCTTGGAAGGGGCCATGTGGGAGTTTATTGCCGGGGCTTCTATTCTCCCTATTGGTTTGGAAGGGATCATGTGAGAGTTTATTGCCGGGCCTTCTGTTCTCCCCATTGGCTTGGAAGGGATCATGTGAGAGTTTATTGCCAGCGGACCTTCTGTTCTCCCCATGGGCTTGGAAGGGGCCATGTGAGAGTTTATTGCCAGTGGACCTTCTGTTCTCCCCATTGGCTTGGAAGGGGCCATGTGGGAGTTTATTGCCGGGGCTTCTATTCTCCCTATTGGTTTGGAAGGGATCATGTGAGAGTTTATTGCCGGGCCTTCTGTTCTCCCCATTGGCTTGGAAGGGATCATGTGAGAGTTTATTGCCAGCGGACCTTCTGTTCTCCCCATGGGCTTGGAAGGGGCCATGTGAGAGTTTATTGCCAGTGGACCTTCTGTTCTCCCCATTGGCTTGGAAGGGGCCATGTGGGAGTTTATTGCCGGGGCTTCTATTCTCCCTATTGGTTTGGAAGGGATCATGTGAGAGTTTATTGCCGGGCCTTCTGTTCTCCCCATTGGCTTGGAAGGGATCATGTGAGAGTTTATTGCCAGCGGACCTTCTGTTCTCCCCATGGGCTTGGAAGGGGCCATGTGAGAGTTTATTGCCAGTGGACCTTCTGTTCTCCCCATTGGCTTGGAAGGGGCCATGTGGGAGTTTATTGCCGGGGCTTCTGTTCTCTCTATTGGTTTGGAAGGGATCATGTGAGAGTTTATTGCCGGGCCTTCTGTTCTCCCCATTGGCTTGGAAGGGATCATGTGAGAGTTTATTGCCAGGCCTTCTGTTCTCCCCATGGGCTTGGAAGGGACTCTTTTAGCTGGTACCACACCGTTTTGGCGGCTGTTGCTTTGCAGTACATTTTGAAACCAGGAAGTGTGAGTCTTGCAGCTTTTGTTCATATTCAGGATGATTTTGGGATCCCTTATGCATTTTTGAATGGATTTTTCTATCCTTGCATGTACCTGGTTACTTTTGGTTTATTTCTTGGCTGCAAGTTTAAGGGGTGTCAGTAGTTTTGCTTATTTTAACTTAAATGTGTTTATCTTGGGACTTCCCTGGTGGTCCGGTGGTTAAGACTCTGCCTTGCAGTTATGTCGGACACGGGATTGATACCTGGTTGGAAAACTGAGATCCCACATGCTGCTATTAGAGAAAGCCTGCACACTGCAGCAAAGGCCTGGTGCCGCCAAAGTAAAAAATAAATAATAAATTTAAAGATACAGATAATTAACTTTTTGAAAAAAGATATTTATCTTTTAAAAACTTATTATTATTATTTTTTTAGTTTTCTGAATGTTTTTTTTTTGTATTTATTTTTTTACACGAACTCCCAAACATGAACCCCCCTCCCACCTCCCCCCCAACATCTTCCCTCCAGATCATCCCCATACACCAGCCCCAAGCATCCTGCATCCTGCATTGAACATAGACTGGTTATTTTTAGGTATTTATTTTTAATTGGAGCATAATTGCTTTACAGTGTTGGGTTCGTTTCTGCCATACAGCAACATGAATCAGCCATAAGGATACATACATCCCCTTTCCATGACTAGCAGTGGCTTGATTCAGCAATAGCCTCCCCTTGGTTACCAGCTCAGTGTTCTCTGATGGACGAGTTCAGAGACCTGAGTTTGTGTGGCTGCTGGCATTCATCCCAGGTGCTTAGATATTGTCCTGATTATCCTACAAGTCACACAGGAGGCCTTTCTGTGTTTGGGTCCCTCTCTTGGTGGCTGTAGAGTGGTTCATGTTCCTGAATGAAGCCGACTGCCCTATTTGGGCCCTTTGTCCTCTGGGAGTCATGCTGGAGGTTGGCATGACCATGAGCTGGTGGCTGGCCCTCACCCTGGGTCAGGGCTCGAGTGGCAGAGAGTCCAGGGGAAGATAGATTTGGAGGAGAGGCCAGAAAGAGAAGCAAGTGGGAAGCTTTTGCTTCCTCCTAAATGCCTTCCCAGGTGGCACAGTGGTCAAGAATCCACCTGACAATGTAGGAGACGCAAGATCCTCTGGAGAAGGAAATGGCAACCCACTCCAGCATTCTTGCCTGGGAGATTCCATGGACAGAGGAGTCTGGTGGGCTACAGCCCATGGGGTCGGACAGAATTGGACACTGTGCATGCAAATGCCTTTCTAACCTTGGAAAGCCCTCCCATCTGTGATATTTTACTTCGGATTTGGACATTTTTGGTTGCTTCAGTAACTGACAAGAAATTGATCCAGTGAATTAAGCATGGTTTTAGGAGTGGTGGCAGGCCACGGGGCATTTGAGGACTCAGGGGCTTGCTTGCTTTGCTTCGTAATTTAGGTTAATTTGTTGGGAGTTGATTGAAAATGATTTGGAAGAAACCAGCCCGAGGAGGAGGAGATCGGTGCCACCATTCTGCGTATGCTTTCAAACCAGGGTGATTTTCCAAATTAGATAACAGAGAATCTGGGGCATTTTATATTCAGTGTAATTTTTCAAAGTACCTGTTTCAGTAAACAAGCTCTTCAATGCAAATAATTCAGAGAGCGGACTTCTGTAGTTGGCCAGGGTTTATGTAATTAGTGTATCAAGTAAAATTTGAATCATACTGACAAGAACTGGAGCTGTGATAACAAACAGTAATTGCTGACTCTTTATCTTACCAGGGAAATCAAAAGTGTGTATTGAATTATAGTGACTCTATTATGTTGCTCTGTGAACTCACCAAGATAATTCTTTTGAGGGTGATTAAATGTGATCATGAAACCATATATATGAGAAAGCAAACAGATGGATAAGCCACCAAAGTAATTATCAGCTGTACATTTACCTTTTTCCCTCACAATATTTCAAGGACCTGCTGGTCCAGAGTAACCTGCTAGGTCTTTGTCTGGCAGGAGAGTCTTTGTAATATTGTTTGATGGTTCATCTGCCCTAAGATCTGACCAGAGGGCGTTTCAACAGTTTAACCTTCCAGAACTGGAGCTTCACGCTTTTAGTGGTATCTAGTGGACAGAGAGGAAGAGAAAGCTTGATGGCATGTGTTCTGAGGTTATGAATGCATGCTGCGCTGTATAACGAAGCCCTGCACAGAAGCAGAAGAGAATGCATTTTGTAGATAGATTGCAAGTTCAGTTCAGTCGCTCCGTCGTGTCCGACTCTTTGTGACCCCATGGACTGCAGCATGCCAGGCCTCCCTGTCCATCACCAACTCCTGGAGTTTATTCAAACTCATGTCCATTGATTCAGTGATGCCATCCAACCGTCTCATCCTCTGTCATCCCCTTCTCCTGCCTTCAATCTTTCCCAGCATCAGGGTCTTTTCAAATGAATCAGTTCTTCGCATCAGGTGGCCAAAGTATTGGAGTTTTAGCTTCAGCATCGGTCCTTCCAATGAATATTCAGGACTGATTTCCTTCAGGATGGACAGGTTGGCTTTCTTTGCAGTCCAAGGGACTCTACAGAGTCTTCTCCAATACCACAGCTCGAAAGCATCAATTCTTCAGTGCTCAGCTTTCTTTTTGGTCCAACTCTCACATCTATACGTGACTACTAGAAAAACTATAGCTTTGACTAGACGTATCTTTGTTGGCAAAGTAATGTCCTTGGTTTTAATATGCTATCTAGGTTGGTCATAACTTTTCTTCCAAGGAGCAAGCATCTTTTAATTTCATGGTTGCAGTCACCATGTGCAGTGATTTTGGAGCCTAAAAAAATAAAGTCTGACACTGTTTCCCCATCTATTTTCCATGAAGTGAGGGAGCCAGATGCCATGATCTTAGTTATTTGAATGTTGAGTTTGTTTTAAGCCAACTTTTTCACTCTCCTCTTTCACTTTCATCAGGAGGCTCTTTAGTTCTTAACTTTGTTCCATAAGGGTGGTGTCATCTGCATATCTGAGATTATTGATATTTCTCCCAGCAATCTTGATTCCGGCTTGTGATTCATCCAACCCAGCATTTCTCATGATGTACTCTGCATATAAGTTAAATAAGCAGGGTGACAGTATACAGCCTCGGTTCCTCCTTTCCCGATTTGGAACCTGCCTGTTGTTCCGTGCCCAGCTCTGACTGGTGCTTCCTGACCTGCACACGGGCTCTCAGGCGGCAGCACCCAAGTCCTGCTCACAGTCTTTGGTTCATGGTGCTAGTGTGGACTCTGTTGTCGCTCAGTCGTGTCTGACTCTTCGTGACCCCAGGGACTGTGTCCCGCCAGGCTCCTCTGTCCTGAGATTTCCAGGCAAGAATACTGGAGCGGGTTGCCAGTTCCTTCTCCAGGGGAACTTCCCGACCCAGGGATCAAACCCCAGTCTCCTTTGTCTCCTGCACTGGCAGGCGGTTCTTGACCACTGAGTCACCCGGGAAGTCCAGTAGTACGGACTCCAGTCATCCTTTAAAACACAAACAGAAAACAAAGTCAGTCAGCCCAACAACAGCAGAAAACAAGCAAATAAAAATCTGGCCAAGTCAGAGTCAACAGTGTGTGTGGATTTTTACCTGTCTCAGTATAATTGCCTTTCCTGGAAAACTCTCTCCTTTCGTAACAGCTCTGCAGGTGGGATGCTAAGAATTCAAATCCCCATGTGAAGATTCTGCTAGTGGTTCTCTGGGTGTCTTTGCACGTGCTTTGTTTGGAGTGTTTCGATGTGGGTGCTGAGCTCCGGTGGTGAGGAGCCCAGGATCGGGAGGGTGCAGGCACTCTGGGATGTCTGCTCCTCATCCGGACGTACTGAGTCTGAGTTACGGACGCAAGGATTGGGCAGCCCAGTGCCTCTTTGGGTTTGTTGCCAGGGGGGTGAAACTCGCTTTTCATATCCGGTTGAAGCGGTGTGCGGGGTGCCTGCTGTTACAGTGGAAATAAATATTGGAAGACCTACAAGCATGGGAATCAGAAAGTAATGGATGAATCTGCTCCTTATTTCTGATTTGTAGGAAGTTGGCTTTAATGGAATGAGCTGGCCTTGAGGGATCCACCGTCTCTGGGAACCTGGGACCTGTGGTGAAGCAGAGACGTATCATCCTGCTTATTTTTCCTGTAAAGACACTCACCGTTACAAAAATTCATTAAAAGATAACCGCGATCTGTCCTTTTGGGAAGCTTGTAATAGAAAGCAAAGGATAGTTTTCTGTGATGATTCTTCTGGCTGGGTATTTATTTACAAGGCGTTTCTTTCCAGAAAATAGATTATGTGTTTCACAACCTCGTTATGGATTTTTTTTTTTTTCAGTTTTCATGAGCACTTGTGATTTTAATTAGTATCCTAAAAAAATATTGATTTCTTTTTCATCTAGAAATGGTCATTAAAAGTGAACAAACAAAGAGTTTAAGACCTTCTTTGAATCTGACTGTTTTACTTTCTTTAAAGGCCTACTATTTCTGTGGTCAGGAACACAGACTCTGGAGCCAGATTGCCTGGGGTCAAATCACAGCTCTGCCACTGGGTGACCTCAGGCCAGATGACCTCTGTCCTGCATGCCTTGGTTTCTTTTTTGTAACAAGTTAGCTAAATATATATATTCAGCAAATAATTACCAAGTGCTAATAAAATGTCACTCAGTTGGCTGGGCCTGAGGAGACAGTGTAGACCTCAATAGATATGGAGGGATGGCTCGTAAGGAAGCAACTACGGGACAGAGTAGTGGAACGGTGGGAGGGAGAAAGGGCTATCAGGGAAGGCTTTCTGGAGGAGGTGACATCTTAGTGGGAGATTTGAAGAACAGGTATGAATTAATGAGATGAAGATGGGCAGGTAGAAGCAGCATAAATATATCTGATGGCCCAGAGGCACAGAGTTCATGGCCCGTTGACATTCAGCCTGGATGCTTCTAAGGGTGGGCGAAGGTGGATGGATGTCCAAGTTGAGGTTCAGTAGCTACGTTGGGTCTTTGCAGGCCTCACTGAGGATTCTGACTTTATTCTCAGGTCGGTGAGTAGTTATCGAGGGGTTTAAAGCCTGAGAGTAACGTCATCAGGTTTGGTTCTGGAGGATCCTGTAAGCAGTGGTTTGAAGGGCGGGGGAGTGAGGCTGTGTTGGCCGACCAGGTGAGAGTGGACGGTGGCCTGGGCAGAGGCAGTGCAGGAGGAGTTGGGAGAAGGGGCTGCATTTGAGAAACAGGAGAAGGAGAAGGGATGCACGGTTGTGGGGGGAGGGGCAGGGTGGGCGGTTCAGCTTGTGTCCGGGTGGGTGGTCCTGGAGAAGCACGGACTCGGGGATGGACGTACAAGACATCTTCACTGCCTCTGATGATGGGCATCTGCCCCGTGTGGAAGGGCCGAGTGCCAGGCGTTCCTGGGTCACTCATAGGCTGCGGAGTGACCAGGCACCGTTAGTAGGCTTGGGCATCACCACGTGGATGGTGAGATGGTGGCAGATACAGGCAGATGAAGCCATTCAGGCCGCTGGACCCAGAGGAGCATCAGGGGTCGGGACTGAAGAGGGGAAAGCTGCCAAGTGCGGGCCCGGGAGGAAGTAATCTAGAAGAGCGGATGGAGGCTATCGAGCTTGAGGAGCGCGCTCCAGCGGCGTGGTGGTCGGAGCCCTAGCGGGCAGGAGAGCTGAGGACGTGACTGCAGAGGAGTGTGCCTGCCTGGGGTGCCTGGGGGCCGGAGGCTGCTGAAAGCAGAGGGACGGAGCCAGCTCTGCCCTGCTTCATCTGTGTCAGTTACCGCCACTGCGTAACGAACCACATCACAGCCTGGTGGCCTAACATACTGCTCGTTATCTCAGTTCCTGTGGGTCAGGAATGCGGCTTTGCAAGGTCCTCCAGCTCCGGCACCCTCGTGAGGCTGCTGCGGGCCAGGCCCAGGCACCTCCTGGTTCAGCCGTGGGGAGGGGAACCCGCTTCCGCGCGTGCACAGGGGATGTTGGCAGGTCCCTCAGTGGCCCTTAGCTGGAGACCTTGCCGCGTGGGCCTCTCTGTGGGGCGGCTCAAACGGGGCGGTTGGTTTTATCAAAGTGAATGAGAGAGAGAGAGAGATACATACACACCGAAAGGGAGACAGAAGGCAGAGTCCGTTAGTAACCTCCTCACAGGCACGACATCCATCACCTGCTGTGATTTATTGGCTTGGAAGCCGGTCCCGAGGTCCAGCTGATGCCGACAGGGAGGGGATCACGCGGGTGACCTGCAGTGGGTGGGATCGTGGTGGACGTCTCGGAGGTCTGTCCGTCCCAGTCTCTTGAATTTTGTGACTCCCCTTGGTGGGGGAGTCCCAGTGACGTCTCCTCGGTGGGGGAGTCCCAGTGACGTCTCCTCCCTGAGGTGCACACTCTCTGCACACTGCCTGCGCACACACCTTGATGACTGTGTAGGAAGCACGGTTCCCAGTCGGGGTCCGTGTAGGAAGGACCTGAATGTACAGACACTGAGACTGACAGGGAGGTGCCCCTTGGAGGCAGAGATTGCATCATGGAGAAAAATCTTGTTATAACATATGCTGCATTGAGTGCGCTCACATTTTGGGGCCAGGGGAGGGGTTCTGCTCTCCTTCCCAAGGGGCGGGTGGGGTCTGTCCTTGTCTGGTGTGTGGATCTGAGCAGGTTGCCTGTCCGGTCCTGGGAAGGAACCTGTGGGGCGTGGCAGGAGGAAGGACGTGCTCCCCAGCAGCTCGTCACCTGAGGATGATGGGGTGAGACGCTCCCTGGGCCTGGAGTCTTCCCAGATCAATTCTCCAAAGCAGGGGTTTGGGTGCTTCGGGGCAAATACTTAACTCTACCATTATACCGCGGATAATAAAACTTTATTTTGCACAAACAGGCAGCAGGCCAGACTGGCCTTGGGGCTGTGGCTGCTGACTCCTGATCTATGGAATGAGGAAATAAAATGCCTCAGATGCTTTTGGCTGATGGTAATCGACACACATGTAGAGTTTTAGGCTGCGTCTTATCATCTGTCTTAACATTCGCACACAGGGTTGGCGGAGATCGTCTGGACCCTCTTGCGAGGCTCCGGGGAGAGGTGATCAGGGCTGTGCTTCCCAGACATGGCTGCTTCTGAGCTGTGGGACTGCGTGCAAGTTGCTTAACGACTCTGAGTTTGTGTCAAAAGTCGAGCTCTGTTTACTCGCCCCATAGCCCGTCTCCTCTCCTCCCTCTCTCTCACTTCCTCTTGNATCTAGGTTGGTCATAACTTTTCTTCCAAGGAGCAAGCATCTTTTAATTTCATGGTTGCAGTCACCATGTGCAGTGATTTTGGAGCCTAAAAAAATAAAGTCTGACACTGTTTCCCCATCTATTTTCCATGAAGTGAGGGAGCCAGATGCCATGATCTTAGTTATTTGAATGTTGAGTTTGTTTTAAGCCAACTTTTTCACTCTCCTCTTTCACTTTCATCAGGAGGCTCTTTAGTTCTTAACTTTGTTCCATAAGGGTGGTGTCATCTGCATATCTGAGATTATTGATATTTCTCCCAGCAATCTTGATTCCGGCTTGTGATTCATCCAACCCAGCATTTCTCATGATGTACTCTGCATATAAGTTAAATAAGCAGGGTGACAGTATACAGCCTCGGTTCCTCCTTTCCCGATTTGGAACCTGCCTGTTGTTCCGTGCCCAGCTCTGACTGGTGCTTCCTGACCTGCACACGGGCTCTCAGGCGGCAGCACCCAAGTCCTGCTCACAGTCTTTGGTTCATGGTGCTAGTGTGGACTCTGTTGTCGCTCAGTCGTGTCTGACTCTTCGTGACCCCAGGGACTGTGTCCCGCCAGGCTCCTCTGTCCTGAGATTTCCAGGCAAGAATACTGGAGCGGGTTGCCAGTTCCTTCTCCAGGGGAACTTCCCGACCCAGGGATCAAACCCCAGTCTCCTTTGTCTCCTGCACTGGCAGGCGGTTCTTGACCACTGAGTCACCCGGGAAGTCCAGTAGTACGGACTCCAGTCATCCTTTAAAACACAAACAGAAAACAAAGTCAGTCAGCCCAACAACAGCAGAAAACAAGCAAATAAAAATCTGGCCAAGTCAGAGTCAACAGTGTGTGTGGATTTTTACCTGTCTCAGTATAATTGCCTTTCCTGGAAAACTCTCTCCTTTCGTAACAGCTCTGCAGGTGGGATGCTAAGAATTCAAATCCCCATGTGAAGATTCTGCTAGTGGTTCTCTGGGTGTCTTTGCACGTGCTTTGTTTGGAGTGTTTCGATGTGGGTGCTGAGCTCCGGTGGTGAGGAGCCCAGGATCGGGAGGGTGCAGGCACTCTGGGATGTCTGCTCCTCATCCGGACGTACTGAGTCTGAGTTACGGACGCAAGGATTGGGCAGCCCAGTGCCTCTTTGGGTTTGTTGCCAGGGGGGTGAAACTCGCTTTTCATATCCGGTTGAAGCGGTGTGCGGGGTGCCTGCTGTTACAGTGGAAATAAATATTGGAAGACCTACAAGCATGGGAATCAGAAAGTAATGGATGAATCTGCTCCTTATTTCTGATTTGTAGGAAGTTGGCTTTAATGGAATGAGCTGGCCTTGAGGGATCCACCGTCTCTGGGAACCTGGGACCTGTGGTGAAGCAGAGACGTATCATCCTGCTTATTTTTCCTGTAAAGACACTCACCGTTACAAAAATTCATTAAAAGATAACCGCGATCTGTCCTTTTGGGAAGCTTGTAATAGAAAGCAAAGGATAGTTTTCTGTGATGATTCTTCTGGCTGGGTATTTATTTACAAGGCGTTTCTTTCCAGAAAATAGATTATGTGTTTCACAACCTCGTTATGGATTTTTTTTTTTTTCAGTTTTCATGAGCACTTGTGATTTTAATTAGTATCCTAAAAAAATATTGATTTCTTTTTCATCTAGAAATGGTCATTAAAAGTGAACAAACAAAGAGTTTAAGACCTTCTTTGAATCTGACTGTTTTACTTTCTTTAAAGGCCTACTATTTCTGTGGTCAGGAACACAGACTCTGGAGCCAGATTGCCTGGGGTCAAATCACAGCTCTGCCACTGGGTGACCTCAGGCCAGATGACCTCTGTCCTGCATGCCTTGGTTTCTTTTTTGTAACAAGTTAGCTAAATATATATATTCAGCAAATAATTACCAAGTGCTAATAAAATGTCACTCAGTTGGCTGGGCCTGAGGAGACAGTGTAGACCTCAATAGATATGGAGGGATGGCTCGTAAGGAAGCAACTACGGGACAGAGTAGTGGAACGGTGGGAGGGAGAAAGGGCTATCAGGGAAGGCTTTCTGGAGGAGGTGACATCTTAGTGGGAGATTTGAAGAACAGGTATGAATTAATGAGATGAAGATGGGCAGGTAGAAGCAGCATAAATATATCTGATGGCCCAGAGGCACAGAGTTCATGGCCCGTTGACATTCAGCCTGGATGCTTCTAAGGGTGGGCGAAGGTGGATGGATGTCCAAGTTGAGGTTCAGTAGCTACGTTGGGTCTTTGCAGGCCTCACTGAGGATTCTGACTTTATTCTCAGGTCGGTGAGTAGTTATCGAGGGGTTTAAAGCCTGAGAGTAACGTCATCAGGTTTGGTTCTGGAGGATCCTCTGGAGGAGGTGACATCTTAGTGGGAGATTTGAAGAACAGGTATGAATTAATGAGATGAAGATGGGCAGGTAGAAGCAGCATAAATATATCTGATGGCCCAGAGGCACAGAGTTCATGGCCCGTTGACATTCAGCCTGGATGCTTCTAAGGGTGGGCGAAGGTGGATGGATGTCCAAGTTGAGGTTCAGTAGCTACGTTGGGTCTTTGCAGGCCTCACTGAGGATTCTGACTTTATTCTCAGGTCGGTGAGTAGTTATCGAGGGGTTTAAAGCCTGAGAGTAACGTCATCAGGTTTGGTTCTGGAGGATCCTGTAAGCAGTGGTTTGAAGGGCGGGGGAGTGAGGCTGTGTTGGCCGACCAGGTGAGAGTGGACGGTGGCCTGGGCAGAGGCAGTGCAGGAGGAGTTGGGAGAAGGGGCTGCATTTGAGAAACAGGAGAAGGAGAAGGGATGCACGGTTGTGGGGGGAGGGGCAGGGTGGGCGGTTCAGCTTGTGTCCGGGTGGGTGGTCCTGGAGAAGCACGGACTCGGGGATGGACGTACAAGACATCTTCACTGCCTCTGATGATGGGCATCTGCCCCGTGTGGAAGGGCCGAGTGCCAGGCGTTCCTGGGTCACTCATAGGCTGCGGAGTGACCAGGCACCGTTAGTAGGCTTGGGCATCACCACGTGGATGGTGAGATGGTGGCAGATACAGGCAGATGAAGCCATTCAGGCCGCTGGACCCAGAGGAGCATCAGGGGTCGGGACTGAAGAGGGGAAAGCTGCCAAGTGCGGGCCCGGGAGGAAGTAATCTAGAAGAGCGGATGGAGGCTATCGAGCTTGAGGAGCGCGCTCCAGCGGCGTGGTGGTCGGAGCCCTAGCGGGCAGGAGAGCTGAGGACGTGACTGCAGAGGAGTGTGCCTGCCTGGGGTGCCTGGGGGCCGGAGGCTGCTGAAAGCAGAGGGACGGAGCCAGCTCTGCCCTGCTTCATCTGTGTCAGTTACCGCCACTGCGTAACGAACCACATCACAGCCTGGTGGCCTAACATACTGCTCGTTATCTCAGTTCCTGTGGGTCAGGAATGCGGCTTTGCAAGGTCCTCCAGCTCCGGCACCCTCGTGAGGCTGCTGCGGGCCAGGCCCAGGCACCTCCTGGTTCAGCCGTGGGGAGGGGAACCCGCTTCCGCGCGTGCACAGGGGATGTTGGCAGGTCCCTCAGTGGCCCTTAGCTGGAGACCTTGCCGCGTGGGCCTCTCTGTGGGGCGGCTCAAACGGGGCGGTTGGTTTTATCAAAGTGAATGAGAGAGAGAGAGAGATACATACACACCGAAAGGGAGACAGAAGGCAGAGTCCGTTAGTAACCTCCTCACAGGCACGACATCCATCACCTGCTGTGATTTATTGGCTTGGAAGCCGGTCCCGAGGTCCAGCTGATGCCGACAGGGAGGGGATCACGCGGGTGACCTGCAGTGGGTGGGATCGTGGTGGACGTCTCGGAGGTCTGTCCGTCCCAGTCTCTTGAATTTTGTGACTCCCCTTGGTGGGGGAGTCCCAGTGACGTCTCCTCGGTGGGGGAGTCCCAGTGACGTCTCCTCCCTGAGGTGCACACTCTCTGCACACTGCCTGCGCACACACCTTGATGACTGTGTAGGAAGCACGGTTCCCAGTCGGGGTCCGTGTAGGAAGGACCTGAATGTACAGACACTGAGACTGACAGGGAGGTGCCCCTTGGAGGCAGAGATTGCATCATGGAGAAAAATCTTGTTATAACATATGCTGCATTGAGTGCGCTCACATTTTGGGGCCAGGGGAGGGGTTCTGCTCTCCTTCCCAAGGGGCGGGTGGGGTCTGTCCTTGTCTGGTGTGTGGATCTGAGCAGGTTGCCTGTCCGGTCCTGGGAAGGAACCTGTGGGGCGTGGCAGGAGGAAGGACGTGCTCCCCAGCAGCTCGTCACCTGAGGATGATGGGGTGAGACGCTCCCTGGGCCTGGAGTCTTCCCAGATCAATTCTCCAAAGCAGGGGTTTGGGTGCTTCGGGGCAAATACTTAACTCTACCATTATACCGCGGATAATAAAACTTTATTTTGCACAAACAGGCAGCAGGCCAGACTGGCCTTGGGGCTGTGGCTGCTGACTCCTGATCTATGGAATGAGGAAATAAAATGCCTCAGATGCTTTTGGCTGATGGTAATCGACACACATGTAGAGTTTTAGGCTGCGTCTTATCATCTGTCTTAACATTCGCACACAGGGTTGGCGGAGATCGTCTGGACCCTCTTGCGAGGCTCCGGGGAGAGGTGATCAGGGCTGTGCTTCCCAGACATGGCTGCTTCTGAGCTGTGGGACTGCGTGCAAGTTGCTTAACGACTCTGAGTTTGTGTCAAAAGTCGAGCTCTGTTCACTCGCCCCACAGCCCGTCTCCTCTCCTCCCTCTCTCTCACTTCCTCTTGGCCCATGGTTTGAACTTTCTCTTCTTTTGGGAATCTGTGGGACTTAGATTTTCCGTGGTGAGGTTGTACTTTCATCTTTGTCAAGAGTAGCCCCGTTTCTAAGTTGGGACCTTAGAAGCAGAGCCTGAGGATAGGATTCTGGTTAAGTGATTGACAGGGGCTGGCTGCGGGGGCGGGGCTGGCTCTCGGGAGAGGCGTGAAGGGCCACAGGGAAGCGGACAGGACCGGGAAGAAGCTCCCAGCTTGAAAAGCACCAGGATTGGACCCCCCACTGAGACATAGGCCCGGCCTTCTGTGTCCTGGCGTCAGCCTGTCGCTGGCTGGGGGTCCTCATAGGCGTTTTCTGGCAAGGTGACTCCCAGTGCAGGAGGCAGCCTTTGGGAGGGCTGCCCACATCCTGAGCGCTGGCAGCTCCCGCCTGCCTGGCCAGGGGTGGGGTACCTCGAGGGGCAGGACTCTGTGACCTCGCCTCCCTGACACTACACCTCTGCCCGCTGCACATCCCGTCAGGCTCCAGGGTGGGGGCCACCTGCCCACGGGAAGACCTTTTACTCTTGCGCTCTGGGTGGGAGAACCCCCCTGTGCTTCTGGGGGAGATGAGGCAGAGGCAGGTCCCTACACACATAAATGTTTTTATTTGCAGATTTTGAACAGCGTAGCATTTTTTGCACGGGTTTCCGTGTGCGAAGTTAGACTTAAAAGAGTGGTAAGTGCAGAAGAGCTGGCAGGAGAGCAAGAGAGCGGACGTTCATCTGCAGTCCTGCCCCCTCGCTCCCTAATGGCTACGCTGTCTGTTGAAAGGCACAAGTGTCCAAAGAGACGCTGCACGGACTGACTCTGAGAGTCTCATAATCCTGGAAGGGAGGAAGAAAGGAAAGTGTCCAGCATCCGCTCAGGATCTGAGTGGGAAAACAGTTTGGTGCAGGTGTGGGCTTTTCTTTAGGGTAATTAAAACTCTTAAAAAAAAAATGACACTACACCTCTGCCCGCTGCACATCCCGTCAGGCTCCAGGGTGGGGGCCACCTGCCCACGGGAAGACCTTTTACTCTTGCGCTCTGGGTGGGAGAACCCCCCTGTGCTTCTGGGGGAGATGAGGCAGAGGCAGGTCCCTACACACATAAATGTTTTTATTTGCAGAGTTTGAACAGCGTAGCATTTTTTGCACGGGTTTCCGTGTGCGAAGTTAGACTTAAAAGAGTGGTAAGTGCAGAAGAGCTGGCAGGAGAGCAAGAGAGCGGACGTTCATCTGCAGTCCTGCCCCCTCGCTCCCTAATGGCTACGCTGTCTGTTGAAAGGCACAAGTGTCCAAAGAGACGCTGCACGGACTGACTCTGAGAGTCTCATAATCCTGGAAGGGAGGAAGAAAGGAAAGTGTCCAGCATCCGCTCAGGATCTGAGTGGGAAAACAGTTTGGTGCAGGTGTGGGCTTTTCTTTAGGGTAATTAAAACTCTTAAAAAAAAAATGAGAAATCTATTTATCTAGGGTAGCACTGCTCCTTATTAAAGATGAAAGGATTGCCAACCTTCTCTAGCTTAAAAGCTAAAAAAAACCATTACATATCTCGTATAGATTAAGTATGTGTGAGTGTTGGGAAGTCTATTGATTTAGAATGCTAAGTCACTTCAGTCATGTCCGACTCTTCGCCACCCTATGGATTGTAGCCCACTAGGCTCCTCTGTCCATGGGGATTCTCCAGGAAGGAATACTGGAGTGGGTTGCCATGCCCTCCCCCATGGGATCCTCCTGACCCACGGATTGAACCCAGGTCTCTTATATCTCTTGCGATGATACTAAAAACTAATACATATATATATATATATAAACTATATACACATGTTAAACCTTTGCTCCTTGCCCCAGGATCAGGGATGGCGTGCTGGAGCATAGGAGAGGGCCCTCCAGTGCCCGGGATGCAGCAGGAAGATGCCAGGTCCAGGGTCTGATGGCCAGCACCCTGGACCAGAGGCTGTGTCTGCCTGGAGTCGTGTGTGTCAGTCGCTCAGTCATGTCTGCCTCTTTGTGACACCGTGGACTGTAACCCTCCAGGCTCCTCTGTCTGTGGGATTCTCCAAGCAAGAGTGCTGGAGTGGGTTGCCATGCCCTTCTCCAGGGGATATTCGCAACAGGGATCAAACTCGTGTCTCTTCCTCTCCTGCCCTGGCAGGCAGATTCTTTATCTGCTGAGCCACTAAGATTCCCCAGGGTCTCAACCTCTTAAGAAACCCGTGATTCCCGAGTCCAGCTATTCAGCTACAATTAGTCCCAAACTTTCTGCCCCTTCTGGTCCTTTGATTTTTCCATCCGCTCTCTCACAAGGGACCGTCCCCCTTGTCCGTCCTCCCGGCGTGGAGGGCCAGTGTGGCTTGCATCACCTCACCTGGTCCTCTGAGCGGCCACAGCACGGCTGGAGCTGGGGAGACGGCAGGCCCAGCTGGTGTGCGCGCCAGAACCCTGACCCTCACCCAAGCCTCCCTCCCACAAACGCCCATCGACCCCGAGCCTTTGTGCAGCCAGCAACCTACCCCACCATCTATGATGGTCCTGAATGTGTAGGAGGGTGAGGAATGCTCATATGATGGGCTCTGTTCTTGCAAACTCCCTTTCTCCCCAGGCCATCAGGGTGCCCCTGTTTTGTTCCAAAGGAGCAGGGCAGGGCTGGGACATGGATAGATCTCTCTGTGTGATGAGAGTGTGGGCTATCGAATGTCCTTTTTGTGCAATAACTATAAATCCATGGTAGACAGGAAAGTGCAGCAGTTTGACGGATGTGGGAAGGATCTGGAGGGGAAAAGTATTGCTAGGGAATATTTCACCTAAAAAGGACCTGGTGACAAGGTTTGCTTATGACAGTCCTTGTGTGATATCGAATGATGTTTTGTGTGACTTTTGTTTTGACATCTTTCTGTCTGGTTTTATGAGAGCTATTCAGGGAGCACCAGGGGGAGGGTGACCAGGGAGGAAGAGCAGTGTCCAGCTGCCCCGGGGAAGGGGGGTGGCACTCTGTTAGAATCGCCAGGGTGTTTTGTAACAACACATATGCCGATGTCTGACGCCTGACTCCAAAACGCCGTGTTCCCGTGCTTCTCTCGGGTTGGCCAAAACGTTCATTCGGTTCATTCGGATGTTATGGAAAACCTGAATGAACGTTTTGGCCAACCCAACACATCTGTGCCTTTGAGCAGGCAGTTCTATATCTCTGTGCCTCAGCTCCTTTACCTGTGAAATGGGAATAGTAGAACCTCCCTTGCGTTGATCTTGACATTGGTGGTGGTGATTGTGGCTGGTGGTGTGGTGGTTTTGGGGTGTTGATGTTGGTATTGTTGGTGATGATTGGTGCTGGTGGTGCTGGTGTGTTTGTGTTGATGTTGTTGGTGATGGTGATTGGTGATGGTGGTCCTGGTGGTGACGGGGTGTTGATGTTGGTATTGTTGGTGATAGCGATGGTTCATGGTGGTGCTGGTGAGCCCCCGTCTTTCTCACTGGATGCCCCCTCATGGGAACACGGAGTAGCGTGTGCCTCACGTGTGGTTGGGATCTCTCCTAGGAAACTGCTGTGGTGGAGGAACTATTTTGGTGGGGGTGGGTGTTGTGGCTCCAGTGGTCAGCTGTGGTGTTATTTAGAGCCTGCTGTGGTGAGTGAGGGAACAATGGGGAATTGCAGGGAAATGAGTGTTTCCCGATGTCAAATGTGACGGAGCTATAAAAGTTAAAAATGAAACAAATAAGGGAAAGGTGGTCAATTTTCGGTTCAATGTTTTAAAGAAAAACACCAAGTGGGTCCTGTGTGTTGAGCCTGGCGGTGGACACGCTGCTGTGTGCGTATGCTGAGATGGAGCCTCTGCCTTAATTCCCTTCTGCTTTTGTCCTGTTCAGCAGCAGCTCTATAAGCAAGCAAATAGGTTTTTCTAGCCTTTTGCTAAGTATTTCTCATCTCTTCCTAAGTATTTCAACCACAGTGCAAAAGCAATTTTATTATGTGAGGCTGTATTTTTATAGTCAATTGAAATGACTGTTAAAATGTAACACTGCAGTCAGGCTTGCAGGCGCGTCACTGGGGAAGCACTGCTCTTGCAGAATGGGGCAGCCTCGTCCTGGAAAGTGAGCCCTGCTTGGGAGCCAGAGCCAGACCCACAGGCCTGAGACGTGTGCCCTGCACTTGGGTCCACTCACATTGTTTTGCAGCCATCACCACTATCCATCTCCGGAGCTTCTCCGTCTTCCCAGACTGAAACTGTACGCATGAAGCTGTGGCTCCCCTCCTCCCCTGGCCCCTGGAAACCAGAGATCTGCTGTCTCTCTGAGTGTGTCTCCTCTGGTACGGCATGTAAGTGGGATCGTAGAATATCTGTCCTTTTGTGACTGACTTATTTCCTGGGCTTCCCTGGTGGCTCAAACAGCAAAGAGTCTGCCTGCAGTGCAGGAGACCCAGGTTCCACCCCTGGGTTGGGAAGATCCCCTGGAGGAGGGCATGGCAACCCACTCCAGTATTCTTGCCTGAAAAATCCCATGGACAGAGGAGCCTGGCGGGCTACAGTCCATGGGGTCGCAAAGAGTCGGGACCTGATGAGCACGCACGCACGTTTATTTCACTTAGCATGATGTCCTCAGGGTTCATTCTTGTTGTCTCCTGTATCAGAATTCCCTTCCTTTTTAAGGCTGAATCATATTCCATTGTATGGATGGACACGTTTTGCTTAGCTATTCATCTGTTGATGGACAGTTGAGTTTCTTTGACCTCTTGTCTATTGTGGATAACACTGCTGTGAACACAGCGATACAAATGCCTATTTGAGTCCCTGTTTCAGTACTTTTGGATGTATACTCAGAAGTGGAATTGCTGGGTCAGGTATTCAGTTCAGTTCATTCAGTCATGTCTGAGTCTTTGTGACCCTATGGACTGCAGCACGCCAGGCCTCCCTGTCCATCACCAACTCCTGGAGTTTGCTTAAACACATGTCCATTGAGTCGGTGATGCCATCCAACCATCTCATCCTCTGTTGTCCCCATCTCCTCCCATCTTCTATCTTTCCCAGCATCAGGGTCTTTGTGGGTCAGATATTAATCACATGTTTGATTTTTTGAGGAACCACCAAACCTTCCCATGGGAGCTGCACCGTTTTACATTCCCAACGGCAGTGCTCAGGGGGTCCAGTTTCTCCGCATCCTCACTAACTCTTGTTTTTTCAAAAAAGCTGATAGCCAGGATTTCTCTGGTGGTCCAGTGGTTAAGAATCTTAGCTTCTACTGCAGGGGGCACAGGTTCGATGCCTGGTCGGGAAACTAAGATTCCTCTTGTTACGAGATGAGACCCAAAAAAAAAAAAAAAAAAAAGATGCTAGCCATTCTAATTGTCTTGAAAATTTTAGTCATTTTTGAACAAGGGATTTCACACTTGTATTTGCATTGGGCCCTGAGAAGTGTGTAGCCGGTTCTGCTGGGAGGACACACTGCCTCACTGTGGACTCACAATCATGATCACGAGAGAGAGGGTCTGACCAGGCCTGGGCTTAGCAGCCTGGTGGGAGGGATGGAGGCTCATTACTGCCTGGGCCTAAAGGCAGCTCCTGGCCGGTCAGAGCGGAGCCCTTGGAGAAGTGAACAGGTGGGCAGGGGACACCCTCCCAGCTTGCGCAGGTTTGTTTACTGCCTCATCTTGGATCTGCATTCCTGCCTGCGTGTCCCCATCACATGAGATCTGTGATCACTTCCTGTGGTCTGCTTTGGGAAGGGTAACCCAGCTGCGAGCACCCTCTCCGTGACCAGGCTGCCTGCTTCCTGTCTGCACACTATCCGTTGAAGGCAGATTTATCAGGCGATTAACTAAGGAAACATTTGTCTTGGGTCCTTGGGGGACTTTGACCTCACGCTTGATGGCTTTGGCGGGAGGAAGGCCTTTGGATCAGACTCTCCCATATGCCCAAGAAAACAGACACGACAGGGTGGTGGCCCGAGTCTGGCCATCTCAGGACCCTGGGCTCCCTCCTTTGAGGCAGGGCTCGGACACACTTCACTCAAGCCTCTTCTTGAAGGGTCTTGGAAAGGTGGACCAGTGATGGGCTGGGTTGCCTGGGCAGCATCTTCACACTCAGAGCCAAGTGAGATGTGTGCAGTCTTGCCGCCTCTCAGAACTCATCCAGGGCAGGTGGTTTGCTAACGGGGCTGAGTGTGCAGGTGCCCTGGGCAGGATCACTGGCACCATTTGTCCAAGTGAAACTGTGCTTATTCTGGGTGTACGGTCAGCCGTCCGGGACATACCTCCCTGGTGAGACTGTCAGAACTGAGATGTTAGAATTTGTCTCTGCTATTTAAGACCCCGGTCTGGTCTTGAGTTTTCTAATGGGAAATAGATGCAAATAAAACTGCATTGTTTTCCAACAGATTTAGGACTTAAGTAATAGTTTTGCTGTCTGTATTGATCTGTTACATGTGTCAGTCTGGGTGCCAGGCATCGCGAAGCAAGGAGGCGGATGGAAAGATGCTGGGCAGGTGTGGCAGGAGTCTGGGAGTGGAGCGGTAAAGGATGAGCTACTGCAGGGTCTTGTAGAAGAGCTGCTTGTGGACTGGGAGCTGGAGGGGCCCTTCTGCAGGCCCCACGTGATGAGCATTTATTGAGTACTCTTGATTGGGTACCTGTTTCATGAGGAGCATGTCGTCCAGTGCGTAGCAGATGGGCAGTTTTCTGACAACGCTTCATCAGTGTGGGCAGAGGGCGCTGTTGTGCTCCTATGAGGGTTGCTTACCCTTTCTTTGGGTGGAAAGTGGTGGGCAAGGTTTCCTTACACATGTTGGATGACCTGGAGGAGCCTCCAGGTGAAGAAGGAGGATAAAGAGCATCCCAGACAAAAGTAGGCTTTGGGACCAAGTCCTGGAGTGGGGTGGGACTGCCCTACCCTATAGAGAGTAAACCCTGAAGGAAATTGACCCTGAACGATCATTGGAAGGGCTGATGCTGAAGCTGAAGCTCCAAGACTTTGGCAACCTGATGTTCCGAAGAGTGACTCATTGGAAAAGACCCTGATGCTGAGAAAGATTGAGCGTAGGAGGAGAAGGGGGCGGCAGAGGATGAGATGGTTAGATAGCGTTACCGACTCAGTAGATGTGAGTTACCGACTCGGTGGACATGAGTTTGAGCAAACTCTGGGAGACAGTGGAGGACAGAGAGGCCTAGCTGCTGCAGTTCATGGAGTTGAAAAGAGTTGAGCGTGACTTAGAGACTAAACAACAGGAACAGCTATATGTATATACGTATTTGGTTTTGCCATGAAGAAAAACAAATTAGCATCCTTCTGCAGCGTTCCCCTTGTCTTTCCCTTTATTCATCACCATTAATATTAGATTGGATGATTTGAAAAGAAGAGAGGAGAAAGCATGACCCCATTCTATAGAACAAGTCGAAGTTTAAGGCCAGTAAGAGGAACTGGGGCTTGTGACAAAGAGACTTATTGAGAAAGCCCAATTCTTTCACCTCTCTCCTTTCCTTCAGAGGCGTCCTTAGTGGTGGGGAGCTGGCTCATTTCTGCCTCCTCAAGCCCCCAGTCCTGTGTGTGTTTTCAGTGCGTGCTTTTGGTGGAACCAGTCTGACCAGCTGGAGAAGGCAATGGCACCCCGCTCCAGCACTCTTGCCTGGAAAATCCCATGGACGGAGGAGCCCGGTGGGCTGCAGTCCATGGGGTCACGAAGAGTCGGACACAACTGAGCGACTTCCCTTTCACTTTTCACTTTCATGCATTGGAGAAGGAAATGGCAACCCACTCCAGTGTTCTTGCCTGGAGGATCCCAGGGACGGGGGAGCCTGGTGGGCTGCTGTCTCTGGGGTCGCACAGAGTCGGACACAACTGAAGCCACTTAGCAGCAGCAGCAGCAGCAGCAGCACAGCCTGACCAGTGATGGGGAGTTGTGAGTCCTGACCAGGTCCGTGGCAGAGATGGTGAGCCTTAGAGGGTTCCCAGCTGCCGGTCTTCCTCCTGAGGGTTCTCACTGGGACCAGCCGCTCCTGGGTGTCCAGTCCCCTGGACGCACGTCCCGCGTGGTGGGCGGGTGTGCAGCGCCATCTGTGGGGGACGTCCGGGGACTGGCCGTGCTGGGGTTTGCCCAGTCCTCTGGGGCGAGGTCACTGTAAAGTGTCCATGGCTGGGGTGGGGGCTGGGGAGGGGTTAGGAGCCAGGTCGTTTCACTGGCATATATTTCCCCAAACTGCAATCACCTTTCTGCCTGAAGAAGGATGATTAAAGAGATTAGATCTCTCCCCGTATCTCTTCTCTGTATCTCTTTGTTGCTGAGCAAAATTGAATGCAGAAATAGATAATTTTCAGATCAGCTCAGTCTTTTCTGATTTGTGGGTGGATTTGCAAAGACCGTCTGTAATGAAGTCAGTGGTTTTCTCTCCTGGCACGGACTTTATGAAAGACAAAGGTGTCGAAAACTGGACTCATTTTTCCTGTCACAGAAAAGCAATGAAGCCAGGCCCGTGCACAGCCCAGCCTATTTCCTAAGACAACCTGCCTGTTTGGGGCACTGCACCCCTCTGAATGCGATGGAAATGAGATGGTGGCTGCCTAGTTGTGGATAAAGTGTATAAGGATACTTTATTCTAAAGAAAGATATTAAAATATCTTAGAATTGTGTCTGTCACTTCAGTGAGAATATGATAGAAGGCTCTTTTATGTATTTCTTTTCACAATCTTATCTTGACCATCCTGCACACCTGTTTCCATCCAAAAGGCAGAAAGAAATAATGAATCGCCAAAGACAATTCTCTTTATCTCACTAGGTCCCTGCCTACCACTTTAATTATTTAGATGAGTTCCTTGAGTCTGATGTTCAAACACTGCATGAAGTCTTGCTGCAGGGAACTTTATTGGCAGGGAAACAGGATCTATTCCTATAAAAGAAAGATACTAATGCCAAAGAAGTGAGTTCATGATTTTGAAAGTGATATCTGTTTTAGAAACATGGGTTCTATCAGACCCACACTCGCGAATGCAGTTGGAGGTGTTTTTGGACCTTGAGCTCATCACCCCTCGTTTTCCTTTGTTTCTCCTTCTGGTTTGAACCTTGTGGTTTTGAACGAGGTCAGGGAAGCTGCTACGCCCACTGGGAGTTTGCTTCCTATCTCGCAGAAATGAGAGATGCTGGGTTCTCATTCACTTGGTCAGTCTTTGTTTCTCTTCGCCTCATATTTTTTTTTATTATTATAAAGTAGACAAGTTTACCATTTTTAGTTGTGCAGCACGTGGCATTAGGCACAGTCCCACGGTTGTGCAGGCATCACCCTCTCCATCTCCAGAACGCTTTCATCTTCCCCAGCTGAAACTCTTCCACCTTCGTTCCCCCTCCACCTCAGCTCTTGGCAACCACCATTCTACTTTCTGTCTCTGAATTTTAACAATTCTAGGGACATCGCAGGAGAAGAATGATCGCATATCTGGTCTTTTGTGTCTGGCTTACGTCCCTTAGCACAGTGTCTTCAGGCATCATGTGTCAGCACGTCTCTCCTTTTTAGGGCTGCGTGATATTCCATTGGATGTAGAGGCCACATTTCCTTATCCATTCTTCTGTTGGTGAAGACTTTGGTTGCTTCCATGGAGAAGAATGATCGCATATCTGGTCTTTTGTGTCTGGCTTATGTCCCTTAGCACAGTGTCTTCAGGCATCATGTGTCAGCACGTCTCTCCTTTTTAGGGCTGCGTGATATTCCATTGGATGTAGAGGCCACATTTCCTTATCCATTCTTCTGTTGGTGAAGACTTTGGTTGCTTCCACATTTTAGCTACTGTGAATAATGGCTGCATACGTATCTGTTCAAGTCCCTGCTTTCCGTTTTTTTTTTTGATTTATACCCAGAAGTGTAATTGTTGGATCACATGGTAATTCTAAGTTCAACGTTTTAAAGAAGCATTTAACTGTTTTACGCAGTGGCTGTACCGTTTTACATTCCCACAAGCAATATTATAATTTTTCCATGTCTTTGCCAACACTTTTGATTTTCTATTAAAAAAAAAATAGCCATCTTGGTGAATGCGAAGTGATATCTCATTGTAGTTTTTGATTTGATTGGTGATGTTGAGCATCTTTCCCTGTGTTCCTCAGCCCTTTGTGTATCTTTGAAGAAATGTTTATTCGAGTGCGCTGACCACTTTTAGATTGTATTGTTTGCTTTTTATTATTGAATTATAGGAATTCCTTATATATTTTGGTTCTCAATTCCTTATCAGATACAGGATTTGTAAATATTTTTCTCCCATTCTGTGGGTTGCCTTTTCACTCTTTCGATAGTTTCCTGTGGGTGCACAAGAGGTTTTAATCTTGATGAAGCCTGCATCTATTTTCCCCACTCCAGTACTCTTGCCTGGAAAACCCCATGGATGGAGGAGCCTGGTAGGCTGCAGTCCATGGGGTCGCCAAGAGTTGGGCACGACTTGAGTGACTTCCCTTTCACTTTTCACTTTCATGCATTGGAGAAGGAAATGGCACCCTACTCCAGTGTTCTTGCCTGGAGAATCCCAGGGACGGGGGAGCCTGGTGGGCTGCTGTCTCTGGGGTCGCACAGAGTCGGACACGACTGAAGCGACTCAGCAGCAGCAGCAGCAGCATTTATTTTTCTGTCACTGTTGTTGCCAGTGCTTTGGGGGTCACATCCAAGAAATACTTGCCTGCTCCAGTGCCATGAAGCTTTGCTCCTATGTTTTCTTCTAGGAGCTTTGTAGTTTTAGCTTTCATGTTTAGGTTTTCTATCCACTTTTAGTTACTTTTTATGATTGATTCCTCATCTTTTTGCATACATGTACCCAGTTGTCCCAACACCTTTGTTGAAAACATAGTCTTTTCCCTTGAACGGCTTAGCCATCCCCATCAAAACAATTTAACCATATATGTAAGAGTTTACTTCTGGGCTCTCTGTACTATTGCATTAGTCTCTATGTCTGCGTAAACCACACCGTTTTGATTACCGGAGCTTTGTAGTAACTGTTGAAATCAGGAAGTGTGAAGCTTCAAACTTTATGCTTTTGTAAATATTGTTTTGACTGTTTGGGCTGCTGTGGGGTGGATTTTTCTATTTCTGCAAAAATGTTATTGCTTTTAATAAGAATTGCACTGAATCTGTAGATCTCTGGGTTGAGCTGCTGTCTTAACAATATGAAGTCTTCCAGTCCATAAGCGTGAGATGACTTTCCATGTGTTTACATCGTATTATGTAGTTTTCAGTGTGCCAGTGTTTTGCCTTTTTTGTTAAGTTTGTTCCTAAGTATTTTATTTTATTTTGTATCTTTAAAGAGACAACACTTGTAGCAGCATCCTTTGGAACAGGCTCTAATATTCTTCCTCCCTCCTTTCCTTTTTTCTGTCCGGATTCCTTTTCCTTCCTTCCATCCACTTTAGAGTTTCTCTAGGTGCCAAGTATTGTTAGGTGCTGGGCACAAGTAAAGTCGATGGTGAAGGCACTGCTCTGAGTCATGAAGAATCAGGGCTCTGGGAGGCTCTAACCCTGCCTGAATCGTCTGCCCCCAAGTCAGAGAGATGGAAGGACTGGGCTCTGGGTCATAGAAAGTGGCAACTGAGTGGGCGCCAGTCTCTTTTGTGACAATAAAACTTAGGCAACCCAGATCCCAGCTCTGATATAGGGTTGGGGTGGGGAGCTGCTTTCTGCCCAGAGTCAAGTTCAGTTCAGTTCAGTTGCTCAGTCGTGTCAGACTCTTTGCGACCCCATGAATTGCAGCATGCCAGGCCTCCCTGTCCATCACCATCTCCCGGAGTTCACTCAGACTCGCGTCCATCGAGTCAGTGATGCCATCCAGCCATCTCATCCTCGGTCGTCCCCTTCTCCTCCTGCCCCAGATCCCTCCCAGCATCAGAGTCTTTTCCAATGAGTCAACTCTTTGCATGAGGTGGCCAAAGTACTGGAGTTTCAGCTTTAGCATCATTCATTCCAAAGAAATCCCAGAGCTGATCTCCTTCAGAATGGACTGGTTGGCTCTCCTTGCAGTCCAGGGGACTGTCAAGTTCAGCGGATATACATAAATGATTTCTTTCTGCGCTGCTCTTCCTGAATGGCTCGAGCATGTTCCTTAGAGACCAGGCTGCACGGACTTCCTGGGGCAGCATCGTGTTCTGCCCATCCTGCAGCATCAGTCCCAGCCCACTGCTGGACCACAGCAGGAGCTGGACCGAGTCTGGGAAACACCGCACATCTCTAGTTGGCACAGACTAGATGACCATGTGATGACTTGTGAAACCAAAGGGCAGCAGGCAGCCAGCCTTGTAGAAGGAAGCCCTGCAGGGGCCACAGCCAGGACCTGTGCTCTGTACCCTTAAGGACACAGTCTGCATTTTTCCCAGCCCTAAGAACTGAAAAGATGCGTGCTGTTGGAAAAAAAAAATTTTTTTTAACCACTGATGGCAGGACAAAGGGAATGAGATCACAAACAGAGCAATTAATTTTCACAAATTGACTTTCTGAAAGAATTAATTAACTTTTAAATTGCTCCTTGAAATGCTGAAGTTGTGTTTCAAGGGGACAATGTGTGGAAGAGAGAGAAGCTTGGAGCTGAGCAGATTTTGAAAAGTGATGTGTGGTCAAGCCCATGTCTTTGGTGCATTAAGGCAGCTTTGAACCTGAGCACTGATGGCTGATTATCTCATTAGATGGAAGAGTCCCAAAGCAGAACCCAGAAAGCTAATATTGTGCCTCTCTTTCTTATTGATTGAATCCGTCTCGGGCTCCTGGATTTGTCTGTAGAGGTCAAGATCATTTTGAAGAGGAACACATGATACAATGTTTGCTTTCTCTCTTGTTGCAAACCTCACAAGAAAAAATACTTTGTGGTCTGGTTAAATTCAGTGAATTTTTATTGAGTGCCTGCAAGGCATGGTGTTAGCTACTGTGGGAAATCCAATGATGAGCAAATGTTTACTTCCCCCAAGGAGTTCGGTCTGGAGGAGAAGACAGATAGATAAGTAAGCCTCCCAACGTGTGGGCTGTCACAGAGTTTATAGAACGGTTGGGAAGCAAGCAGTTAATTCAGGTGTGCACGTACTTTCCTTTTTTTGGTTCAGGGGGAAAAGTCAGAATCCAGCAAAGGCGGCCCTTGTAGACAAGTGGGGGTCTTCAGAGGTGGAGCGGGACGTGACATTCCCAGTGGGAGGAGCAGGCCTGGGGTGGGAAGAGGTGGAGCTGGAGGAGGGTGAGTGGGGGAGAAGGGGAATGGAAAGATGGACTGAAGTCACGTCCCACTGGGCTTTGGATGCTGTGCTGGAGGATTAGCCATGATTCAGAAAGCCCAGATAAATCGTGCAGTGTTTTGGAGTAAGATTTAAGGAAGGTAGCTTTGGTGATGGAGAGAAGAAAAGATTTCATATAGGAAACCTGCTGAAATGTAATTTTTCATCTCAGTGAGAGATGTTGTAGGCTTGGGGCGGGAAGAACGGGGTGGTGGGGACAGTCTGGAAGGGACACCCCAGGGTCTCAGGGCTGCTGTCCATCACTGTGCCTCCTGAGAGGGCTCTGTGTTCTCATCTGTTAAATGGGTGGATGGACTGTAGTGGGTTCCCCCTTCCCCCACCCTAACTAAGATCATGGCGTCTGGTCCCATCACTTCATCACAAATAGATGGAAAAGTGGAAACAGTGGCAGATTTTATTTTCTTGGGCTCCAAAATCACTGTGGATAGTGACTGCAGCCATGAAATTAGAAGATGCTTACTCCTTGGAAGGAAAGCTATGACAAACCTAGACAGCANTGGTCCCATCACTTCATCACAAATAGATGGAAAAGTGGAAACAGTGGCAGATTTTATTTTCTTGGGCTCCAAAATCACTGTGGATAGTGACTGCAGCCATGAAATTAGAAGATGCTTACTCCTTGGAAGGAAAGCTATGACAAACCTAGACAGCATATTAAAAAGCAGAGGCATAACTATGCTGTCAAAGGTCTACCTAGTCCAAGCTATGGTTTTTCCAGGAGCCATGTATGGATGTGAGAGGTGGACCATAAAGAAAACTGAACGCTGAAGAATTGATGCTTTTTAGCTGTGGTCGTGGAGAAGACTCTTGAGAGTTCCTTGGACAGCAAGATCAAACCAATCAATCCTAAAGGGAATCAGCCCTGAATATTCACTGGAAGGACTGATGCTGAAGCTGAAGCTCCAGTACCTGGAGCTCCCTGACACGAAGAGCTGACTCATTGGAAAAGACCCTGATGCTGGGAAAGATTGAAGGCAGGAAGAGAAGGGGACGACAGAGGATGAGATGGTTTGATCACATTTGAGAGGTGGACCATAAAGAAAACTGAACGCTGAAGAATTGATGCTTTTTAGCTGTGGTCGTGGAGAAGACTCTTGAGAGTTCCTTGGACAGCAAGATCAAACCAATCAATCCTAAAGGGAATCAGCCCTGAATATTCACTGGAAGGACTGATGCTGAAGCTGAAGCTCCAGTACCTGGAGCTCCCTGACACGAAGAGCTGACTCATTGGAAAAGACCCTGATGCTGGGAAAGATTGAAGGCAGGAAGAGAAGGGGACGACAGAGGATGAGATGGTTTGATCACATCACCGAGTCAATGCATGTGATTTTGAGCAAACTTTGGGAGATAAGGAAGGATGGAAGCCTCGCGTGCTGCAGTCCATGGGGTCTCCCAGAGTCGGACACAACTAAATGGCTGAACCACAATAACAAATGTCAGAATAGTCAAGTAATTCTTTTGTTGTTGTTTTTCCCTGAATAGGATTTAAATTTCACCGAATTCTTTTTCTGTACCAGATGAGGTGATCATATGATTGTTTACTATTTACTGTTGTTAACGTGGTAAATTAATTGATTGGTTTTTGGATGTTAAACCAGTCTTGCATTTCTGAAATTACCCTAGCTTGGGTTATTCTATGTAAGGAATGTGAAATCCACTAGCCTGATGTTTTAGACTCTGATGGACTTGAGGAATGCCTGGACATGTTTGCCTGTCATGGATCCAGGCTGGATGTTGGAATTTTCAGGGAGCCATCAGGAGGGCAAGGCTCAGAGGGGCTGTGGTTGAGGAAGAGACCCTGCAGCTTTGGCATTCTGGCCCCTCATCCAGGTGGGCCTCTGGCTGCTCATGTATGGGCCGATTCTGAGCTGCTATAAACCCCGATGAGGGAAATGGGGAAAATTCTAGCTCCATCTTCTAGGACTGTTGGGAGAATTGAATTAGCTGAACATGTGACGCTCTTGGGCTTCCCAGGTGGCTCAGGGAAACTCTTAGCCCACTGGCTAGCCCAGAGAATGTACTCACTGTCATTACCATCATCATCCCCCTCACTACCGTCACCATCGGCTTCATCATCACCACCATCACCGTCATCACCATCTTCATCTGCCGTATCGTCGCCATCAGTGTTATTAAAAGTCTCGATGTGAATAGAAGCCCTCCTCTCTGATTTATGAACCACACTTCTTTCCTTCTGTTCCCTGGCAGCCTTTTTTCAGGTTGATCGGGAGACTGAGCAGAGGAGATGACTTTGGCTTTTCAACATCTCTGGTGCATTTAAGCTGTGTGGAGCATGGATCAGGGTGCTCAGTTTTTATTTTGGGAAAAAAAGATCCGTGTGCTTCCTCACTCTGGGCTGCTGCTGGTTCTTTGAGAGAAAAAAACAAAAGCGAAAACAAAATCCCTCCCCTTCCCCCAAAGAAAACAAACCTGTGTCCTCCTGAGAAAGGAGCTTCGACTTGGGGTCATCTCTACCTCCTTTTCCCATTTCACTTTTCACACAAATAACAAGTTAAGCTGCTATGCTGGACTCTGTGGTCCAGGATTGAGAAATTCACGTGAAGGTCCATACCCAGTGACACCTGTCTCAAGTCAGGCTATTAAAAAAGCTGAATGGCTTTGAGGAGGAGGAATCGATTAAGCGCCCACCTACCAGCCAGAGGGAGGTGATGGCCGCTCTCTCCGAAGCTGTGAATGGAGGCGTGATGACCCTGCTCTCTTGCGGGGGTTCCCGCATCTTAACAGACCAGAGAGATAAAGAAGACAAACGGCAGAAAGGCCACCGTCCCTGTGCTTGTGTTGCGTAAAGACATTTGAAAGCCCAGATGCCATCCATCACCAGTATCCTTCGTAAAGGAGAAGATGCCTCTGGGTCTGGTCTTTCTCGTCTCGGCTCCTACCCGCCACTTCCCAAAGAGGGGCAGATTTGAAAGGTCAAATGATCAGAGTAGGGCATAGTCTTTTACACTGAAGACCTTTGGGTTTATTTAAGAAAAAATTCACTGCATTGTTCTCATTTCTCTTTCACCCAGGAATTGGGGACCCTCAGCCCTCAGACTTGTCAGCTTCAGATGCTTGCTCTTGGGGGCCTTGCTCAGCAGTGAATGAATCAAGCACAAAAGACCTCCTTTAAATCGTTTTCCACATATCTCCTTGTATAGGTTCTCTATTGCTGCTGTAACAAATTACAGCCTTAGGGGTCTAAAACATCACAGATGTATAACCTTACAGTTCTGGAGGGTCAGAGGTCCTAGGATCAAAGTTTCGGCAGGCAAGCCTGTGTTCCTGCCGGTGGCTCCTGGGAGGGGCCTTTCCTCGCCTTCTCCCGTGTCTAGAGGCGCCAGCATTCCTTGCCTCGCGGCCCCTGCCTCGCCCCACTTGGACCTGTGCTTCTGTGGTCATGTGATGCTCTGGTCTCCCTGTCATGGAGCCTTGTGATTACCCTGGGCCCCCCGTCTCTAGATCTCTAAGCGCCATCTCACTGGCCACGGGCCCCTTTGCCTTACAGGGCTCTGGATTCCGATGTGAACATCTCTGGGGCCGTCGTTCTGTCTACCACACTTTCCCCTCCCTCCTGCTTCCTTGTTCAACACCGTATCAATGCCTTTAAGGTGGTATTCTTGAGGCTGTGGGCGGGGCAGCCAGTGTTGGGGTCCAGGCTCTGCTGTGACATTTGAGGCCACATGGCATAAACCCTCTGAGGCCTGCTTCCCCTTCATCTGTGAAATCGTGGGTCTTTAAGGCTCATTTCATAGTCAGGAAGATCCCCTGGAGGAGGAAATGGCAACCCTCTCCAGTACTCTTGCCTGGAAAATCCCATGGACAGAGGAGCCTGGTGGGCTGCAGTTCATGGGCTCGCAAAGAGCTGGGCACGACTGAGTGACTCACAGTGTCACCGTTAAATGTGGGATGGCTGTGTCCTTTGTTTTTACGGTTGCTGGTCAGTCGAGTTTATTTCTTTAAATCCCCGCTGTGCATGCACGCTCAGTCGTGTCCGACTCCGTGTGACCCTGTGGACCGCGGCCCACCAGGCTCCTCTGTCCGTGGGATTCTCCAGGCAAGAGCACTGGATATTTTGTAAACATTATTTATAAATATTGTGTTTACTTTTTTAGTGTATCTATTTGCGTTCTTAGTTGCCCCATGTGGGCTCTAGTTCCCTGACCAGGGATTGAACCCGGGACCCCTGCATTGGGAACTCAGACTCTTAGCCCCAGGACCACCAGGGGAGTCTCAGAATTGTTTCTATTCTTGTTTGAGCTTTTCCCAACTGCCTTTCTGCCTGCTTACAAGATGGAGAGGCCACTACTGCTGCTGCTAAGTCGCTTCAGTCGTGTCCGACCCTGTGCGACCCCAGAGACGGCAGCCCACCAGGCTCCCCGTCCCTGGGATTCTCCAGGCAAGAACACTGGAGTGGACTGCCATTTCCTTCTCCAGTGCATGAAAGTGAAAAGTGAAAGGGAAGTCGCTCAGTCGTGTCCGACTCTTCGTGACCCCATGGACCGCAGCCCACCAGGCTCCTCTGTCCATGGGGTTTTCCAGGCAAGAGTACTGGAGTGGGGTGCTATCGCCTTCTCCGGGAGAGGCCACTACTTAAAGGTTATTGTGTGTGGGCCTTACAAATTCACAGGGACCTGAATGTATTTACAGTGGACGTGTTCATTTTCTTTTATTTGTATTGTTTTTGATGTGTTCATTTTTTCCCTGCATCGGTAATAGAATAGGCGTGCTGGCAGGGATGCTGTTAAGAATGGTGATAAATGCATTTATGGTTTCTAAAGGCTTCGGAAGTGGTTTTTTGGGGCTGGGAGAGGCCGGCATATGTTCTGAGCTTCCTTTCTCTGATGCAGTTATTTCTTGTTAAAAGATTCACCATAAAATGCTAAATAAACTTAATAACTTCCAATAACCATTAATGTCAGTTGAGGCCATTTAAATTTTATGAATTTGGGTGAAAATATGGGAAAATACCTGTGAAGATAGAATTTTCTACATATGTATGGTTACTGATGTTTTGTGTTCGTGTGATAATCTGCTCATTTTGGCTTTTTAAAAAAGCATTCTGACAGTAAGAGAAGTCTTCATAGCAGTAAAAACAAAATACCCCCAAACACAATAAGAAGTTTTAGAATTTGCTGAGTGTTTACAGCTTCCCTAGTGGCTCACATGGTGAAGAATCTGCCTGCAATGCAGGGGATACAGGTTTGATCCCTGGGTTGGGAAGATTCCCTGGAAAAGGAAAAGGTGCCGCACTGTAGTATTTTTGCTGGAGAATCCCATGGACAGGGGAGCCTTGTGGGCTACAGTCTATGAGGTTGCAAAGAGTTAGACACGACTGAGCGACTAAGCATGATTGTTTACTGGAGACAACCCATTGCATCAAATCAACAGAGCCGTCGGCAGCATTATTTTCTTTAAGACACAAAGTACTCATGCCCTTCTATGAGGCAGAAATCCGTCTCCTTATTTTATAGCCGGGGAAGCTGAGGAGGGAGAGGTAGATCATTTGCTGGAGGCCACTCAGATCTACAGGGATAGAGGTGGTACCCTGCCTAGTCTCTGCTTCCGGAGACCAAAAACACATTCAATAGCTTGGTTATGGAGCTGCGACAGGAAGTGTGCTGTGGGGCTGAGTATTTTTGCAGAAAGGGGTTGAAAGAGCCAACATGTACTCGGAGTTGGCCCTCTGGAAGAGGGGGCATTGCTGGGAAGACCCCGTTCGTGGGGGAAGAATAAGGAGGGACACACAGGGATGGGCAGATTCTTTCTTTCAGGGAAAAAAAGGGATAGGAACCAGGACTGTATGGTTGGAAGGAAGGCCAGGTGGTCGGTCAGCAGGAGGGCTCCCCCCCCCAATGCTTGCATGAGAAGTTTGCACATCATGTGATCAGAGGAATTCCAGCGATGGACCTGGTAACAGTCCTGTAAAGGGCAGTCTATCCAGCAGGATGTTTAGGATGGATGGGTGAGAGTTTGATCTTGCTCAAGGAAATGTTTTGATGAGTTTTATTTACCTGAAAAATCTTTTAAGGTAGAATCCATTGGGAAGGAATAACATCACTGCAACTTTTTAAATTGAGAGTGGGCTAATTAAATATTTGGGAGTCATAAGCATCCTTTTTTCACTGTGATATTTCCCTTTATCTCCATTCTTGAGCAAAAGCCTGGCCTGAATTTAGTGGAGTGACTTTTGCATGCTCAGCTAGGAGGAACAGAACTGCTTTATGTCAGATAAATGTTTGGGATTTCAGACATGTGTTGTGTATTGTCAGTTTGAAGGATTTCTTCTTAACATAAGACATAGTTTTGCCTCTTTGATTGTAATTTTTCTTTTTTTTTTACTTAATAGCAACTTTGGCTATATGATACTTTTAAAATCAATTTGATTTTCAAAGAATTCTCAGTCCGTGTGTCATTGACTCATAGACAGGAAAAAGTCATCTAGCAGAAAAGTCTCTTAATGGAAATATATGATAGTATATGAAGTAATAATTGAAACATTGTTGACAACAGCTTCAGTTTTCTTCCTATTATAAATGTTATTCCGCTGTGAAAAGAAATGAGGTTTTTATCAACGGAATAATGTGCGCGCACCTTGAAAACACTGTGCTAACTAGAAGAAGCCACAGGCTTCCCTGGTGGCTCAGCTGGTCTAGAATCCGCCTGCAATGCAGGAGACCTCGGTTTGATTCCTGGGTCAGGAAGATCCTTTGGAGAAGGGAAAGGCTACCCACTCCTATATTCTTGGGCTTCCCTGGTGGCTCAGATGGTAAAGAATCTGGCTGCAATGTGGGAGACCTGGGTTCGATCCCTGGGTTGGGAAGATCTGGGAAGAGCATGGCAACCCACTCCAGTATTCCTGCCTGAATCCCTGTGGACAGAGGAGCCTGGTGGGCTGTGGTCCGTGGGGTCGCAAGGAGCCTGACATGACTGAGCGACTAAGCACAGCACAGCACGGAAGACACCAGACACAAAAGGATGATATTCTATGATTCCATTGGTAGGCTGGCTGGAGTCATCAGATTCATAGAGACAGAAAGTAGGTTACAGCTTATCAGGGGCTGACGGGGGAGGGGTGAAGAACTGTTGCTTCATGCTTAGAGGGCTTCTGTTTGGAGTGATGAAAAAGTTCTGGAAATTGATACTGGTAATGGAGCTCACCATTATGAATGTAGCGTCACTGAAGTGTACGCTTAAAAATGATTAAAAAGGCAAATTTCACATCATTTTTACCACAATAAACCACTTCTGGTTGTCTGGTGTTATAAGTGGCTATGAATTTTTTCTACTTAAACTGAGGACCCTTGAAAGAAAAGGCTCCTTTTGTGGATATCAGAGAGGATGATCCAGGCAAAGGCAGAATATTTCAGTCTTAAAAACAGGCAAAAACAAGCCAGCATAATCTCACCTTTACTAATAGCTTCTTTGCTCTTTTCTCTCTGAACAGCTTTTTATAACTATGATGCGCGGGGAGCAGATGAACTTTCTTTACAAATAGGAGATGCCGTGCACATCCTGGAAACATACGAAGGTGCGTATTTGTTTTGGTGTGTTTCCTTTTATAGTTTTGTGTGGTTGGGACACTTTCAGTACCTAATGGGCCAATCATTACCTTGTTAGGAAAGCACTTAACTTCTGATTTTCTTGCACACTGGATGCTGTGTCAGGAGCGGTCAGTGGTTAGGTTATCTGTTATTGAAGTCATTCAAAAAAAATTAAGATGAACTTAAAATTAAACTCCTATATTTTTAACCTGTAAAGTTTTCTGTTGAAATAGTCATTTTCATTATTTTAACACACCATTGTTTCCTTTCTTTGCAAATGAATGTATGTACATCTTGACTGTTCATAACTGACTCCTTGAAAAAAGTTTTGTTTTAAAAACACATTTAAGGTAGTTAAGTCTCTGGCTTAGTGTTTTGAGGTGTTTGATGTGAATGGTAAGACTTTTTATGTTCTCACTTAGACTTGTTAACAACTTCCTGAGAGGAACCACAATTATCATGTCTTAAATCCTTTTTAAAAAATCTGTGACCCCCTTTTCTGAGGGGTGAACAGAGATTGTTACTGCTACGTGGAATGTGGTCCAGGGAAGCAGGTGTAATTATCCGATAAATACCCTTGTCGGTGACAGTGGTTTTCCAGTGTCCTTGGTTTTTCAGGCAGTTGGTTTTCATACTAGTGTTTCGCAAATCATTAAAACGGGACCCCGTTCAGTTTATGCCGTGGTTTACCGCTGCACAGAAAAGGAGCGCCGATGGGCTGGAGGTTTAGTCCCGCGCCTCTGGGTGTCGTGTGGCTGTGTTGTGGCGCTGGTGGCGGGTGACTCCCATGTAACAAAGGAATAAAGAGAACTGATTAAAATTGGTAACTCCAACAGCAAAATTGCTTTCAGATCGAGTTTAGCCAGACCCCTCCCGGGAGGAGGTGGGCTGGAGGAGCAGGGAGAGAAAATTGCAGACATCCCGTGGTAATCGCAGATTGAACTTCACACTCAGTCTTCGGAATCCTCTTTGCACGCGAGTGATGCCTCTTTCAGCTTCTGCTTCAGGCAAGCTGCAGCTTGCTCTTGTGTTCTTGGAGAAGCACAGACTCATTAAAACACCCATGTCCGTGTCCCTTACTTCCTCATCTGGCTTAGAATTCCATTCCATTTGCACCGTTTACCCTAAAAAATGTCCACTGAGGGTGGAAATCAGCTTCCGTGGCGTATGCTCGGAAGCGGATGTGATGCAGAAATAGACGTGAATGAGTAGCTGCCCCTGGGTACCCTCTGTTTGTTTTCAGTTTTTATAGCTGACAGTTGGATCGCCTTATCTGCCCTCAGTTTATATGGCCAGTGGCTGGAAGGAAACGGAGAAATTAGCTAGAGGTTAAGGATCAAACCTCTCATCTCAGACACTTTTCTGATCTCAAGGGAAGAAAGCGCTTACATCTTTTTTTTTTTTTTTTTTTTAAATTTCTGCCCCGGGTCAGCTGCATTTGAAATCCTGGCTAGTAAACAGTGGACAGTGCTGTCATTCCTGAACAGATAGCAATTTCCTGTGCAGCCCTGGGTAGTGGGGGCCGTGACTTCTGGTTCTTTGCTTCTTAGGAAGAATGCACTCTTTAAACAGGAGACTCCTTCGGCATGTCGGGGATCCTTTTTGTACGTTTAACTTAAATGAAAATGGTGGCAGGCATTGACGTTTTGGCCAACATCATGATAAAGAAGCCTTCAGTGAGCATTTGGTTTCTGGGCTCATCCATCTCCCAAGCGCTGTTTACAATACTCCAGTGTTTGTAAAGACCCTGTAATGGAAAACCAATTCCCCTTCTTTGACAACAGCCTTTTTGGTTTTAGTTAGAATACGATCAGAGAAATGCGTGGGGGGAACGCATTGCTTTTGGGAAACCTGGTGACTTGATTGTCGTTGGATTACAATGGAAAAATTGTTTTCCTGCTCTTTGCTCTCATCCTGTTTAAATTTTGTGGATTGTGTTAGCCTGTGGCATTCTCTTCTTCTCAGCCCCTTCCACTTTTTCCCCCTAAGAAAATTTATTTCTGTTTGTCAAATTTCATTTCCCTTTTCTTTGTGATCCTGTTCAGGGTAGGATACTGCTGGGATTGCTCCAGAGAATATGATTTCAAGATGATCACTCCTTATATTCAGGTTCAGAGAACACTTTTACCTGAAAGTTATGGTTAATTTGTCCATCTCAGGCTCATGGAGGCTTGGAGCACAGAGCAAAGAAAAGAACTTTCCGGGTCACCGTGGAGGTGGACGGGACTTTGAGAGGTCCTTTCGGGTACGTCCCTGCCTATAAGCAGTGTCCAGGGTCAGTCAGACAGGAGAAGTGAACCCAGGTCACCGGTGTTGATAAAGTGACTCTCCAGTGCCCAAGCAGGTGTGGGTCCTGCCACCTGCTTATTTCCAGAAGGATCTCCAAGGGGTGTATGCTGTGCTGAGGGAGACGGCAGCGTTGCACCCAGATTAGGAAAGTGCTTTTGTGATGAAAACACAGCGCTCGAACTTGATTTGGATTTTTCAAAGCGATCATCATCTGTTTTCTTCCACAACACACCTTCGTCCCTTTTCCTTCCACGAGCATCTGTCAACGGAAGGTCTTGTGAAGACCGCCTCTGAGTGTCCTGGGGCGGAGGCAACAAGATATTGCATGGTGGGGCGTTTAAACAACGGGAATGTGTTCTCTCACAGTTCTGGGGGCTAAGGGTTCAAGGTCAAGGTGTCGGCAGGGTTGAGATGCGAGGCTGCCCCACGGTCTCTCCAGCCGTCTGCTCGTTTGCTGTCCTCACTGGCATTGCTTGCCNAAGCTCGTACCCCATGCATTGGAAGGCAAAGTCTTATTAATAACTACTGAATCGCCAGGGAAGTCGATGAATATACTCTTGCCATTCTCATTTTAGACATGAGGAAACCAAGGTTCAAAGGAAAGAAGTGATTTTCCAAAGTTTCCCTGCAAGTGGCACAGCCAAGATTCAAGCAGAATCTCTTTGCTGCCAATACCAGTTCTCTTAACCACTATGTAAGAATGTCTTCACAACTTTATCATTCCACACTCAATTTTTAAGTTTGTCAGGAAAACCCTAAAATATGTGCCAGCTTTGCTCAAAAACTTCTATAAATCAGGTTCAACTTTTCTTTCGGGTCTGAAGACTTGATCATTCATTGAGCCCACCCAGAGACAACCTGCCAATAAGCATGTAATCCCAGACACAGGTTTACACTTTGGTATTGAAACTATAAAGGCAGATAGATAAATATTACTTGGAGTCCTACAACTCTCTCATACTAAATACTTCTATATTTCCTCTGGGCTTCTCTCAGCAGTGATGTGTTTTCTTAGTATTCCTCCCATTTTGGACACTTCCATCTGTTCTGAATAGAACAATGTTATTCTTAATCAGTCAAAATGTCACTTCCTTTTACAGCCAAGGTTCTGAACAATGACACTAAATAATATAAATGATGTTATGCGTTTGATGACTGTTTTATGCTTTCTGGTCTCCTGGGACAAGAACCTCAGGCTTCCCTTGTAAATCTTGCCAGCTCCCCAGATCTGCTCCCTCTATCAGTTTCTCCCCTGGAAAATTTAAATCTCTGCTTAAAACATTAACTTCTTCTTCATTTAATTATTTTTTATTGCTAAGGGTTTCCAGCTGACTTTATGGCCCTGGGATGATTAATTTTTAATGCCTTTCTTTCTTTCTTCTTTGACCAACTCCCTCCATTTTCAATTTGAATGCAATTGTACCTTTCTCAAAAGCATTTCCCTTTTGCTGGTTTGCATATTTCGGGGAGTCAGAGGTGGCTGATGCACAGTGGAAGGCAGCATTCCTGCAGAGAATAACTGAAAGATAGAAAGCAGCTCTATGCCTTTCCTGTGAGTCTTGTTGACAGCAAACTCTCTAGCATCAGGAAATCTGCCAGATCTAGGTCCTGGCAGACAATGAATTCCCTGAGAGGGTTACCGTGCTAAATTCTGTCATTGTCATGCACAAGGTATGGATTGAGTCATATCTTTCAAACTACTGAACATTCAGAGGGGAAAACACATATCCTTTTAAAAACATACCTTAAAGGCAAGTCATATCTTCTCCCAAGCCCGTACTCAAAAAAAAAAAACAAACTGAAAGAAACTGAGGATTTGTTTTGCAAGTTAAAAAGTCCCCAGCTTTTTATATTCACACAGTACATGGCCATTTAAATGTTGCAGAACATTTAATGACATGG
>SJYX01012053.1:0-20785 GCA_006410675.1 Oreotragus oreotragus | reverse complement strand
GACGACAGAGGATGAGATGGTTGGATGGCATCACCAACTCAATGGACATGAGTTTGGGTGGACTCCAGGAGTTGGTGTTGGACAGGGAGGCCTGGTGTGCTGCGGTTTATGGGGTTGCAAAAAGTCGGACACGACTGAGCGACTGAACTGAACAGAGAATTATACTCATTATCTTATAATAACCTATTAATGAATATACTGACTTCCTGTTGTACACTTGAAGTTAACACAATACTGTAAATCGCTACTTGTCAATGAAAGAAAATATGATAAAAACCAACAATTCATTTGTAGAAAACAAATACATAGTGTATTAATCTTCAAGATTTTTCCTAAAAAACTATCTATACAGTTTTGGTTTGTTTTTACCTTAAAAGTCTAAGAATTACACACTTATTAAAAAAAAAAATCTTTTGATGATTGTAAAAATGTTCAATTTACATTTTTTGTGTAACCCTTTGAGGACTATTTCTATTATTTTTAGTCTCCTTCCCCAAAGAGTATCTGGGACTGAAATAATTTTACAGGTTGATTCTTAAAGTAAATTTAAGTCTGGAAGGTCTTTTAATATGTACCACATAGAAACATTACACTCTCATATATCTGAAATAAGCATTTTTCCTTCACAAACTCTTCATTTACCTGACTATTCCTGCTGAGTGTTCAAGTGTTCTTAATAATGCATATGACGACCTATAGGAATATAACCTTTTTTCTAAATTAAATAAGCCATTTAATAAAATATATGAAGTGTAGTAGCATTAATTCAGATCCCTGAGAACTTTCTTTTCTAAATCATAACACAGAATAAATGAAGCAGAGTTACTCACCACTTGATCTGTTCTTACGACTTGATTTTCCTCCAGTAAGAAGCATCTTGAGACTATTCCGAAACATGGTTGTACTATTCTAGGACTCACAAAACTACAAAAGAAAATGTGGGAAAATACGTTAGAAAACTTGGTTTGCTATGCAAATACTATTAAGAATTCATTTTAAATGTGCTATTAGGAATTAACCACCCTGCTTACATATATAATACAGAAATTTTAACTGTATGACAGAAACACTTATTTGATTTAATTAGACACTTAAGTATTCCCTTTAAAGTATAATACTTGAGTACCCTAAGAGTCAAAAGCAGATATCACTGAGGGTACACAGAAAGAGAAAACAATTAGGTAGCTATAAATACAGTTTACCACAAGACTCTCCATTTCTGGGACAATTTTCCCAAAACACACACCCAAAGTTTAAGAGCCCAGAACTCACGGCAGCTGCGCATTTTCCACTGGTCAAGCCAGAATTTCATCTCACAAGACTACTGATATTTGAGCATATCAGTAGACATATACTATTAATACCAACCTCTGTATGTCCCACTCCCATCAAAAAAAAAAACTCCTTACAATTTTGCTATGTCCTCTCTGACCTTTTTAAGACCTTGCATCTAAAAATCATCTTTCTTTTCTCTCTCACACAGCTTTCATTTTTTTATCTCTACAGGATCATTCCAGTTATAACATAAACATGCTAGTATGTCCTAACCAAAAGCCAACAAGTAAGCCCCTCTCTTTATTCCCACATGGTCCAATTACTGGTCCTTTATGCTTGCTCTTCACAGCAAAATTTCCCACGTGTCAGTACCTGAAACCTGCAGCAGACTGAACAGAGCAAATGTGAATTTAGAACAGAGGTTAACAGCGAATCTCCAAATCAAAGCACACAGAAATAAAAGGCTGAAAAATATGGAAGAGGAGGACCTAGAGGAGCTCTCCCACGCTGAAGGTCAGGAACTGTGGCAGTAAGGAGATACCCCTCGTCCAAGGTAAGGAGCAGCGGCTGTGCTTTGCTGGAGTAGCCGTGAAGAGACAACCCGTGCCCAAGGTAAGAGAAACCCAAGTAAGATGGTAGGTGTTGCAAGAGGGGATCAGAGGGCAGACACAGAAAACTAGTCAATCTAATCACACTAGGATCAGGGCCTTGTCTAACTCAATGAAACCAAGCCATGCCTGCAGGGCAACCCAAGGTGGGCGGGTCATGGTGGAGAGGTCTGACAGAATGTGGTCCACTGGAGAAGGGAATGACAAGCCACTTCAGTAATCTTGCCTTGAGAACCCCATGAACAGTAAGAAAAGGCAAAATGATAGGATATCAAAAGAGAATCTCCCCAGGTTGTTAGATGCCCAATATGCTACTGGAGATCAGTGGAGAAATAACTCCAGAAAGAATGAAGGGATAGAGCCAAAGCAAAAACAGTACCCAGTTGTGCATGTGACTGGTGATAGAAGCAAGATCCGATGCTGTAAAGAACAATATTGCATAGGAACCTGGAATGTCAGGTCCATGAATCAAGGCAAATTGGAAGTGGTCAAACAAGAGATGGCAAGGGTGAACGTCGACATTCTAGGAATCAGCGAACTAAAATGGACTGGAATGGGTGAATTTAACTCAGATGACCATTATATCTACTACTGCGGGCAGGAATCCCTCAGAAGAAATGGAGTAGCCATCATGGTCAACAAAAGAGTCCGAAATGCAGTACTTGGATGCAATCTCAAAAACGACAGAATGATCTCTGTTCGTTTCCAAGGCAAACCATTCAATATCACAGTTATCCAAGTCTATGCCCCAACCAGTAATGCTGAAGAAGCTGAAGTTGAACGGTTTTATGAAGACCTACAAGACCTTGTAGAACTAACACCCAAAAAAGATGTCCTTTTCATTATAGGGGACTGGAATGCTAAAGTAGGAAGTCAAGAAACACCTGGAGTAACAGGCAAATTTGGCCTTGGAATGCGGAATGAAGCAGGGCAAAGACTAATAGAGTTTTGCCAAGAAAATGCACTGGTCATAGCAAACACCCTCTTCCAGCAACACAAGAGAAGACTCTACACATGGACATCACCAGATGGTCAACACCGAAATCAGATTGATTATATTCTTTGCAGCCAAAGATGGAGAAGCTCTATACAGTCAACAAAAACAAGACCAGGAGCTGACTGTGGCTCAGATCATGAACTCCTTATTTCCAAATTCAGACTTAAATTGAAGAAAGTAGGGAAAACCGCTAGACCATTCAGGTATGACCTAAATCAAATCCCTTATGATTATACAGTGGAAGTGAGAAATAGATTTAAGGGCCTAGATCTGATAGACAGAGTTCCTGATGAACTATGGAATGAGGTTCGTGACATTGTACAGGAGACAGGGATCAAGACCATCCCCATGGAAAAGAAATGCAAAAAAGCAAAATGGCTGTCTGGAGAAGCCTTACAAATAGCACTGAAAAGAAGAGAGGCGAAAAGCAAAGGAGAAAAGAAAAGATATAAGCATCTGAATGCAGAGTTCCAAAGAATAGCAAGAAGAGATAAGAAAGCCTTCTTCAGCAATCAATGCAAAGAGATAGAGGAAAACAACAGAATGGGAAAGACTAGAGATCTCTTCAAGAGAATTGGAGATACCAAGGGAACATTTCATGCAAAGATGGGCTCGATAAAGGATAGAAATGGTATGGACCTAACAGAAGCAGAAGATATTAAGAAGAGGTGGCAAGAATACACAGAAGAACTGTACAGAAAAGATCTTCACGACCCAGATAATCATGAGGATGTGATCACTAATCTAGAGCCAGACATCTTGGAATGTGAAGTCAAGTGGGCCTTAGAAAGCATCACTAAGAACAAAGCTAGTGGAGGTGATGGAATTCCAGTTGAGCTGTTTCAAATCCTGAAAGATGATGCTGTGAAAGTGCTGCACTCAATATGCCAGCAAATTTGGAAAACTCAGCAGTGGCCACAGGACTGGAAAAGGTCAGTTTTCATTCCAATTCCAAAGAAAGGCAATGCCAAAGAATGCTCAAACTACCGCACAATTGCACTCATCTCACACGCTAGTAAAGTAATGCTCAAAATTCTCCAAGCCAGGCTTCAGCAATATGTGAACCGTGAACTCCCTGATGTTCAAGCTGGTTTTAGAAAAGGCAGAGGAACCAGAGATCAAATTGCCAACATCCGCTGGATCATGGAAAAAGCAAGAGAGTTCCAGAAAAACATCTATTTCTGCTTTATTGACTATGCCAAAGCCTTTGACTGTGTGGATCACAATAAACTGTGGAAAATTCTGAAAGAGATGGGAATACCAGACCACCTAACCTGCCTCTTGAGAAATCTGTATGCAGGTCAGGAAGCAACAGTTAGAACTGGACATGGAACAACAGACTGGTTCCAAATAGGAAAATGAGTACGTCAAGGCTGTATATTGTCACCCTGCTTATTTAATATATGCAGAGTACATCATGAGAAACGCTGGAATGGAAGAAACACAAGCCGGAATCAAGATTGCTGGGAGAAATATCAATAACCTCAGATATGCTGATGACACCACCCTTATGGCAGAAAGTGAAGAGGAGCTAAAAAGCCTCTTGATGAAAGTGAAAGAGGAGAGTGAAAAAGTTGGCTTAAAGCTCAACATTCAGAAAACGAAGATCATGGCATCCGGTCCCATCACTTCATGTGAAATAGATGGGGAAACAGTGGAAACAGTGTCAGACTTTATTTTTCTGGGCTCCAAAATCACTGCAGATAGTGACTGCAGCCATAAAATTAAAAGATGCTTACTCCTTGGAAGAAAAGTTATGAGCAACCTAGACAGCATATGCAAAAGCAGAGACATTACTTTGCCGACTAAGATCCGTCTAGTCCAGTAGTCATGTATGGATGTGAGAGTTGGACTGTGAAGAAGGCTGAGTGCCGAAGAACTGATGCTTTTGAAGTGTGGTGTTAGAGAAGATTCTTCAGAGTCCCTTGGCCTGCAAGGAGATCCAACCAGCCCATTATGAAGGAGATCAACCCTGGGATTTCTTTGGAAGGAATGATGCTAAAGCTGAAACTCCAGTACTTTGGCCACCTCATGCGAAGAGTTGACTCATAGGAAGACTTTGATGCTCGGAGGGATTGGGGGCAGGAGGAGAAGGGGACGACCAAGGATGAGATGGCTGGATGGCATCACTGACTCAATGGATGCGAATCTGAGTGAACTCCGGGAGTTGGTGATGGACAGGGAGGCCTGGCATGCTGCGATTCATGGGGTTGCAAAGAGTCGGACACGACTGAGCGACTGAACTGAACTGAACTGAAAATTTTTGAAGGAAAAGAGGTGTCAATCAAGAAATCTATAAATACTTTAAAATATAAACTGAAAGTATAAATATATATATTACATATTCTGAAAATAAAAATAAAATAAAGGTGATTCAGAACAAAAAGAATTTATCAGTAAAAAAATACGAAAACAGAGTTCTTCCAAAAGAAGGAAAATGAGAGCTGGAAAAACAACCCAGAAGGAAGAGCCACAAAAAAGGTAAGTATATTGGCAAATATAAAGGAACAAAAATTGTTTAAAAAATTACATCAATAACATGCTAAGCTTAAAATATATGAGTGTGGGTGCTTAGTCGTGTCCGACACTTGGTCACCCCATGGACTGTAGCCCACCAGGGTTCTCTGCTCATGGAATTTTCCAGGCAAGAATACTGGAGTAGGTTGCCATTTCCTTCTCCAGGGGATCTTCTCGTCCCAGGGATCAAACCCACATTTCTTGCACCTCCTACAATGGTAGGTGGATTCTATGCCAATGTATCACCTGGGAATCCCACAGAGATTTTTCAATGCATAACAACAAAGACAAAAATGTCAGGAGTAGAATAAACAGAGTTAAAGTGTCCAAGATATCCATCTGCACTGAACAGGATGTGGTAGAAGTAATAATTTCAGAAAACTGAAATAACTCAAAATTCATGTAGTAATTTCTAGCATAGCTATTAAAAGCTTACTGAGGTGAGAGAGAATAATTAAAATAGATGACTGAACCAAAGAAGGTAAGAACTGAAAGAAAAAGCACAGTATGTCTGGATAAAATATGAAACAGTGAGATGGTAGCTTTAAACTCAAATTATATTGTTATTCTCTTAAATACTCTACTAAAAGACTATGGACACATAAAGATTAACTATAAAATGAGAAAAGATATACTGTCACATATAGCTCACATATAGGAAATAAACTAGCAGTTACCAAAGGGGAGAGGCAAATAAGGGATATGCTACAAACTACAGGGCATAAAATAGATAAGCAAGATATTATATAACATAGAGAATTATAGTCATTGTCTTGTAAGAAGTTTTAACACAGTATAATCTTTAAATTATTGAATCTTTATGCTGTATACCTGAAACTAATACTGTAACCTCAATTTTAAAAAGATCATTGATCACAGATCATCAGAAAATGAAATGAAAAAAATGTAAACATTTGAAAACATTTGATAAAAAATGAAAACATTTGAAACACTGCAAGAATTACTAACATGTGACAGAGATTTGAAGTGAACAAATATTGTTGCAAAAATGGTGCAAATAGACTTGCTTGGCTCAGGGTTGCCACAAATTTTCAATTTTGTGAAACAAAACAAAACACAGTATCTGCAAAGCACAATAAAGCAAAGTTCAGCAAAATATGGTATGCCCGGATACTATGTTCATAGAATGGAAGGTTCAATATCTTTAGAATATAAATTCTCCATACATTGTTCTAAAGAAACAATACAATCTCAGCCAAATTCCAGCAGGCATTTTCTGTGTATGTGGAACCAGAGAAGCTGATTCTAAAAATACATATGGTAATACAAAAAGCCTAGAACATCCAAAGCAATCTTGAAAACTAACAAAAAGCTGAAGCACTAACAAGACCCAGTAATTGTGACAGTATAGTACTGGCCTAAGATTCATCGAATAGATCAATGGAACACAATAGGTAGTCCAGAAAAAGACCTATACTAACACCGTCATCTGTTTTCAACAGTGATTAATGGGTAAAGCAAAGTCTTTTCAACAAATTGTGCTGGAACAAATAGATATCTATTTTAAAAAAATTAACCTTGATATGTGTGTCACACACTATACATGAAAGTTAATTCAAAGTAAATCAAACATCACATAAATGCTGAAATCACAAGGCTTTCAGAAGAAAACACATGAGAATATCTTCATTATTTAGAAGGCAAAGGAATCTTAGACACAGAAACCAATAACCATAAAATTTCATTAAAATTTTTTAAAAATCTGCTCATCAAAAATAGCATTAAGAAAATGAATAGACAAGTCACAAACTGGGAGAAATTATGTACAAAATATATCTAACATAAACATATCTCCAAGATATATTAAAAACATTTACAATTATAAAAAGACAATTTTTAAAAGGGTGAAAGATTTGAATAGACACTTTTAAAAACAGATATATCTTCTCTTTAACACACTTATTAAAAAAGCTCAACATTATCTGTCATTGGGTAAATACAAATTACAATGAGCTACCACTATATTCCCACCATAAGAAGTAATTTTGTGAAGCCTGATGATATCAAATACTGACCAGGATGGAGGACAACTGAAATTCTTAATACACCATTTCAGAAGCAAAATGGTACAATTTGCTTTGGAGAGTTTATTATAAAACAAAGCATAAACCTAACATATGACTCCACCCTTTACATATTTACCCAGAAGAAATGAAAACACACATGCTTAAAAAGACTAGTACAATTTTCATAGCAGATTTAACAATAACAGCCAAAAACTAACACAGATGTCCATCAACAGGAAAATGGATAAACTATGATATTTTCTTACAGTAGAATACTACTCAGCAATTAAAAGGTATGAACTATTCATATATTCAACAACACACATCATCTCTATATTACACTGAGCAAAAACATCTTACATTAAAACGTATGCAATAGTATGGTAAGAAAAAATTAAAATTAAAAAATCAGAACAGTTGTCTTTTAGGGCAGATATGAGAATTAACTAAGAAAAGGCATGAGTAAACTCTCCAGTGATAGTAATATTCTGTATCTTGAGGCAGCTTGGGATACACAAGTGCATATGTTTGTCAAAACTAAGCCAATTTTCACACCAACTTTATGGATTATATTCCATAAAAATTGTACTTAATATAAAAGAAAATATTGAACTTTACTTAATGATATTCATGCTTCAATATTTAGAAGAAAGCATACTGATATGTCCAACTACTTTGAAATGCATTAAAAAAAAAAAGACAAAATGATGGATGAAGGAAGGAAGGCACACATGAGTTCAGTTCAGTCACTCAGTCGTGTCCGACTCTTTGTGACCCCATAAATCGCAGTACGCCAGGCCTCCCTCTTCATCACCATCTCTCGGAGTTCACTCAGACTCACGTCCATCGAGTCCGTGATGCCATCCAGCCATCTCATCCTTGGTCGTCCCCTTCTCCTCCTGCCCCCAATCCCTCCCAGCATCAGACTCTTTTCCAATGAGTCAACTCTTCGCATGAGGTGGCCAAAGTACTGGAGTTTCAGCTTTAGCATCATTTCTTCCAAAGAAATCCCAGGGCTGATCTCCTTCAGAATGGACTGGTTGGATCTCCTTGCAGTCCAAGGGACTCTCAAGAGTCTTCTCCAACACCACAGTTCAAAAGCATCAATTCTTCAATTCTTCGGCGCTCAGCCTTCTTCACCGTCCAACTCTCACATCCATACATGACCACAGGAAAAACCATAGCCTTGACTAGATGGACCTTAGTCATCAAAGTAATGTCTCTGCTTTTGAATATACTATCTAGGTTGGTCATAACTTTTCTTCCAAGGAGTAAGCGTCTTCTAATTTCATGGCTGCAGTCACCATCTGCAGTGATTTTGGAGCCCCCAAAAATAAAATCTGACACTGTTTCCACTGTTTCTCCATCTATTTCACATGAAGTGATGGGACCGGATGCCATGATCTTCGTTTTCTGAATGTTGAGCTTTAAGCCAACTTTTTCACTCTCCTCTTTCACTTTCATCAAGAGGCTTTTTAGCTCCTCTTCACTTTCTGCCATAAGGGTGGTGTCATCAGCATATCTGAGGTTATTGATATTTCTCCCGGCAATCTTGATTCCAGCTTGTGTTTCTTCCAGTCCAGCGTTTCTCATGATGTACTCTGCATATAAGTTAAATAAGCAGGGAGACAATATACAGCCTTGACGTACTCCTTTTCCTATTTGGAACCAGTCTGTTGTTCCATGTCCAGTTCTAACTGTTGCTTCCTGACCTGCATACAGATTTCTCAAGAGGCAGGTTAGGTGGTCTGGTATTCCCATCTCTTTCAGAATTTTCCACAGTTTATTGTGATCCACACAGTCAAAGGCTTTGGCATAGTCAATAAAGCAGAAATAGATGTTTTTCTGGAACTCTCTTGCTTTTTCCATGATCCAGCGGATGTTGGCAATTTGATCTCTGGTTCCTCTGCCTGTTCTAAAACCAGCTTGAACATCAGGGAGTTCACGGTTCACATATTGCTGAAGCCTGGCTTGGAGAATTTTGAGCATTACTTTACTAGCGTGTGAGATGAGTGCAATTGTGCGGTAGTTTGAGCATTCTTTGGCATTGCCTTTCTTTGGAATTGGAATGAAAACTGACCTTTTCCAGTCCTGTGGCCACTGCTGAGTTTTCCAAATTTGCTGGCATATTGAGTGCAGCACTTTCACAGCATCATCTTCCAGGATTTGAAACAGCTCAACGGGAATTCCATCACCTCCACTAGCTTTGTTCTTAGTGATGCTTTCTAAGGCCCACTTGACTTCACATTCCAAGATGTCTGGCTCTAGATTAGTGATCACATCCTCATGATTATCTGGGTCGTGAAGATCTTTTCTGTACAGTTCTTCTGTGTATTCTTGCCACCTCTTCTTAATATCTTCTGCTTCTGTTAGGTCCATACCATTTCTATCCTTTATCGAGCCCATCTTTGCATGAAATGTTCCCTTGGTATCTCCAATTCTCTTGAAGAGATCTCTAGTCTTTCCCATTCTGTTGTTTTCCTCTATCTCTTTGCATTGATTGCTGAAGAAGGCTTTCTTATCTCTTCTTGCTATTCTTTGGAACTCTGCATTCAGATGCTTATATCTTTTCTTTTCTCCTTTGCTTTTCGCCTCTCTTCTTTTCAGTGCTATTTGTAAGGCTTCTCCAGACAGCCATTTTGCTTTTTTGCATTTCTTTTCCATGGGGATGGTCTTGATCCCTGTCTCCTGTACAATGTCACGAACCTCATTCCATAGTTCATCAGGAACTCTGTCTATCAGATCTAGGCCCTTAAATCTATTTCTCACTTCCACTGTATAATCATAAGGGATTTGATTTAGGTCATACCTGAATGGTCTAGCGGTTTTCCCTACTTTCTTCAATTTAAGTCTGAATTTGGAAATAAGGAGTTCATGATCTGAGCCACAGTCAGCTCCTGGTCTTGTTTTTGTTGACTGTATAGAGCTTCTCCATCTTTGGCTGCAAAGAATATAATCAATCTGATTTCGGTGTTGACCATCTGGTGATGTCCATGTGTAGAGTCTTCTCTTGTGTTGCTGGAAGAGGGTGTTTGCTATGACCAGTGCATTTTCTTGGCAAAACTCTATTAGTCTTTGCCCTGCTTCATTCCGCATTCCAAGGCCAAATTTGCCTGTTACTCCAGGTGTTTCTTGACTTCCTACTTTAGCATTCCAGTCCCCTATAATGAAAAGGACATCTTTTTTGGGTGTTAGTTCTACAAGGTCTTGTAGGTCTTCATAAAACCGTTCAACTTCAGCTTCTTCAGCATTACTGGTTGGGGCATAGACTTGGATAACTGTGATATTGAATGGTTTGCCTTGGAAACGAACAGAGATCATTCTGTCGTTTTTGAGATTGCATCCAAGTACTGCATTTCAGACTCTTTTGTTGACCATGATGGCTACTCCATTTCTTCTGAGGGATTCCTGCCCGCAGTAGTAGATATAATGGTCATCTGAGTTAAATTCACCCATTCCAGTCCATTTTAGTTCGCTGATTCCTAGAATGTCGACGTTCACCCTTGCCATCTCTTGTTTGACCACTTTCAATTTGCCTTGATTCATGGACCTGACATCCAGGTTCCTATGCAATATTGTTCTTTACAGCATCGGATCTTGCTTCTATCACCAGTCACATGCACAACTGGGTATTGTTTTTGCTTTGGCTCCATCCCTTCATTCTTTCTGGAGTTATTTCTCCACTGATCTCCAGTAGCATATTGGGCACCTAATGACCTGGGGAGATTCTCTTTTGATATCCTATCATTTTGCCTTTTCATACTGTTCATGGGGTTCTCAAGGCAAGAATACTGAAGTGGCTTGTCATTCCCTTCTTCAGTGGACCTCGTTCTGTCAGCCCTCTCCACCATGACCCGCCCGTAATAGAACAATTACAGCAATATGTTAACACAAGATTCTAAGCAGTGGGTATACATGTATTAAATGTAAAACTATGAATGTAACATAACTATGTGTGAACTGTAAACAGTCTATGAATCTGAACTTTTTTAGTAAAGTAAAAACACATTCCCATAAAAGAAACTCTAGGACCAGATGATTTCAACAATTTAAAGAAGCAATAATACCAATTTTACACAAACTGTCCCAGACAGTAGAAAAATTGGGAGTATTTCCAAACATGTTTTCTAAAGATAGCAGAAGTTTGCTAACAAAAGTCAAAATAGACTGCTTTCTATAAGAAAGAAATATTACACACCTCACTTTTGCCATAGGTACAAAAATTCTAAACAAAATATTGGCAAAATCAAATATACCAATATATAGATCAGGACAAAGCGGTGGTTTAATTCAGAAATGCAAAAATGATTTAAGACGTGAAAGTCAATTAACCATGTAAAAAGAGAAATAAACCATATAATCAATATATAATTTAATTTTATCAATTTTATCAATAATTTAATTTTATCAGTGAAACAAAAGCATTGATAATATTTAATATTTGTTCATGATTTTGTAAAAACTTATACAAAACTAGAAATAAAGAGAAGTTCTTTAATACTACACAGTGTATCTTTTTAAAAAGTGAAGTGAAGTCACTCAGTCATGTCCAACTCTTTGCGACCCTGTGGACTGTAGCCCACCAGGCTCCTCCGTCCCTGGAATTCTCCAGGCAAGAATACTGGAGTGGGTTGCCATTTCCTTCTCCAGGATATTTTCCCGACTCAGGGATCAAACCCAGGTCTCCCACATTGCAGGCAGACACTTTAAAAGCCTACAGCAAACATCATACGTAATGGTGAATGACTGCAAACATTCCTTAAGACTGAAGAATGTGACCACTTATTATCACCACTTGCACTTAACATGGTCCAAGAGGTCTTTAGTCAGTACAAAAACATCAGAATATGAAACAGAAAGTATCAAAACAGAGAAGAAACAAAAATGCCACTTTCACAAACAGTATGATTTGCTTAGACAATCTAGAAGAATTTATAAACTATTAGATTAATATGTGAATTTAGCAAGGTCATTAGTTACAATATAAAACATATTTAAAGTGAACACTAACAAATAACTTATTCTTTTTACCAGTGAAAATAAATATGGTGATGAATCTTAAAAATATTAAAGAATTTATGAAATATTACTTTTACATAGTCATCTTGAGAGTAAATTTTTAGGGTTTTTTCCCTTCTAATCTTACTTTAAAAGACTACCTGAGAAGCAGAAAGTTCTAAGCTTGATATGTACTTACTTCACTAATATTTGAAAGACTTGAAAAAATTGTATGTTGGGGTATATAAAAAATATACTTCATGTTTTAAAACATACTACGAAATTTGAATAGTAAATTTTATAACTCTTAAAATTTTCTTAGAAGAGAACATTATGTATCAGATTTTCTGTGTGTATACAACTGAGAAAATATATATTATGCAAAATATTATATACATGATCTAATTTAATCCTCATCAAAACCTCCTTAACACAGGTACTATCTGCTTCATTTTTAAAAGGAAGTTGAAATAAAGAAAAGTAAAATCACATGTTCACAGTTACACTGCTAATAAATGCTTAAGGCCATATTTGATGTTCAAATATGGGCTGTCCTCCTCCTCAGCATCTCTTCTTAAATAAGAAACAATAAGTCTGTTTAAAAGAGCTGAAACAAAATTTCTAAATACAGTGATCCAAATTAAAAATTCCATAAGTAGTATTCATTTGGTTCTTGTTTTTAAAATGTTTTTTTGTGTGTGTGTGGCACTACTATATACTTCAACATATTTTACCTTACTCTAGAAAAAAAAAAATTAAGTACTGTTACAGGTTGGCATTAGTCTTTGCCAACGCATAAAGAAAATTTTGATACAACTCATTTGGGGGTGAGGGGAGAAAAAAGATCCTGCTTTAGTGGACATCATGATGTTCCACCCTGATCCTCATTATAGGATCAGCACATCCATCTCCTCAGGAGTTACTGGCAGAGAACTGCTCAGTACTGATGAGAGCCACCAATGACTCATTCATTAGTACAGGAGTACAAAAGACCACCTCCTTTTACTCAAGGGGAGCAACTGGGTAGAATGATGTATGCACCAAAGCTCTCATCCATCTCTTTATAGCCTGTATTTTTCTTCAATTATTTATCTCTAAATGATTTATTATAACCTATTTATTATCAGTTCCCCTACTAGAATATAAGCTTCAAGAGGTCATGAAAGCTGCTTATTTAACTCACTGTGATAAGCCCATAACTGGAGAATAATACCTGGTAAACAGTAGGTACCAAATACTTACTGAATTAATCAATTAATTTCTTCAGCTGGTATATCACTGTTCAAGGCAAACCCATGTAGAGCAACCTCATCTTACCCTTTTTATACTCAATGCCCAGCTCATAGTAGGCTTTCAATGCTTCTTAAATTAGTAAATAAATGAATGAAAAATTGAGCAAAGACTTGATTCATTAGATTATTAACTTGGTAAAGGACTAATATAATTTCAATAGACAAAAACTGGTTATGAACTAACTAGAATAAAGACTAAGACGCCTGTGTGTCAGAGAAGGGTATACGAATTCTGGGCAAGTTCAAATTTTTATCTGAGGAAAAACCAAGAAATTCTAGTCATACTTCAACTTTTGCCTAACTCAGACCTTACTACTACGTGCAGTTCTTCAAAGCTGCAAAAGGAAAACAAACATATAAGTACAGATTATTATTAGAAGAAAAATTACTACTTAAAATTTACTAAAACTAGGACTCAAAAAGAGTAAAAATTTTACACCTAAAAATAAACCAAGACAACATTCTAAAGTTAAGAAAAACTGATGAGTGAAATTAATTACAATTATAATCACTTTTTGAAGTACAGAGGTTTTTTGTCTTTGCTAAAACATTTTTTAAAAATTGACTAAAATGTATAAAGAATGAAATGAAACATAAAATACTTATTTAAGGCTAATTATCCATCTCATTGCTACATTTTGATAAAAATGACTTTCTTACTAACACACCATTAGAAAATTTATTGTAATAAAATATTAATATAGAAACTACAAAATTGAAGCTAAGTGGAAAATGACAGTTGATCTAATTGGATTTATGATAGTAATATATGGCTAAATTTCATTCTACTTTTCCAAGTTTTAGATCCAATTTTTTCTTTTTTAATGTTAACTCTCTAGCAGAAATCAAATAAATTCCTGGCAAGTGAATCTCCGGCAGGAGAATAACAAATAACATTCATAGAACCCCAATCATTTCTAATTATCTTATAACTGATTCAGATCTTATGTTATCTACATGGCCCCTAAACTTTTATGTTTGTGACACCCGGTCTAAACAGTTCAGGAAGTAATGATTATTCTCCTCCTAATGTTCCATCAAGGCTGGAAGCTCAATATCCTATATCTCAATACATTTTTGAACTATTTTAGTGGGCAATCAATTTTCATTTTCAATGTTCACCCCTCCTGCACACTTAAAGCCCTTTTCTTACTCTGTTACTCAAAAAGGAGCACAAGAGTTCTCCTTCATTTAAATATTTCTATAATAATATAATTAACTCCTAAGCACTTCTGTACCATTTGGGCTAAATAATCACAAAATTCCCTTTAACTTTTCCATATCAGCAAGGTCACCACTGAAAACCTAGCACCTGACACAGAAGCTGGTACATAAAAAGTATTTAGCAAATATTTGTTTAAAGGCATAACAGGTTCCAAAAAATGGACTCATAAATAATCTAAAAGAGAAAGAGAGGACAGAAGAGCTCAAAAGAATATGCACATAACTATAACGGGAAAAGGAAATAACCAATGACAGATGTCATAATGTGAATCATGAGAATACTAGTTAAAAAAATAAATCCAGCTGCATAAACTGGAACTTTTGAAAAACTCTACATTGAAAAAAGATAATAAAAGGAGAAAATCAATACAAGAAAGAAGAATCATTTGCCCACTATCTGGAAGCTGCATGTTTTTCTTATCTGAAAGGCATGTAGAATGACCAGTATATTATCAAGAATGGCTTTCCATTAAATAGGTAAATTGCAAAACGTCTCAGACACATTCCATGAAATAACTTGGGAAGTATTTAATTAATTAAAGATAAAAGAGTGAAAATACAGAGATGGAAGGATTAAGGGAAATCTAGAGTATCCACTACAATATACAACAATCATAAAATGTCTTCTAGAACTTTTTTGGACAAGTTATATCCAGAGAAGTCTTGGACTGAACAAAATTACCTGAGTTCTGTCCACAGATAAACTCTGATAATTTCCCTAACAGATCAATTCTGAACTGCACTGAAGAGCTTCAAATTATGCAATCTCATTCAAGATTTGAGGGCACAGGAAGGAATACAGGGCAATTAGCTTCTCAACCAAGAGGAGAAACTGATAACAGGCTCCATCTTACGCTCAATCATCTTACTGTGATGGCCACACAAGGATGCTCCCTCCAGCAGCATATGAAAAGTAAAGGACAACATGGGAGTTTATAGCTTTATTTATAACTATCCACACTTGGAAACAACCAAGATGTCCTTAAGCAGGTGAGTGAATAAATAAACTATAGTATCCAGGTATTGGAATATTATTCAACATGAAAAAGAAGTGAGCTACCAAGTTATGAGAAGATATAGAGGAAACTTAAGTGCATATTAAAAAAGTGAAAGCAGGCAATCTAAAAAGACTACATACTGTAATATTCCAACCACATGACATTCTGCAAAAGGCAAATCTATGAATACTAAAAACATTAGTGGCTGCTTGGAGCTGAAGAGGAGGAAGGGATGCACAGGTACAGTAGAGGATTTTTAGGGCAGTGAAACTATTCTGTATGATATTATAATGGTAGATATATATCATTATACACTTGTCAAAACCCACAGAATATATACAAGGATGAACCCTAATATAAACCATGAATTGGGTGATAATGATGTGTCAATCTAGGTTCATCAATTTTAACAAATGGACCACTGAAATGCAGGATATTGACTATGGGGAAGGTTGTATGTATGTGGGGATAAGGGTACACAGGAACTCTTCTTTCTCCTTAATTCTGCTGTGAATCCAAAACAGCTCTAAAAGATAAAGCTTATTAATTTTTGTAAAAAAGAGAATGAGGGAGGCAGAAGGGAAGGGATGACCCATTAAAAGGGAAATGATCAAATTTCATAGTATTCATATGAAATACTATGAATGATGGAATACTATGTATAGTTTAAATGGTACACAGTACATCTATTCTAAGGTTAAAACTCCTCCAAGCTTTAAGTGCAAAAAAGTTCACGGTTCATGTATTGCTGAAGCCTAGCTTGGAGAATTTTAAGCATTACTTTATTAGTGTGTGAGATGAGTGCAGTTGTGTGGTAGTTTGAGCATTCTTTGGCATTGCCTTTCTTTGGGATTGGAATGAAAGGTGCCCTTTTCCAGTCCTGTGGCCACTGCTGAGTTTTCCAAATTTGCTGGCATAATGACTGCAACACTTTCAAAGCATCATCTTTGAGGATCTGAAATAGCTCAAGTGGCATTCCATCACCTCCACTAGCTTTGTTCTTAGTGATGCTTTCTAAGGCCCACTTGACTTCACATTCCAGGATGTCTGGAATGTGTAAGCAAACCCAGGTCTCTGCAATGCAGGCAGATTCTTTACCAGCTGAATCACAAGGGAAGCCCAAGAATGTTGGAGTGGGTAGCCTATCCCTTCTCCAGAAGATCTTCCTGACCCAGGAATCGAACCAGAGTCTCCTGCATTGCAGGCAGATTCTTTACCAACTGAGCTATTAGGGAAGCACATTTTTAAGTTTAGATCCTTCTTAATACACCCATTTTCTAATAAAATAGTTCAAAGTTACTTTACAGAAGTGTTTTGTCACCAGGTCAGTAAAAGGTCAAGTGAAAAGTGGAGTATTTACAGAACTGCCACTACCACTTCCTGCATCATTCACTTTCCCTTGGTTTCTCCAAACCATATAATGAACCAGTCCAGCTTGCCTGTGAAGTTAAAATTACATTGCTATTTTAGAGACAGAGTTTAGGCACTAAGCATTCTTATAAATAACATCAAGAAACAACCAAAACACATACACACGCAGCAAAAACTTTATTTTAGCAACATAGGTTAGCTAAAATTCTTTACAAATTATACTCTTGCATAAGGTTCCTCTGCTTCTAAAACACAAAATATACAGACGGCAAAACTGCCTCCAATCTTAACCTAGTAATAAATTTTACTAGAAATTTTAACCTAGAAATAAATTATTTAAATAAAATGTTTTTTGATCTACTATTTATTCAACGTTTATTATGAATGAGCTGAGTATAAGGCCTTGAACAGAAGGAAATTTTTCAAAGGTTAAGAACAGTTCCTGCCTAAAAGGAGTATCCATTCTGGTAAACAGAATTAAGGAAAAAAGAACCCAAGTAAAATGCAAAATAGAAAATGTGAGGTATCACAAGAGAAATACAAAATGTAATGGAATTTACAAGAAGGAGAGATTACTGACAGGATTAAGAAAACATTTCTTAAGTGTCTATTAATATGTGCCCAGCACAGTGCTGGATACTAGGATAATGCCACTATCCTGCCCTCAAGAAACTTAGAGCTGATAGGTGAATAAGAAACCTTATAAATGGCTTACTATAAAATTCTGTTTGGGAGTTCGTGTAAAAAAATAAATACAAAAAAATTTAAAAAAAAAAATAAATAAAATTCAGTGATAGAGGTATTCACAAAATGCCTAGTAGTACAAAAAACTTTACATGCTTATCTATCCACCTTTTAGATAGTGGGTGAAAATAATCCTAAAGAATTAACACAAAATTATTCTGCTGGCTTACTGACCATTTTTTAGGGGCTAAAAAATAAAGAAAAAAGTGTAAGTAACATTATCTCATATTCCCTATCTTAAAAATACAATCACAAAACCACTCTCTTCGTGAAAGTGAAAGTGAAGTCACTCAGTCGTGTCCAACTCTTTGTGACTCCACAGACTGTAGCCTACCAGGCTTCTCCATCCATGGGATTTTCCAGACAAGAATACTGGAGTGGGGTGCCATTTCCTTCTCCAGGGTATCTTCCCGACCCAGGGATCGAAACCGGGTCTCCCGCATTGTAGGCAGATGCTTTTACCGTCTGAGCCACCAGGGAACCTAAGGATGGTTTCTAGGACAGTTTACACAAGACACTTTGTAATCAAAGTTAAACATTCCTATTAGTGACAAAACACTAATAGGACTTATAACAACAGGAATCCATCTATATCAATACATTAATTGGAAATAATTTACTTCACAAGCAATGACTGGATGGTCTCAGACTCTATGATAACCTAAAACCAAAAACTGTCAGTGAACTCATAGTCTTGAAAGCAATTAATACAATAGCTATGTTATCATTAAGGAGATCAAAATAAGTTACCCACAAAAACAGTAACTTTTGTTGACCAAAGCAGTTAATGCAGGGATAACAATAATGATGACTGGTTGTAGTAAGAAATTAACTTCTCTGATCAGGTTATCTGTCTGTCAAGGCAAGCTTTTCCATGATTTCATTATGAAATATGGACACAGTCAAACAAACTGATCGAACTGGATCATTTTCAAAATTTCAAAAATGCTATATATCCCTTTATTTGGCTTCTACCCTACTCCCAGCTGTCTGTTTCAAACATTTATGGATAATGCCAGTACCAGCCTCTGGTTTCTTAAACTGACAGACATAGGAAGCAGAGATGCCAGAAGGGAAGCCAAGTTTGATGAGAAGGCTCAGAAGAAGATGCAAAGCAGATGGCTCAATTTTCCCAGAATTTTCGCCAAGTCAGAACCAGTAATAGAAATCACGTTTCCCAATATCTATCCTGAATCCTCACACAAAACAAGTAAGAGACGCAATAGTGTCATGGCAAGATCTGCAATTTGGGGGACATTCCCCTAATCAGTTACTAGTCGGGTGAGCATGAACAAACCGGCCTTTCAAAGCCTCAATGTCCCACGTTGTAAATTATACCTAGTAATAGAAAAGTACCTTTCCAATCATCTGTTGTGGAAATTAAGGGAACTACAGCAAGTAAAAGCACTTAGCACAGTCTGGCACCGACGAAGCGATCGATAAACCATAAAGTGTCAAATGAAAATCAGAATTAACTGGGGATATAAACCATCATCAATTTTTCCCATATCTTCTGATCATCACTTTTCTAAACCCCTTAATTTTTGATTTATAACAGGCTTCCTACACTAGCTGCCTATTTCTTCCTTTTAAAAATGTCCCATGCACTTCCCTGGTGGTACAGTGGATAGGAATCTGTCTGCGGACACAGGGGACATGAGTTCAATCCCTGGTCTGGGAAGATTCCACATGCGGTGGGGCAACTAAGCCTGTGCACCACAAACTGTTGAAGCCTCTGTGCCTAGAGCCTGTGCTCCACCAGAAGAGAAACCACTGCAATGAGAAGACTGCACGCCACAACTAAGGGTAGCCCCCACTTGCCACAACTAGAGAAAGCCTGCACACAGCAACAAAGACCCAGCACAGCCGTGATAAAGAAATGAAGTTTTAAAAAATGTCACCTTCCCAGAGTAGACTTTTGCATAAGTAAAATAATTTTTCTCATAGCTTCTCTGAGATAAATTTCAAGGGAAAGTTTACATAAAAACCACGTCTTCTTTTCTCCATTGTGAAGGAAGTAGAGAACTTTGCTTCTTTCTGCCTCTATGCTCAGTTCCTGGGCATGCTGAAGAAGTGTGAGCTGGCACTGGTTTTGTGTTTTGAAAAGAACTTCAGAGCTGCCCCTGAGTGTTGCATATGTAAATCTGGGGTATTTAAGTCATATTGAGGATCGTCTTATTATATTTTCCCCAGTTATGTAGCCCAAATTGTACACCATTAAAAAATACTCCCTTATTTTCCACCCAAATCCTAACTTGCCTATTTTGGGGTACAACCCAAAGTAATTGTTACTACAACTTAATACATAAACTCACTGTACATCAACTGCATTTAAACTTCAAAAATCATTCTTACACATGAACACTACTGCTGTTCTCAACATACAATCAGAAAAATACCTCATTACTGTACAGGGGAAGCTTAAGTATAATATGAGGAAAGCTGAAGAAAATCTACAAAAAAGCAATTAAAGCAAGAAAGCAGGTCCAGTCTAAGACATTCTGAGACCAAAGTAATCTGATTTCCCAGAGAGTTGTCCCTTACTTGCAAGAAAAATTATTGCTCTCATCAAGCCAAAATACCACGGGTCAATCAAAAAGATTATATTTAGTAGAGATTTACTCTGTTGACTAGGACTTCCCTGGTGGCCCAGATGGTAAAGCTGCTGTCTACAATGCAGGAGACCTGGGTTCAATCCCTGGGTCAGGAAGATTCCCTGGAGAAGGAAATGGCA
>SJYX01012050.1:0-11051 GCA_006410675.1 Oreotragus oreotragus | reverse complement strand
GTGTCTGACTCTGTGTGACCCCATAGACGAGAGCCCACCAGGCTCCCCCGTCCCTGGGATTCTCCAGGTAAGAACGCTGGAGTGGGTTGCCATTTCCTTCTCCAATGCATGAAAGTGAAAAGTGAAAGGGAAGTCGCTCAGTCGTTTCCGACTCTCTGCGGCCCCATGGACTGCAGCCCACCAGGCTCCTCCGCCCATGGTAAATGTCTACACACCTTCAAAATTCTATCAAGAAGGCAAGTTAGTGAGGCTTGGCAATATGACTGACAATTATTCCGTAAGAGAAACCCTCTGCCTTCAGAAAAACTCTTTTCTCTGATTTAGCTCCTCTGGTACCCCTACACCAGTTCCCTTCTATGAGCATCTCCAGAACCTCAGTTCCTTGTCTTCCCTGTGGCTGAACTTTGATGAACTGTGCACACTGGCCCTCAGCTGTCCAGGAAGTCACTCAACACTCAAGAAACAGTTTTTTCCTAGGGAGGCAGAATCCTGTGTCCATTTTAGCTCTGCTTTTCTTTACTACTCCAGTGACCAGTTACACACTGTGTGGTGTCCTCTCCCTCCATTAACAAGTTCGTATGTTGAAGCCCTAATCCCTAATGTAACGGATTTAAAGATAGGTCTTTTAATTAGGGAAGAAAGAAAGGAGAAAGTGAAGTCGCTCAGTTGTGTCCGACCCTTTGTGACCCCATGGACTGTAGCCTACCAGGTTCCACCATCCATGGGTTTTCCAGACAAGGATACTGGAGTGGGTTGCCATTTCCTTCTCCAGAAGATCTTCCCGACCCAGGGATTGAACCCAGGTCTCCCACATGGTAGGCATTGTAGGCAGACGCTTTACAGTCTGAGCCACCAGGCAAGATCTTTTAACTAGGAAGTTGAGGTTAAATGAGGTCATATGAGTGGAGTCCTAACCCAAAGGAACCAATTTCCTTAAGAGGAAAAGACCTCAGAGACCTCTTTCTCCATATGCACACAGAGGAAAGGCCACATGAGGAAAGAGCAAGAAGGTGGCTGGCTTCAAACCAAGGAGAAACCAAACGTGAGGCCTTGGGAGAAACCCAACCTGCTTACACCTTGCTTTTGGACTTTTGGCCTCCAGAACTCTGAGAAAACAAATTTATATTGTTTGTTACCCAGTCTGATATTTTGTTATGGTATCCCTAGCTGACTAAGACACCATATTACTATTTGAATGCTGAATACCACATTTCCTCCATCTATGGAACTAATCTTGCTTTAAAAACAGCTTTTTTTTTTTTAGAAAGAAAAGTCACCATATTTTAAGAGTATACACCATTTTTAAGACAATTCTTAAGTGCAAATATATTAAAATATTAAAAAAAACACTTAAAATTGTTGATAGGCAATGCTTCTGCATTTGTGCACATTCATATGCATTCTTACTTGGGGATAACTTGATTCAGACAAATGGAGTTTTAAGCTGCCTCTCATTTTTTAAACATGTGGCATTTACTGTAGCATTAACTATAGTGAGTTTCTCTCTAGTTAAAAATCACCAACCAGACAGAAAGATCATTAAATTTGTTGAGTGTCCTAGTTGATTTGCACCCTGTAAATCATCTCAGGATGATCACCTCATTCTACTCTAATGACAAAGTCTGTGAGAAGACACATAAGTAGAAAGAAACAATAGTAATTCCTGGTTTCCAGAAACATGGTTTTGTCTGGAGTTCAAGCATGTTAGAGAACACTGTAGCTTTGTGATAGGGGTGCCCTCAAATCTCTGCTGTTACTGTCCAGGCATGGACCTCCAGTTCTCTTTTTTCAAACATATCTCACTAAGCAAGAGTTTTAGGGTTAGGTAGTATAGTTTTCCATCACTGCCATAACATTTGCAGCCTTCAACAGCACCATTTATTACCCCACAGTTCAGCTAATGCACAGTGTGGCCTAGCTGGGTCCTGAACAGTCTCATAAGGACAAACTTCCTTTCTGGAAGCTCTAGGAGCAAATCTTCCAGCTCATTCAAGTTGCTGGCTGAATTCCACAATTTGTGGTTGTGGGGTGGAGGCCCCTCTTGGTTACTGGCTCTTAGCCTGAGGCTGGTCTCTGCACCCATAGGCTGCTTTCTTTCCAAGTGGCTTCTCTCCAGCAAAGGTGGATGGAGTCCCTCTCGCTCTTCAATCTCTCCGACTTCCGCTTCTGTAACTGGAGAACATTTCTTGGTTTTTAACATCTCCCTTGGTTAGATTGGGCCCACTTGGATAATCCAGGCTTCTCTCTCTATGTTAATAATGTCCGTTACCTAATTACATATGCCGTGTCTCTTTTGCCATATAAACTAACATATCCACCGAAAGGTTTCAGGTGCCATTGTTCTGCCTACCTTAGAGTTTCTAACTTCCAATTTTCCCCCATTTTTTTTTAACCTGGAGTTTTAGAAAAGCTATAGCATTTTTGTTTTTTTTTTGAAAATCCTTTAAGGCTACATAGGTAGGTGGGACACTTTCATTCATTCAGCAAATATATACTTGGCCCCTGTGATGTATCCAACACTATTTATATATGCTGCTGCTTAGCTGCTAGTTGTGTTCGACTCTTTTTGACCCCATGGACTGTAGCCCATGGACTGCAGCCAGGCTCCCCTGACCATGAAATTTATAGTAGTGTGTATATGCTAATCTTAACCTTCTGATTTATCCCTGCCACCCACCTTTCCCCTTTGGTAACCATAAGTTTCTTTTCTATGTTGTACAAAAGCGTACTCTTTAAATTTACAGTTGGAGCATATGTCTATTAATGTCAAACTGATTAAACCTCCAAAGTAAATATAAAGACTAAATGTATAAATATTAGTTAATACCCTCATTTTTACTGCTATATTCTATTTTTAATGAACCTAACGTCTTTTGGTAACTATAAAAAACAGTGTAGTAGGGAACATACTGTCACTATTTCTTCTAAAATATACATTTTTGTGTATGTGTATTTAGTTTTATATATTATAGACATACTAACAGGCACATAATTATATACAGAAATAGGAAGATACCAAAATGCTACTAGTAGCTGTTTTGAGTTGGGGAGGAGATTGTCATTTATATATATTTTCCTTCTCTCTACTATTTAGGGTTTTATAATCTTTATAGAATGAGTAGGAATACTTTAAAAATCAATATTTTCATTTTATTATTATTTTCAGATTTTTATATTATGTAAGTATAGTTAATTTACAATGTTGTGTTACTTTCTATTATAACTACTTTCTATTGTAGAGCAAACTGAAACCATAGTGGAAAAGAATAAGAACACCTTTTTAAAAAACTGACTTGCCAGTCTTCTTCTAATTTTTGCATATGTATAAAACATTGAAGATGAGTTTTTCAAAGTAAAATCCAATAGTATGATCACCATAATGGCTTTATTGTAGTCTTTATAGTATTGCATCCAATTGGCCATCTAACTACGAAATGCTATAAATGCATGTGTAAGTTTTGGAATGAGTAATATATTCATACAACACAAAATTAAAAAAAAACAAAGGATTTGTGATAAAAATATATATGTGTGTGTTTAGTCACTCAGACGGTAGTGACCCTTTGGACTACAGCCTGCCAGGCGCCTCTGTCCATGGGATTTTTCAGGCAAGAGTACTGGAGTGGGTTCTCATTTCCTTCATCTAGGGGATATTCTGGGGAAGGCAATGGCACCCCACCCCAGTACTCTTGCCTGGAAAATCCAATGGACGGAGGAGCCTGGTGGGCTGCAGTCCATGGGGTCGCTAACAGTCGGACAGACTGAGTGACTTCACTTTCACTTTCCTCTTTCATGCATTGGAGAAGGAAATGGCAACCCACTCCAGTGTTCTTGCCTGGAGAATCCCAGGGATGGGGGAGCCTGGTGGGCTGCCGTCTATGGGGTCACACAGAGTTGGACACGACTGAAGTGACTTAGCAGCAGCAGCAGCAGCAGGGGATATTCCTGAGCCAGTGATTGAATGAACCTATGTCTCCTGCATGGCAAGCAGATTCTTTGCCCACTGAGCCATAAGGGAAGCCTTAAAACTATCTGTACATGATATAATTAGAAACAACCCACATGCCCATCAAGAGGGAACTTGATAACACAATGCTGCCATTAAAAGAAATGAGACAGACTTATATTGAGATATAGAATAATGTTCTAATTATATGAAATATATGTACATATGATACAATTATTTTCACATAATTGGTACATTCTTCTGTATCTCAATGTAAGTCTGCCTGTATTCTCTTTAATGACAGCACTGTGTTATTAAATTTCCTCTTGATGGGTATTTGGGTTATTTCTAACTTGTGTTAATAATGGTATCATGTACATTCTTTTACATGTTATCTTGCACACTTATGACTGTAACTGTAGCATAATTTCTTAGGAGTGAAATCTCTGGGTCTTAATATGTATTGATACTACTACTACTAAGTCGCTTCAGTCGTGTCCGACTCTGTGTGACACTATGGGGTCACACAGAGTCGGACACGACTGAAGTGACTTAGCAGCAGCAGCAGCATTCTGTCTACTATATATAAAATTCCAGGATTTTCTTGAAAAAAGTGTCAGAATCATGCAATTTACAACTCCAGTATGTGTATGTGGCTAGCATCCATTTCTCAAAAGTACAGGATTCCCCAGTTCTCCTGTCCTCTGAGAAGCACAGTTGGCAATATGGTTTAGCCCTCCTGTCTCATGCTCTGTGTCCGTGTTGACTGGGCTTATGTCCAGTCCTCTCTAACAACCCCTATTCCTCTTCTTCAGTCCTTCTTTGGGCAGTGGCCAAGAGGAAAATCTTTCTTAGCTGCTGCCCCCTGCCAAGATACTAAAGAACAAGTATTAGACCAGAAATGACCTTTTTTCTTTTTTTTTTTTTTTAACCACTAAAGCCAATTAATTATACATGTCTTTCATGTTTGAAATGATTAAGTCAATCAAAAGCAGTAGTTACTATATAATCATTTCATATTTCTATGGTATGATTCAAATTTTATATAAAAACAAGATATATAATCTTCCAATCAGAATTTCTTCCATTCTGCATTGGTAGGAGACTTTCATAAGATCACCACAGCTGATCTGTCTAGCCCCATCCACATTATATCTTTTGTTGTACAAAAGTCTTTCACTCTTCTCTGTTTCCAGAAAATGCCAAACTTGTGTTCAGTTTAGCTTGTGAACTTGCTCTTCTCCCTGTCTAATATTTCGGAGCTTCAGCATCTGTCCTTCCAATGAATATTCAAGACTGATTTCCTGTAGGATTGACTAGTTTGATCTCCTTGCAGTCCAAGGGACTCTCATCAAAGAATTGATGCTTTTGAACCATGGTGTTGGAGGAGACTCTTGAGAGTCCCTTGGAATGCAAAGAGATCCAACCAGTCATGAATATTTTTTGGAAGGATTGATGCTGAAGCTGAATGTCCAACACTTTGGCCACCTGATGTGAAGAACTGATTCATTGGAAAGGACCCTGATAGTGGGAAAGATTGAAGGCAGGAAGAGAAGGGGATGACAGAGGATGAGATGGTTGGATGGCATCACCAACTCAATAGACATGAGTTTGAGCAAGCTCCAGGAGTTGGTGATGGACAAGGAAGACTGGCATGCTGCAGTCCATGGGGTTGCAAAGAGTCAGACACGACTGAATGACTGAACTGATACTATACTTATTTATCATTCACTAGAGTGTGAATGTGCTTTGCTTTGGCAGTTGACAAAGGAGTACAACTCAATGAAACATGCACTGAAAATTGGAGCTCTAGTGGTAGGGCTTGTCTACAGCCAGAATTAAGGTGTGTTTCATTTAACAGTGAAGGAGAAGCCTCTTAGACCTCCAGTATAACTACACTTCTGTTAAACCTATGCTTTTTCATACTACCAAACTGATAAACTGATGTAAAATGGTCCCCAGGCAGGTACTATCCTTAGAATACTAGCAAGAAATAAATGAAAGTATGCTTAAAGGTTTTTCTCCATAATCCAGGTCACGGGGAAAACTATTTCCACATAAGATGAACTTAAGTTCTGTCATAAGTTAGTGTCAGCAGACAAAAGTTTAGCAAGCCAAATCCTGAGATAAAATAATCTAAATTATACAATAAAAATCTTTTAAATGGCTAACAAAGGAAAAAGAAAGACCAAGAAACATAAGAAAAAAAAATGATGTTTAGGCAGATTTGGGAAAAAATAAAATTGAACTTCTGAAAATGAAAACACTTGGAAATTTGAAATTAAAACCTAATGGAGAGGTTAGATATCCCATTAGAAACAACTGAAGAGAAGACCCATAAAATAGAAAATACAGGTATAAGTAAAATGCCCAGCTTTAGCACAGTGAGATAGACATGAAATATCTGAGAATAGAACTATATATTGTAATACTCTTAATTTAGAAAAACCATAGATTAAATGGAGGAGAAACTGATTAGATATTCATTACCTGTTGGGTTAACTAAATCTCCATTTCTAGAGTATGATTTGTCATTGAACTAATTTATATTTTTAGTTGCTGTGAAGTGAAAGTCACTCAGTCATGTCCAACTCTTTGCAACCTCATGGACTATACAGTCCATGGCATTCTCCAGGCCAAAATACTGGATTGGGTAGCCTTTCCCTTCTGCAAAGTATCTTCCCAACCCAGGGATTGAACCCAGGTCACCCGCATTGCAGGTGAATTCTTTACCAGCTGAACCACAATATTCATTAACTTTTATATTGATCAAGGTGGCATTACAAGGCTTCCCAGAGGGCCTTTGTGTTACTGACACAATGACACAAAAATCCCTATTTTCCCATTGTACAGAGGCAAACCAGTTTCCCCTTGATTACTAGAATTTGTCATCCTAGGCAGAACAGAAACCTCATTCTCTGAAGGGTTGCTTTCTAAGATTATGCCTGATATTAAGTCTTTCACTTAACAGTAGTAGCGGAAGGAGAAAGGCCAACTAGATAAAGCTTGATTACTCAATGACAAAGCATGGAAGGATAAAATGTAAAGTATGATCAAATGAAAGCACAAAATAATCCAGATATATCTAAAGTAACAAAATCATACTATGTAGGGAATCGTTACATAAAGATGTAACAATTCTTCAGGAAGCTATAACAATTTGGAACCTCTAAGTACCTAAAAGTGTAGCTTCAGAATATAAAATAAAACCTGAAAATTTCCTGAAGGTATATCAAATATTGTCATAGAGGTATCATACACTGATCTTAGTAATTGGTAGGCATAAACAAAAGAATTCACACATGGGTAGTGGGTATGGGAGATCCATCACAGGAAAAATGCAGATTGGAACAGGTAAGAATCTTCTTCAGGAAGATAAAGTTGATAGAATATCTGATGTATCTGATCATCTTAAAAGGAGATTTACGGAACTGGGTAAGAGTTTGGTATTATTTGTAAACTCAGAAAACTTAGCAAATAACAAGATAGTGCAAGCCAAGAAAATGAGTTTTCCAGCAAAGGAAAAATAATCATAGTTTACTGTATGGTTCAGCTGTGAATAGCGTTTGTATAGTTATAGTAATGTAAACATAGAGTATTTATTAGAGTAAAATAAGTGTGTGACTCATTTAGGAGGAGAGTGAATGTGTGGTCGGAGCTGGGAATAAAAGATGATTATACAGTGAAAATAGAGGACTAAAGTTCTGAAAAATCAAGAAGTAACAACACAGTCATTTTATTTAGAGATATAGAAACAAGCACTGAAAAAATCAGTTAAAAGACACAGAAGCTACTGCATTTGTGGGTGAGGAAAGGGTAAAGGAAGAGAGTCTGTGTTTCACAATAAATAGGTAGAATCATTTGACCCTTTAAAATATAGTTATTAATAACTTTCATAAAAATTGAAACTGTCTTAAGAAATAAATTGGTATAATTTACCTCATTAATAACTTGAAAGATAAAAATCATATAATCTACCAATAAACACAAGATACATATTTCATTAAGTTCAGTATTTACCCATTATAACCTCTCTCAGCAAACTTTCTTTACCTGGTGAGTTAAAAAGCAATAGCAAATATTATACTTGATGGTGACATAACAAAAGCAATATTTTCAAAGCTAGGAATAAGACCAGGACTCTCATTTTCAGAAGCTCTCATCAGTGTAGTATTGGAGATCCTAGGTGCCATGATAAGACCACTAAGCATGAGAAACAGAAAGGAAGAAACGTGTATCTGCATGTTGCTTATTTAGAAAAACCCACACAAATCTACAAAACTACTGGAATGAATCAGGAAATGCTACAAGGCTACTGGATACAATATCTATGTATGAATATTATTAGCATTTCTATAGAGAAGGAGCAATTAGAAAGTGCAAATAAAATGTCATTAAGAATAGCACAAAATTTTAAGGACCTAGAACAAATGTACAAAAAAGTAATGAAGACATTTAAGAATAAGCTTTTAAAACTTTATTAAATAACATAAAAGACTTAAATAAATGGACAAATGGATCATGTTACTAGATGGAAAACCTGATATTATAATGATAGAAACTGACCTTTATAATCTCTATGCAACATATATAAAAATGCTTTTTCCCCGTAGAACTTGAGCTGATTTTAAATTTTAATTGACAAGATAAAGAGAAGAGCAATGGATTTTTTGAACAAGAATAAAGGAATATTTAACCTAAAACATGTTAAGACCTGTATAAACCTATATTAGTTAAAACTATGGTACAAAAATATTCAGTGGAATAGAATAGAAAGCTGAAAAACAGAATCACTCATATATGCATATGTATGGCAGAGGAGAATTACAAATCATGAATCCAACTGCTCGGTAAATAAGGCTGAATCAACCATCTATTCCTATGGGATGAATTAAAATAGATCCCTGCCTCATATCATATACAAAAATAAATTTCAGTTAAACTAAGTGTGAAAATATATAAGGCAAAATTTGCAAAAATGGAGGGAAATGTCTCTCTGACCTTAGGGCAGAGAAGGATTTCTTCAGATAAAAAAAATTTTAAAAACCATAAAAAGATGGATAAATTTGACTACATTAAAATAAATATCTTTTTATCAAAAGAAGCAAAGGGGAAAGTTCTAAAAATAAGAAACATACACTTGAAATGTGTAAAACTAATAGAAATTCAATATCTGAAGTACAGAAAAAATTTCTATAATTACCTCTGTAGGACCTAGACAACATATTAAAAAGCAGAGACATTACTTTGCTGATGAAAGTCCATCTAGTTAAAGCTATGGTTTTTCTAGTAGTCATGTATGGATGTGAGAGTTGTACCATAAAGAAGATTGAGTGCCAAGGAATTGATGCTTTCAAACTGTGGTGTTGGAGAAGACTCTTGAGAGTCCCTTGTACTGAAAGGAGATCCAACCAGTTAATCCTAAAGGAAATCAGTGCTGAATATTCATTGGAAGGACTGATGCTGAAGCTCCAATATTTTGACCACCTCATGTGAAGAACTGACTCATTGGAAAAGACCCTGATAGTGGGAAGGATTGAAGGCAGGAGGAGAAGGGGACAACCGGGGATGAGATAGTTGGATGGCATCACTGACTCAATGGATATGAATTTGAACAAGCTCTGGGAGTTGGTGATGGACATGGAAGCCTGGTGTGCTGCAGTCCATGGGGTTGCAAAGAGTCAGATGTGGCTGAGTGACTGAACAACACCACCATCCCTGTAGAAAACCAGGAAAAAAAAATAAGAACAGGCAGCATATAGGATAAGAACCTCAAATGGATAATAATTGTATGGTAATATGCATAACTTTGGTAATGTGGGAAATATAAAGTAATAGGCTATGTGATGCTACTTTAATCCCTCACTTTTGCAAAAAAAAAAAAAAAAAAAAAATCACAGCCTCTCTGCACCAATTGGTCAGATTGTAGAGAATAATGAATTCTTTCCTTGAGGGTGAGTGAAATTGTTAAAACCAGTGTGGTAGCAATTTGCTAATACCTAATGGGGTCGCACAGAGTGGGACACGACTGAAGTGACTTAGCAGCAGCAGCAAATCATACTTGGCATCATACTTCTAAGCATATGTCTTAGAGATTTGGTTCTCAGGGTGGTCCCTAGACTGGTAGCTTCAGCATCACCTGGGAACTTGTTAAAAACTCGGTATTTCAGGATCTATTGAATCAGAAACTCTTGGCCTGTTCCCCAGCAATCTGTGTTGCAGGGAGCTCTTTAGGTGGTTCTTATCAAGTAAGAATCAAGTTTGTCAAAGAGCAAGAAGCATTGCTGCAGCATAAAGAAATTCTTCAGTCATGCTTATGAGGAGACGTGTTCAGGTTATTTATGAAGCATTGTTCATAATAGAAGAAAAACAGGAAAAGAAAGCTTTTATTCATTCAGCAAAATATTTGAAGCACTTGAAATTAATGTATTAGGTGTTAATATTTTGACATGAATAATTCTCAAACATGATATATAATTAAATATACCAAGTGATGAACTGTTCTCAACATGATGTTGCCTCCTCCCACCTCCAGGAGACATCTGGCAGTATCTGGAGGCATTTTTGGTTCTTAAAACTTGAGGGTTGTCTCTGGCATCTGGAGAATATAAGATTAGAGATTCAGCTAAACATTCTGCAATGTACAGGACAGTCCCCTACAGAGTGTAGAATTATCTGCCCTGTAGTAGGCTCAGTAATGGTCCCAAAGATGCCATATTTTAATCCCTGAAACCTATGAATTCTATGTTCTGTGGCAAAAAGGACTTTGCCCATGTGATTAAATGAAAGGTCTTAAAATGGTGAGACAGTTCAGTTCAGTTGCTCAGTTGTGTCCAAATCTTTGTGATTCACATGGACTGTAGCACGCCAGATTTCCCTGTCCATCACCAGTTCCCAGAGCTTACTCAACACATGTCCATTGAGTCGGTGATGCCATTCAATCATCTCATCCTCTCTCGTCCCCTTCTCTTTGCCTTCAATCTTTCCTAGCATCTGGGTCTTTTCCAACGAAAAGTTAAGTTCTTTGCATCAAGTTGCTAAAGTATTGGAGTTTCAGCTTCAGCACCAGTCCTTCCAATGAATATTCAGGACTGATTTCCTTTAG
>SJYX01012049.1:221009-238609 GCA_006410675.1 Oreotragus oreotragus | reverse complement strand
TTGTAGTATGGTAGGCTTCCCTGTCCATCACCAACTCTGGGGCTTGCTCAAACTCATGTCCATTGAGTTGGTGATGCCATCCAGCCACCTCATCCTCTGTCATCCCCTTCAGAGAGCATATTTATTAGAAAATGTGTTTTTGTTTTGAAATTAAATGCCAGTCATATGTCAAACCAATCATATGCCAGTGCCAAATATAAAATTGATTCAGTTCTCTTAGCTTCCTGGCTATTGGTCTTCTCACTTGACTTTCATTGTATATAGACTCTTCTAAAGTTTTATGATTCATTTTCTCAGACTGCACACATTTTCACAACTTATTTTTCTCTCTTATAACATCAGAAATCCTTCCTCTCACTGAGAGCCAGTTTACTAAATAGTATCTCTTCCCACCTTCAATGCTCTCTTCATCTTATAACTTTTTTAGACTGAACTTGATCCTGTCTGGAACGTAGTGAATTAAAGACTATAGTTACAGGCAAGGAGAGGCAAAAACAGAAAAATTTTTCTTAAATAAAATAATCATAATTAATCTAAACATCACATAAATATATACTGATATTATATATACTATCTCATTTTCCTTTGCCAAGAATTGTCTAGGGAAGTTATGTGAATCAGTCACAGCCAGTGAGACGCAGTGAAATCAGCTAGGAGCTGTCCGAGAGAGCTTATGCTCCTGGTAAAAAGCTGGACTAGTAAGGGAGACCCTCATTTTTTTGTTTTGCCTCTTTTACTTCTTTCAATCATGGTGCAAGCATAAGAATGTGATGCTTAAAGCTGCAGTGGCCATGCATTAGCTGTAATGGAGTTACTGCTAATGATATACAGTTGATGGCAGGAGAGAAAAGTAGAAAGAACCTACTTTCTGGTGACATTGTGAAGATGCTATATCTGCCAGCTCTTGATAAATCTAAATAACAAATACCTGCAAAATGTTGCTTAAAACAATAACCATTTATTTAGCACAATATTCTATAGGTGGAGATTTGGGCTGGGCTGAGCTGGTTGGGTCTTCTGGACCCAGCTGGTCTGATTCATGTGCCCATGGTCAGCTGCCAGGTCAGTGGAGAGTTGGACTATAGCCAGACGTGGGGAGAACACACAGCTGGAATGGCCCATTTCTATTGTAACATATGGTCTCACATCTTCCTGTAAATTAGTCAGGTTATTATGGTTATTTGGAATTTAAGAGTGACAGTGAAAGTGTATAGTCTCTTGAAGTGTAGTCTCAAATTGTCCAACAATTCTGCCTCATTCTATTAGTTCAATAAAGAAGAAGACAGTTCAGACTCAAGAGGTGGTAAAGGCTCAGACTGTTGGTGGGAGGAGCTACAAAAATTATGCCCATTTTCTCCTTTTGCCACAAATGCCAAATTGACCTTGGGACCACCCATCTCTGGAGCAATGCTTATCTTTATGGTTTAAATTACCATGAGGCTATTTTTCTGTTACGTCTGCCAACATATTCTAACTGTTTCAACCTGCTCCGTCATTCCAGCAGCTGACCCTCAGAATGAGAAAGTAACCTTCACCCTAGACAAAATTACAAGTTAATCTCTTTAATTTTCAGAACAAAAACACCCTGCATACTACTTGGAGGGCTGATATACTGAGAAAATTATCCTCCTTTCAATCAATACCACAGAAAAATATACATTTCTGGGGTGTGTGAGTGATTTTCACTTTTAATTGTCTTCCACACAGTTCTTATCAAAAATGAGCTGAGACAATCACCATCCCACAGGGATTACCTGTTAAATCTTCTTCCTCTAGATTCTCTAAGCCTCAATTTATTCTGCCTTGCTTCCTAGGTAGCTGTTTACATGTTGGTCTCTCCCATTAGATAGGAAGGAGCAGGATGGCCAAAACTGTGTTATATTCATTCTTCCTCCATCACTCCCTCTTCCTGGAACACTTCTCTCCCATCTATAGAGCTCATTATTCTGTCTGGCATGCAACAGGAACTCAGAATTTTGTTGAACTGAATAATACTTTAGATGCTGATAATAATATATTAAAGACGACCAACTAGAGAGTCATTTGCCTTAAAATGTATCTACTCATAAAATTCAAGAAAAAGGGGCTGTAAGTAATATATATCTCACCCTGAGTTTATCGTGACTATGTTTCTAGCTTCTGTAAACTTGGTGCTTTAACATCTGTCCTTTAGGCATATGCTGTGTGTGCTAAATTGCTTCGCTCGTGCCCGACTCTAGACCACAGGCTGCCAGGCTCCTCTGTCCATGGGATTCTCCAAGCCAGAATACTGGAATGGTTTGCCATTTCCTTCTTGAGGCATATGCTGGGCATGCCTTATTCTAGGCAACCTGATAACAGGTTTGGTCACCTTGCCCTGATCTCCNTAGACCACAGGCTGCCAGGCTCCTCTGTCCATGGGATTCTCCAAGCCAGAATACTGGAATGGTTTGCCATTTCCTTCTTGAGGCATATGCTGGGCATGCCTTATTCTAGGCAACCTGATAACAGGTTTGGTCACCTTGCCCTGATCTCCTACCTTCCTAGTCAAGCCCCACCACCCACCTTCGGAGAAGTTCTCCTCTTGGGAACGTGGTTTTCAAATATAGACCAGCCAATCCAGAGCCCATACTCCCGACCAACTTTGTTTTGGGGCTCTCCGTCTCTGAGCTACTGTCTATCAGCTCTGTTCATCCCAGAGGCAGGTACCACATAACCAGGAACAGTCCCAATGCTACAGAAATATTCAAGCTATTCAAACTACTGAAAATATTCAAACTAGTCAATCCTAAACTGCCGACTCTGCCCTGTTTTCTCCTTTCCACAGTAAAAGAGCTGCCTTGTGATTCCAACCTCTCTGCCTTATAACCTACCCCAAGCTTTTATCAGGAGGCTTCCCAGGTGGCGCTAGTGGTAAAGAACCTGCTGCCAATGTAGGAGACTTAAGAGACTCAGGTACGATCCCTGGCTTTGGAAGATGCCCCAGAAGAGGGCATGACAACCGACTCCAGCATTCTTGCCTAGAGAATCCCATGGACACAGGAGCCTGGCAGTCCAGGAGACCGTTGGGTCGCAAACAGCTGGACATGACTGAAGTGACTCAGCGCACGTGTGCGTACACACACACACACACACACACACACACACACGCCTTTGTCATATGGCCTCCCACAGTGTGTGTTGGAATTGCTTTTTTGGGATTGTGAGTATAATAAAATATATATTCTCTGACAATCATCTTCTGCTCCGCTGGCTTACAGTACTCATAATCATAGCTACTGAAACAGTTACATACCTGACTAGCCAAAGTCTGAAGTGGAGACATAAAGGTTTTCTTTTTTCCTTAAGAGGACTGGAAATAGAAAAAAAATTTAAAGAAAAATACAATTTACGGGCTGTTAGAATAGAATAAAAAACCAATATTTGTCAGCAAAATGAGAAATGGATAAGAGCTTTAGGCACTTGAACTGAGGAAGTGGAAACACAAAAAGGAACAAAAAGGAAGAGGGGGAAATATAAAGCAATTCTGACCATTTTGCCATTTGTATCTTAAAATACTTGCTGGCTATATGAATTAGGGTTGGGAGGAGCTGGTTTCTTTATTTCTCCTTCCTGACATTAAAAAAAAAAAAAAATCCTGCTGTAATTCTCATGACAGCCGAAGCTGAGAAGCACTGTATGAGAATCTTCTCATTTAAAGGGGTATCTGTGGGCCAGCAAGCTTGGGCAACATCTCAGAGATAATGGTATCCTGTTGCCAGCTTGCATGCATGGTGCATGTGTGCTAAGTCACTTGAGTCGTGGCTGACTCTTTGCAATGCTATGGACCTTACCCTGCTGTGCTCCCCTGTCCATGGGATTCTCCAGGCAAGAATATTGGGGTAGGTTACTATGCCCTCCTCCAGGGGATCTTCCTGACCTAAGGATCGAACTTTCATCTTTTCTGACTCCTGCATTGCAGACAGCCTCTTTACCCCTAGTGCCTTCTGGGAAGACCATCACCAGCTTGTGCAGGCTAGAAAAGCGGATTGTATACCTCTCTTTCCAACTTCATCTTCAAGAAGCATGAAATAGGCCATGGTGGGAGTATTCACACTATGGGAATTGGCAAATGCATTTTTGATCCTTGGCCCCCAGAACCATTGTTAAATATTTATCAGCAGACCAGTTCTTCAGGGCTCATAAGAAATGCAGGCTCTCTGGTTCTATCCCACATCCACAGAGTTAAATGAACATTTTAACAAAATTCCCAGGTAGTCCACATGCATATTCCAGTTAGAGAAGCATCAATAATGCCCGGATTCTTGACATGACATTATAGGCCCTTCAAAATGCAGTATCATGTCCTCCCACTACTGATCTTGGGTGACCTCAGCCTGCAGTCGCTTGAAGCAGAATTGCAGTTCCTGGACAGAGATTGAAGTCAGCTGCAGTAGTGAGACTGTTGAATCCTAGTGGCCAGACCACCAGGAACCAGTGGTCAACGACAAGGCCTGGCCTGTCAGCTTTGTAGAAATAAATCTTCACAAAGAGACAGAAAGTAGCAAAACAAGGTAAGAATTAACTAGAAGGAAAAAGAATACATGTGGATGGACACACAGATGGACTCAGAGAAAGAGTTGCGTCCTCGTGGTAGTTTGAATCACTTATATGGGGCATTTCTTCCAGGTTTCCTTTGACCAATCATCTGGCTTTGCATGTCTGAGTCTGTACTTGGTTTATCTGAGGGTCCTCCCACGTACATCTTAGCCAAAATGGATTCTAGCAAAGAAGACTATGAATAGATTGACACCACTATTTTTGATCTTCAAGAAGGCTTTCTGCACATGCAAAGTCAGGGAGGTCTCCTTGAACTTGAGAATGAGATGTAAGTGATCTCTATCTTTTATCTGGGCAGGGCTCAACTCCTCTCTCACTCCTGTTGTTCTGAATGATCTGTTCACAGGGGACAAACTCCAGCTGCTCAGCCTGGGGCCCACCTATCTCTTGCCCGACTACACTTTTCCAAACACATTGAGGCTCACTCACAAAAGCCCTCAAAGATTCCTGGATTCTCACAAGTTCCCATGCTCTTCCCTTAGCATGGGAAACCCATTTCCTTCTTTGCTTTCACTGTTGAAATCAAATATCTTCCCTATCAACTGTGCAGGCAAAAATAATGATTCTGTTTTTTTGTTCCCTAACTTGTCACGTAGAGCTCTCTCAGGGTAATTCTTTTATTTCATGGTCATATTCTATTTATGAATCCAACTCCCTGACTCTCCAAGATCCCCAAAGACAGGCTCTGTGAATTCATCTCTGAATCCCTCCAAACCAACACACAGTAGGTGCTCAGCAAATATTTGCCAAATCTATAAGTCACTTCATCAAAGAGATCTAATCTAATTTAAAAAAAATCTAGTCAGTTTTGATAACATAGGCGTCTAGGACAAATGTGAAAACCTCAGGAGTAGGCATAAATGATGAAAATAAAAAGGGCTTTTCTGCTACAATTTGTGCCTAAGTACTTAGGAATAACTGAAAATTAAAGGCTATTGCTGCTTGTTTTGTTGAATAATACATCTGCAAACTGGAAAACTGCATGTCTATTTTATTTACCAGCACAAATGCCCATTTGCTCACACACATAGCTGTTTGCAAGCAAATTTTGTTCCCATGCAAAACAAATGTAAATTTGGCATTAAACAAGTGCCAATTATTTCCTGACTGTGGAAAGGAAAGGAAGGGTGATTTAACAGATAGAGGCTCTGGACTGGGAAGCAGAGAAGGCGGCCTAGCTCAGCTGCACGGGGCTTTTTCATCACAAGGAGTGAATGTTTAATCTGCTTAATTGGGTGGGCATTCACTGCCGATGAGCAGGGACCCAGTGTTCCATGTCATTTTCTTTCTCTATGAGATGGCTGCTATGACCTTCAGCAGTCTCCTCTGCTTGCTGCCGGAAAATAGGAAGCCAATTTGGGCTTGTTCTCATGTTTCTTTCATGTGGTAGAGAGAATTCGTTTGATAAGCCCTATGTCAGTTTTTATTGTGAGGCCTGATTACTGTGATTAATTTCAATACAACTAGTTACCATTTATTAAGGACCCACTAGGTGCCAGGCACTAAACAGAGAAGCTTCAAGTGCCCTGTCTCAATGGAAGTTTTAACCCTTGCCGCAATCCAGTAAGTGGGACTGTATTGGTCTTATTTTGAGGATCCGGAAACAGATTCACTGTCAAGTCAGGCACTGGTGAGCGGCAGAGACAGACTACACCAAGTCTGTTGGTTCTAATCAACCCTTGCATCCTGTTCTTTCCGCTGGGTCGTGCGTGCGTGCTCAGTCATTTCAGTCATGTCCGACTCTTTGCGAGCCCATGAACCATAGGCTCCTCTGTCCACGGGATTCTCCAGGCAAGAATACTGGAGCGGATTGCCAAGCCCTCCTCCAGTGCCTCTTCCCAACCCAGCTGTCGCACCTGTGTCTCCTGCAATGCAGGTGCATTCTTTCCAGCTGAGCCATCAGGGAAGCCCTTCCACTGGGTCACGGTCCCTCGATTTAATGAAAACTATCCAATTGATCCTTTTCACAGCTTGACTGTGTCAAATGTTCTGGAGAAGAACTTTATTCCTTTTTTTTTTTTTTGCTGTCTTAGTGGAAAGAAAGTGAAAATCAGTCATGTCCAACTCTTTGCAAACCCCATTGACTCTACAGTCCACGGCATTCTCCAGGCCAGAATACTGGAGTGGCTGGCCGTCGCCTTCTCCAGGGGATCTTGCGCCAGGGTCCCCTGCATTGCAGGTGTGCTCTCTACCAGCTGAGCCACCGGGGAAGCCCAAGCAAAGGTCATTTCGCTGGCGCTGCTGCTGCTGCTGCTGAGGCGCTTCAGTTGTGCCCGACTCTGTGCCACCCCACAGACGGCAGCCCACCAGGCTCCCCCGTCCCTGGGATTCTCCAGGCAGGAACTCCGGAGTGGCGTGCCATTTCCTTCTCTGGCCTTTGTCCTCCTCCCCTCTTCTCCACAGCCACCCCTTCCCCAGGAGTTTATGGTCTTGCTCCACCTCCCAGTGCAAGCCTGCAGCCTCTGTTCTGGGCATATTCTTCCTCCTCCTTGAGTCCCCAGCTTGCACCCCTTCTTGTGAAAACCTCACTTCCTTCCTCCCTGCCCCGCCACAAACACATAGTCTAAAAACTTACCTGCTCCCAGTCTTACACTCCAAGCATTCCAAGCAACAATAGTAAATGTGATAAACTCTTTCTTGCTCAGGTCCTCATGAGTTTCAAATGACGTACATTTTGTTCTACGAATAGTTAGACATTCAACAAATGTGTAATAAGTACTGTTAGGTGTCAAGAACTGTTGGAGGCTGTAGATGTTCAGCAGTCAACAGCACAGATGGTCCCTGCCCTCATGGAGCCTATCTGAGTACCTATTAGACAGTGGGCACTGTTCTGGGACCTGAAGGTATAAATATAACAAAAGCTTAGCATTTGTGCTTGGCAGTTCATGGGTAACTGGAAACTCAGTTTAACTTCCACAGTAGGACATTATAATTGTGTTTACTGAGCATTTATTATGTATCAGACACTTTTCTAGGCTCTTTGTAGATGGTATATTAACTGAATTTCATAACCTACCCATAGCATTTGCTGTTAGCATTATCCTAATTTTGTAAAAGAGGAAAGTAGTGACAGAGAGAAGTAAAGTAACCTATCCATAGCTACACAGCTGATGAGTGGTGGAGATAAGATAAAAGAGAGGAAATCTGAATTCAGAGTTGAGGCTACTCATTCCACCAAGAATCTCTCTCAAAGAAAATATCTTACTGTGGAAAAGCTTTCATGAGTAAAGATGTCTACAAAGGTGTATTTGTAAGGGTGGAAAGTTGGAGATCACCAACATGTCTAACAATAAGAGAATGTTAAATGAATGGTAATACATTAAGATCTTGAGGAATTTCAATTATCATTTGGAAACTCAATAATAGCCACACTATTCTCCCCAGTGCCAGCATCTGCAGGTACCTGGCAAATATCTCCCCAATGCAGAGTAGTGTCAGATGCCCAGATTGTTTCTGCTCCTACTTTTGTTCTTTCTGTTGCCTCAGCTATTTTTCTGTTCTTGCTTTTTTCTCATAGATAAGCATTCATATATATATATATATATATATGCTTAGTCACTCAGTTATGTCCAACTCTTTGTGATCCCAAGAACAGTCGTCTGTCCATGGGATTCTCCAGGCAAGAATACTGGAGTAGGTTGTCATTTCCTTCTCCATTTTCTGTACATAATCTGAGATGTTCAAACCACAAACCTGAACATAATTGGTGGCATTGTAAGTTTTGGAAACACGGAGAACCAGCTAAGGGTGCCAAAACAAGATAATTTCTGGGAATTTTCTTCCATTTAATGGATTCAATATGTAGGTTTCCATAGTAATGGAAAAATGGAGCAGAAAAGAGATGGTTGGGGTTTACACACTCTTTGTCAAGGTTTTCTTTGGGTGAGGTTTCAACAGGACCTTACCTTGTCACCAGTAACCTGAGATTATTCTAGTCAATCTCTTTTGTGTTATCCCATAGATAATGAAGAAAAAAAAGAAAAAAGAAAGAAAGAGATTTATGGCAGTGATATTATAAAATGGAACATGAATAGAACTTCAAACTTTATTATGGTGACAATATAATAAAATGTAAATTTTTATTATATAAAGGATTAAAAGTAGAATAAAAATTGTATAGGATAACCTGAAGGCCAGATTTGTAACTCTGGCAAGTTTATCAGATTTTATGTTAAAATATTTTGTCCATCATTCAAATTGATAGCTTGTCCAAGTGTTCTAGCTGGTCTTTTCTTTGCCTGTTTTTGTAAACTGGTTATAAATTTTTGTATCTGAAAATGACTTTGACTCTATTTTAGAGAAAAGTATGACATAAATTACTTAACAAAAACATTATTTTTCTACCTCTTGCTTCCTTTCTCACATTCTTGGACCTATTCTGGGCTTTAGCCATTTCCCTCTTCTCAGTAGAATTATGCTTTCTCAGATCTAAAGAATTATTATTTATTTTTTGACAGATAGTAAACAATCAGGAGTTGAGAGGAAGAAAATGCTTAAATTACTTGCCTTTGGTGTCAAGTTTCAGATGGAGTCAAACTGAGGGGAAAGAGTCCTGTGGCTGAAATGAGCAAAAGCTAGACAGCTGAATCTGGTGTCTGAATTCTAAGAGCAAGGACTAATTAGCAGGAATTGGCTGGGGGCCAACGTCAGAAATCAAGATGGGAATTGCAAAACTGAGAGTCAGGTAGCCACATTAGACAAAGAGTGAAAAATAAAGAAAGGGAATTCTTAAGGCAAGATCCTGAGAGTCAAAGTGTAGGTACTAGAAAAGGTGAAGGCAAGACTTTCTGGGGTTTGTTATGGTTGCAGCTGGCTTTGGCTTAGAGTTTCCCTTCACTGTGGAGGTTGCCTTTTCCCCACTTCTAGGGACCTCATGAGCAGGGCTCTATTCCACTGTGCTGCGACTTTTCTGTCTTCCTGGGGCATTCACAGATTCCTCATTTGGAAGCATTGCAACTTTTGGCCAGTTGTTGATTATTCATTATGGTCATGTACTCTGTGTAGTCAGTCCTGTGCCTCAAGGCTTTCAGGGAAAGAGGCTGGAGTATGTAATAATGGATTGATTCTTCTAAACAGGATCCAAGTTAGCTCTTTGTCTCTCCCTTGCCCCTGTGGATGGCACATGAAAGCACATATTGAAAAGGAGCATTTTTCATCCCCAAACTGGCCCCAAGCAATTTCTGTGAAATGGTTGTCACTTTACAACAAATGGGCCCAGCATCACTCACAATATTAATAAAATAATTATGCAAAGCAGTTGCTTTTCAAGTCGACTGATAATTTTCTTTTTTTGTTTAGACATCAAAAAGAACTAGTTCCTACTACTGTCTTTAAAACATACCACCCACCAGGTTTTCCTTGGAAATTCTAGCAGTTTATGCATTTTATCCCCTGATGAGAACACCCAGCATATATGTTTGTTTATTCACTCATTTGTTCATGCATTTATTCATAAACTCAAGAGACACCATTTAGCGAAAACTGTGATGTGATGGGCACTCTGTCGGTTGCTTCATAATTTAAGTACTAGGAGCTACTATGTGTCAGTCACCAGCCTAGTTTCCATAGATCAAAACACCACCCTGAAAAGTTATTAGGAGAAGAATAAACAAGGTAAATATATTTAAAATGAGGACCTAAAAGCAGACATTGACAGTAATTCCTGGGGTCTGAAATGACACCAGGTTTCATAAAGGTGTTTTAAAAGGGTTAGGTGTTGATCAAACTTCTGATAACCAAACAAAAACCCAAAACAAAGTTCTCACACTTGAGCAGGGGAGGACCTAGAGATTAAAGAGAACGTGTCCTTGAGCAACTAAGCTACTATTCCAATAGAAAATTGAAGTAATTTGCTGGAGTGGAAGTGCAGACAGAGGAGGTGATGCAATGGAAATATAGACTCTACCCACAGATATAGTCAGAGAAGCACATTTTCTGAGAAGGGACTTTAGTCACTAGGAAGAGAGTCACTGCCTGTCACTCTCATGCAGTAGGAACCATTGATAACACATATTCTTGTCTTAAGTAGCTAATGTATTAACTGAATTACTATTAGACTATGGCATCTGGGGACCATTCTCATATCTGTCACCTCAGTATAACTGCTTAGGAGGAATCCATCACTCAAAGTGGTTTTTAATAGGTGAAAACAACTAAACCCACTGACCTTCAGTAGGAAAGTAGACCACCCTTTTCTTTAACAACATGTTCTTGACATGCTGCCCATACCTGATAACATTAAAAGTACAACAGGATAGGTTGGGGCCCTTAAGCCATGTACATTTTACAAATTTTGATTGTCTGCAATATATGTCTTTGTGTTTTGTCATGTGTTTGCTTGTTCTCTGATACATCCCCAAGAAATCTGAGTGGTCTCTGATACTATATAGTCACTCCAAAATGTTTTTGGTTATAGTCAGTTAGATTGAGGAGTGTAGCATACAGCATAGATACGCTATCTCTGGAGCCAGAATAGCTGGCTTTAAATCCTAGCTCTACTGCTAACTACTGATTCCTCCTCTTGAAAATGAAGTTGTAAGGATTGTTGTAAAGATGAGATGATTAAAATATATTGAAAGCACTTATGCCAGGAGCTGGCACCTGATAATGCTATACCTGGCATATATTTATTATGATTGATATTGATCATGTCTCTTAGGCAGTGACAAGTCCTAAACCTGTGATTATGGGTCTCAACTTTCACATCCACCCGTAGATCTCAGGGGAGCTTGTCTTCAGAGAAACAATTTTTTTTTTCAAATATACTTCCTTCTATACTTCCAAGTTGCTGCAATTTCCCTTTGTTTCCACCACTTCTCCAGCCCTATTCCTGTTGAAGCTGTTATTATTGTTCAGTTACTAAGTCATGCCCGACTCTTTGTGATTTCACGGACTACAGCATGCCAGTCTCCTCTGTCCACTGTCTCCCAGAGTTTGCTTTTATTTTTTCTTTGGCATTGAACCGAACCTTCCTGGTTCTTCTCCTAAATTTTAGACACACTTCCTTCTTGCTTACCTTTGCCAACTCTTCTTCCTGCACTACACTGATCAAAATAACTTATTGTGGCAACAATTATTATTATTCCTATGTTTGCATATGAATAAACTGAGACTTAAAGTGGTATCTTGCCTAGAGTCACACAGCTAGGACTTGACTTGAATCCAGGTCAGTGTGACTCCTGTGTCTGTATTGATATATACTCTGGTGTTTCTTCAATTAGATTGAATCAGATCACAAGGAATCTTGGAAACTAATCTAATCAAAATGTAATATTAATAATTAACACTAACATGGTCCTTATGCTGTGCCAGACACAATTCTAAAGCTTCACATATTTTAACTCCTTAATCCTCAAAGAGTCTTATGAGGTAAGTACTATTATGCCATTTTACAAGTGAGAAAAGTAGGGCACAGTTTCTTAAGAATGCTAAGCAATTGGCGTTTTATTCTGTCAGTACTCAGAAGCACAAATATCCTTAAGAAGAGAGGTGACATGACCTTGTTCAACATCTATAGAAAATCAGTTCCAGGAATATAGAGGTTAGACTGAATGGATTATTTTTGTACATAGAAATCTATTAGTAGGCTGTTAAATATTCTTGTCTGGGGAATCCCATGGCCAGAGGAGCCTGGCAAGCTTCAGTCCATAGGGTTGCAAAGTGTTGGACATGACTAAAGTGACTTAGCATAGCACAGCACAGCACAGCACAGCACAAAGAGAGTCTAGATTAAATGATGAAGGCCTGAGTAAAGGTTATGTCAAAGAATGATGGATGGAAGGAATGGCTGAAGACATTTATCAGATATTAAGATCAAGGTTTACTGGCTAGTGGGGTATAGGTGGTGGGAAGCGAAAAAAGGGTGTTGTTGACGTTCTTTGCATGGGAACATTTATAAATAGTGTGTTTAGCTACACACTCAAATTGGGGTATTTAGCCTTTCAGGCTGGCCTTGTGCCCTAGTAGTCTTAATTAACTAGGTTCATCTGGAGAAGCAGTTCCCCTGCCAGTATGCCGCCATGGTCTCTGCTGTTTCCTCCAGCTGAAGCTCGCTATGCCGCCACCTTTTCCCTGCAGCCCCGTTTTGGCCTGGGGAAGAGTGTTTAGGCTGCTGGCTCCATGGCTATTCCGAGATTGCTGTTCAGTGACATGGCAACAGTTTTCCCCTTCTGCCAGGGACCAGCTGCTGCCTTACTAGGAAAATAAGAACCTAAAATTATTGTTGGCTGTGTCTTCAGTTCCTTCACAGCATTGAACTCATAGACTTTTATATTCAATCCCACCCTCCCCACCAGATGTGTATAAGAGACAGATAGTAAACAATCAGGAGTTGAGAGGAAGAAAATGCTTAAATTACTTGCCTTTGGTGTCAAGTTTCAGATGGAGTCAAACNCCTCCCCACCCCACCTTTCTTAACTGATACTATGAGGTGGCTACTGTTAGTGTCTGGGAACATGACTTTTCCAGCCATTACTTCTTCTTGCCATTTGCAATGCACATCTTATTTTGGAAGTATACACCTGTATTGGGTGCTCATTGGAACCATACCAGACTTATGTAAGATGCTATGAATACAAAGATGAATAAGGCATATGCTGATATTAATGCAGAGTCAATAGGGTACAATAATGTATGTCCAGAATCAAAAAATAGTGCTGCTAGTTTAGTGACCAGCAAGCAGTTCCATATCTCTCTAAGGGAGAGTAAAGGTGACTGAGGATGGGGCAAGTTTAGGAGAATATTGAGGGGTAAGGCTAGGGGGAGAAAAAAATGAGATAAACCATTAATAGGTTTGAATATCATGATTTAGAGTTTGGAACTTATCCACAAGATAATAAGAGGACCTTAACAGGTATAAATAGGGGTGTGATGTGGTCAGACTTCCTTTTTTAATTTTTTTTGTTGTTGTTATTTAGTGACTAAGTCATATCTGACTCTTGTGACCTCACGAACTACAGGACACTAGGCTTCCTTTTCCTTCACTATCTCCTGGAGTTTGTTCAAATTCATTTCCATTGAGTCGGTGATGCTATCTAACCATCTCATCCTCTTTCATCCCCTTCTCCTTTTGCCTTCAATCTTTCCCAGCATCAGGGGCTTTTCCAATGAGTTGGCTCTTCTTAGAATTTATCAATATTTGACTGCAATGTGGAAAGTCAAGACGAGAGCATGAGATTCAGTTAGGGCAGGGGTCCCCAACCCCTGGAACTGGGCCACACAGCTGGAGGTGACCTATTGTCTTCCACAAAACTGACCCCTGTTGCCCCAAATAGATTGGGGTCTGCTGTGTTAGAAGGTTATGGCAGCCAGCCAAGTAAGAGCTATGGAGAATTACACAAAGGAAGTAGCATTGTGAAAAACAAGGAATGAAGAGATTTATAAGAAGGTAGGTTTTATGAAAGTTGGTGATTGACTGGACTGAGGAGGGAAAGGAGAACAACAGTGTCTCTGGGTTATTTATTGAGTGGTAGAGCTTGACCATGTCTTTGAAAATAAGCTCTTAAAAAAATCACTCAATCATATTGCCAATTCATCCTCAGAGACATGAATTTTAACTTCTGCTCCTTGTTTTGAGTCTTGTAGGTTCATTTTTTCAATAATGTCCTCTAATAACAAGTACACTTTTGTACACGGAAGGAGATTCTGCCGTTGGCAAAAATCAAGCATCCTGATGGTTTTCTATGGATTATTAGTGGCAACAGGAGCCCTTCTTCCCTTACCACTCAGCAAACTCTTAAATGTACAGTGCTTTGAAAAGCACAGCTATTCCCCTTGGGAGTGGATCTTGGTTTCCACACATCTCTAAGGTAAGAGAAATAATTCTAAAAGCCTATTAAATCTTCTCTGGGTCAAGACACCTGCCAGCTAACTGGTTCATCAGTTAGGATCCTTTTTTTTAATCTCCGTGGAAATGCCATCATTCTTCAAATACTACCTACATTGCTACCACATCCATGAAGCCATACCCAGGAACAATAGCAGACTTAGGTTTCTTCTCCTCTCTCTTAGTACCATCTTTTTTGTCTATTTGTTTCATTAATTCAAGGATTTATTGAGCCCCTACCATGTGCCTGGCACTGTTTTAGTCCTTGGGAATATAGAAGGGGATAAGTCCAAGTGCCTGCATTCCCAGAACTTACATTTGGAGGGAGAAGAAAGACACTGAGCAAGTAAACAAAAAATTTAAACAATTTCAGAGACTGGAATTGTGTGAAGAAAATAAAGAGAAAGTATTATTGGTGCTGGGGAGGGCTAGATAATTTAGATTGGTCAATACAGAAGGTCTCTCTGAGTCTTGAGTGATCAGAAATAGAAGCTAGCAATGCCGTGGCTTAGAGATAGTGCTTTTGGATAGAAGTCCTAAAGAAGGAACAAGTTTGGCTTGTCCAGTGTAGATGAATGCTCCAGTGTGTCTGGAGCATAATTTATATCCAGTTGATTTATTTTATTCTCAACTTTTCCATATTTGCACTCGGTGGGTTTCTGGGCTAATTGGATTATTTGCATACATACTGTTTCTCCTTAAAATCCTACACTCCTGGAGGGCAAGGTATATCATATACTTCATTTAATTTCCCCACAACCTCTCTCACAATGCTGAGAACATTGCTAGGTGCTCAATAAATTCTTGTTAAATTCAACTGAATTTGTAGTAATAGGATTGTTTTTCGTAATATAAAGAGTGAACAAAGGGAAAACCTACTAAAACACCCAGTGACACCATAACAAAGGTTCAAAAACTGATTATAAGTTGCTCCTCCAAAGAGGAGACACACTTTGATTTTAGTGATGGTCATCCTCTGATTTGTTAAAGAGTCATGTGAGTTTAGGAAGTCATCTTCCATGACAGCTGTCCACATTTTTGAGAGAGGAAATTACTAACACATGGCTTTGGTAATTACAAATAATTTCACTTACTGCTAAAAGACAAAAACAAGAGAGGAAAGAAAATTGATTTTCTGTATTCAATACCTAACTCTCTGGGACAAAGGCAGGGAGAGGGTGGGTCATAGAACTTTGAGTTCAAGAAGGAGTTGATGACACAGAGTAAATCTGAACAACAATAAGCGGAAGGAGAGGAGACATTGGTGAATAAGTGGACCCAAGCCAAGAGCAGTTGATAAACCTAGGTAAGCTGAATCAAAGATAGAATAAAAATAACAGGAGGACAAGGGGTATAGTTAGACTGAAGGCAGTCAAGTCGGAATGCCCAGACATTAATCTTGGAAGCAGAGAACCAGATTTTCAATAAGAGTCACAGCATCAGTTTTATCCTCATCCTTTGGCAGACTCAAGGATGCCCATTCTGCCCAGAACAGCTCATGGGGCCATATTTTATTTCATGTTCATAGAAAAGAACAATGCATACAAAGGCATAAAAGACTTTTACATAAGAAAGGAAGCTCCACTTAACTCATAGTCAGAGAGAGGCAAACAAAACACTATACTAAGAAACATTTTTCACCTTTCAGATTGGCAAAAAATTCACTGTTGGCAAAACTGTAGGGAAACACTGTTTTTTTACATATGACTGGTGGGAGTATAAATTGGCACAGTTCCTATTGGGGGCAATTTGGCATTATCTATAAAAGTTATAAATGTGTGTAGACACTGAACCACCTTGGGGAATTTAATCTATTACTATATTAACACACTGATAAAATAATATATGTACAAAGTTACCTATTTATTAAATAGGAGAAATAGAAAATACCCAAATGTCCAATAAACTATGGTATAGTTACATGATGAAACTCTAGGTGGCTGTAAATCAAATAATCCCCAAACTCTAAATTTCTAAAACGACAGTAAATTGAGGACTTTCTCTGTGCACTGTTGGGAACAGTGCTCTTGCAACAGCAGAGCAAGCCCAGCTGTGTGAGTAATATGTGTCTTTTTCTGCAAAAAAGGAGAAGAAAGCTAAGAATGTATATTTCTATTTGCTTGTGTCTGCATGAGGAGCCTGGAACAATAGACAAGAATGCGTTACATGTGGCTGTCTTCTAGAAGAGTAGCTGAATGAATGAAGCACTGCAAAGCTTGGCAGTGTACATTAAAATTATTTGGTTTTTGAAATAGATGAAAGAATTACTTAAAGATATGGTAAATTCTTTGTCCTCTTGGCATTTTGTAGTCTAGTAGAGGAGACAGAAAATAAAAAGAGAATAATAACATAGTGTCTAATGATAATTACTAAGAATAAGAAGTAAAGTTCTGTAAGGGGAGTGAAAATAGTTGGATAGTGAAAATAGTTGTTATTTTAGATAAGGGGTCGAGGAAGGGCACTCTAAGAAGTCAATGTGAAAGAGAAAACAGTGAAGCTAGAGGGGGCCATGTAGACAACTTGGGGAAAAGTGGTCTGGGCAGACGCAGCAGCAGTTACCAGCATCATGCCACGGGACTGGATCTATTGCATTAATCACAATATAGCTCGGGGCTGTTGAAAAGGTAACCAAGGGTAAGACTGTGATGGGCATTTGGGCCTTGATCAGGGCTTTGAATTTTGTTCTCGGCGTGGTTGGAAGACAATGACCTTTCAGTTGACGTCCAATGCTCTGCCAGTTCTTCTAGCCTCTTTGTCTGGCTCTATTTGCCTCCTGCCCTCCAGGGGGCCATGCTCACAGTAAAAATGCTCGCATGTCCTCCTGATGTTCCCTCTTGCCAATCCTCAGCCTTGAGCAGCTTCCACTATTCATTTTCTTTTTTCTGGTAGCAGAATAAAAGACTGTGAGCCCAACGCTAAGCTCCACCACAAATTCATGTTCATTAGCCTCCTTTGGGCCTGAGTGAAAGTGAAGTCACTCAGTCGTGTCCGACTCTTTGCAACCCCATGGACTGTAGCCTACCAGTCTCCTCTGTCCATGGGATTTTCCAGGCAATAGTCCTGGAGTGGATTGCCATTTCCTTCTCCAGGGGAATCTTCCCAAACTCAGGGATCGAACCCGGGTCTCCCACATTGTAGGCAGACGCTTTTCCATCTGAGCCACCAGGGAAGTAGATAACTTTGGGCCTGAGTGCTGCTG